>CM074719.1:35614951-36062451 GCA_037306005.1 Rhinophrynus dorsalis
GATCTTGGTCATTCCTTGGAATGAGCTGAGGCAAGTGATGTTATCACTTTGTCCTTAGGCTTTTCCAGAAGCTGCAAAAACCAATGACACATCAGCAAATCTATAGTTTTGACCCAAACTAAATTGGCCAGGATTTATCAGGGTGACAATTGAAGGAGTACAAAGGATACTATGTGGCCTTGGGTCTGTGGTTCAAAAGTTGGCTTTAAATATTTTTTGGGGCATTTTAATTTACACATTTAGTAACACCATAATTGCCTACTATGTTTATATATGGCCACTTTCAAATACTAAAGCTTGAGAATGTCATGTTCTTCCCTGTTTTCTGTTTTTTTCTGGCATTTTTTACCGGGTATTTTGTTTTGCTGTTGGTACATTTTCCCCACCCTGTATATGACACTCTGGCTGAGCCTTTATCTGTCTCTGGCACTTTGCTTTGGTGCATGATCTAAGTGTTCTTGCCATGACCTGAGTCTTGTCTAGTTCTGTGTGATTCCATAGTTTATGACCCAGCTTTTCCTGACCACCTCTGTGTTACTGCTTTGGCTATTCATTATGTATTCCGGCACTGACTTTGGCTTTGTTTCCTCAACTTTTCTTCTTCCTCCTCCTAATGTGCTACATTGTCTGACTGGTTTCCGACTATGGCTCGTTTGTCTTCTATTCGCCTTATTCACGGTACCGTTTTTGGTCTACTAGTTCCTCACCTGGCTTGTCGAACATTCTCTCCATCTCCTGTACCTATTGTCTTGTCTGCCTTGACTTCTCCCGCTCCTGGTCGAGCTCTTCTCCATCGACCTTCCAGCCCGGTCTGACCCTTCTGTCTCTGTAGGAATGACCCTTAGTCGAGTTCAATATTATCAACCCTTAGTCGAGTTCAACATCATCAACCTTTAGTCGAGTTCATCACCATCGACCATTAGTTGAGTGCAACCATCCGCTGAGTTCAACATCATCGACTCTCTGTTAAGTTGGATTCCTCTGTTTCTTAGTCGATCTCAGCTCCACTTGGCTACCATCAAGCCTTGTCCTTTGACTTTTAGTCAAGTCTGATTCTCTGTATTCTGGTTCCAGTTAATTTTAGTTTTGTTACGACAGAGACAACTATACTGCGGGTAGATTTAGTCTCCCTATTTCCTGTCTCAGTGTAACTGCTGGGTCTAGGGTTGTCATCTTGCTATCTGGCTATGTGGCCAGCACCTCTAATCTGGCTTAGGCCACAGTAAGACATCCCTAGAGCAGCCACCACTAGCCAGCCTCGCTGTCCATCCAGCACATCCCAGCACCTAGCTCATTGAGGCCTACATAGCAGTATAACCTGTATTGCTTTCCTGTTAATTTATATTAATAGCTGCCTGATATCTTTTTGTGGAGCTTATCTTCTGCTAAGTATATACAGGCAGCTTACATTGGGCGCTTCCTGGTCTGCACATCACAGAGAGCAACTAAACACTTAGTAATTACATAAAGCCCTTGAAAGCCAGGAAAGTGGCTAGAGTTGTCCCTCTCCACAAGCGGTGACAAAAATGTAGTATCAAATTACAGACCAATATCCCTAATTCCCACATTATCTAAGGTCCTGGAGAAACGTGTCCACATGCAACTATATAAGTGTTACCGATGGTACCATTTTTTCACCCCACAGTCTTTCATCCAAATCACTCAGCAGTCACTGCCCTCCTAAGAGTATACAATGATATCCAAACTGGCACAGAAAATGGTGAACTCACTGGAGCTATTTTCCTTCATTTTGCAAAGGACTTTGATACAGTAGACAAGAATATTCGGACAAGTTAATTCAAAAGTTCAGAATTAGGCAATCTCTCTAAACTGGTTCTGATCCTATTTATCAGTCAGAATGCAATATGTGTGTATTGCTGATATTTTCCTTCAGCTCAAAGTAACAATTGAGATTCCTCAAGGTTCCATTGTTGGCCCTCTTCTGTTTTCTCTCTATTTATAAATGATCTACCCATGGTTTGCAATGCATCTTCTGTGCACATGTATGCAGATGACATCATAACCTACACTCAAAATCCACACATATCACAACTTGAGGCTGTTTTACAGCATGATTTCTCTGAAGCTGAACACTGACAAAACCATCACAATGGTATTTGGTACTAAAGCACAAACTGGTTAAACTCCGCAATACCCATCTAACCATTGTAACAAAGTCTAATCATAACTTGGCCCAGTTCATCTCCTACAAGTATTTTGGTATATAACCCCCAAACTCACTTTTGGTCTTCATATTGATAAATTAACATCAAAACTTTATTGTAAAATAGGTGCTCTGTCTAGAAACCAATCCTGTGTAAGTACCCTGGTAAGAAAGCGTATAGTTCAACAGATGTTAAGGCCAGTCATACACTATGGGCATAGCTGGGAACTCTCTGAATTTGCCCCGGAGACTCTGGTTTTCACACAGCTTTATCGGGTCTCCGGGGCAGAGGTTGATTCTCTAGATGTTGGACTTTCTACTGAAACTCTGCCCACTTCTGCTCTTTCCAACTGTGTACCTCTTTCTTTAGTTTACTTTTGTTGCTTCACCCCTGTTAAGCTGCCATCCCCCACTCACATTAATCCCCGCCCCTTTTTTATGTAATTTGCATAATTTTCCTCACCTCTTAAGCAGCACAGGACTAGCCTCCGGGGAGACAATACTTTGAAGTTCCCAGGTATGACTATGGGGACATAGTATACGCTTATGCTTTACAAATCCATCTTGTCTAACTTGAAACTGTACAACTCATTATGTCACTTTGTCCTCTATTGTAATTACACTACCCTTCACTGTGATATTTTAAAGAAATAAATTGGCTAACACTCAAATCTATATATATATAGTTTAGCTACTTGTGTAAACATGTAACGTTTTACTATAAAAGCTCTCCAGGATATACTTAAAGGGGAACTACCACCTGACAAAATCTTTAGCTTAACTAAGTCCCCACTACTGCTTAGTAGTGCTAATCACCAGAATAATTATCTTATTTAAAGGGATAGTAATACTTCGTTTTAACTTTATTTTATTTTGTAGGTATTAAAAAAACATGAAGAATGGTATAAGTCTTATCTCTCAAACCTTTATGGTTTAAGAGATATTCACAAGCAAAGTTTCCCCTCCCGCCCCTTTTACCTGGTGTAAGCCATCTCTTCTCAGATGTGGAATGCAGTCCATAGACCAGACAGATAACAGCAGGGGACAATCTTCTTCCTATGAGAACAATGAAAGCCCTGCCCCCCTTGACAAGCTTTTCAGGTTTTTCCCTTATCTTAATTGAAGATTGTCCCTCTGTGCAATCTACCTGGGCACCTCCCTTCTGTCTGGCTGAGGAGTGTTCCATCAGTAAAAGGGGTGGGAGGGAGATACTTTGTCATTGAATTACTCTAGAACTACAACTCTGACAGAACTGAAATAACACTCTCCAAAGTCCAAATAATATGATGATTAATTAGAGCTGCTTTTATTATGAAACATTACTATCCCTCTAACAGATTTCTGCTCTCTTCTATGGCTGACAGTAGCACGGAGTGCAGACATCTTGCCATTGTGACGTCCGCGCCTGCATTGTCAGTCCCAGCCAGGTCTAGGAGGAGTTGCTAGGAGCCATTTGGCTCCGGCTGGGACTGACAGCACAGGCACGCGGACGTCACAATGGCAAGATGTCCGCGCTCCGTCCTGCCTGTCAGCCAGAGAAAAGAGCAGAAATCTATTAAATAAGGTAATTATTCTGGCGACTTGCGCTACTAAGCAGCTAGTCTCCAGATGGGGACTTAGTTAAGCTAAAGATTTTGTCAGGTGGTAGTTCTGCTTTAAAAACAAGAGACATCTAAATGTATTCTTCCTGGTAAAACACTGACTAAATAAAATGAGTCTTTGTACTTACAATATTTGTTCTCTGTCTTTGGGAGGCTGAATTTACACTCAGATTGAATATTGTGTAATCAGATAGAATACCATTGAAATCTATTAATGCATATGTAGATAAAGTCCTTGAAAAAGTTATAAACTGCAGTGTAATCAATACCTATATTTGATCTACCATTTTTATAAATGTGCTGGGTTTGTAGTTGGCACTGTGATATGGAATCCAAAGATTCAGCCAAACTGGTTGTTCACTCTATCTGTGCCATAGAGGTATCCAACCCATGGCAATGCATTGGATACCTCTCTGGCACTCAAAAGGTTAAAATAATTTTGAATGCCCTTGATTCTTACATCCAAACCTTAAATATGCCAGTATTCCCATAGCCAATCCAATAACTGGCTACCTGAACCCACTGGTTTGTCTTACAGGAAGGACGGACGTTTACTTTGTATCCATAAAGAATCTCAGCATTCAGTCTGTTCATTGATATTCCTTTCCTTTATGCCACTCTACTCCCTAGATTGACACTGATCTGGTCTCTCCCATTAAATTTCCGACTGAGGAGTCTGTGGCCTTGCACATGGCAGCTTCTACGCATTTCAGTGCTTATTATGTGCCTTCCTCTGGAAATTACTCCAGGCCCATGTGATTGATCCTAATCTATAGCATTAATCACCAATCATTGAGGGGGTGGGGTAGGGAAGTGGGGAGATACTATATCATCCACAAGCTGATTGATCATAATTCATGTAAAAGGATGATGGGTAAAGCATGACACTTTTCATATAAGAATAAACAATTCGAAAGTATAAAATATAAATAAAAGTTGACATTATGCTAGTTTAATATACGAACCTCGGTGTTGCCATTTAATCAGTGTACATTTGGATGTCTAAAGTAACGGATTAACTAAATGTATCATGTTATCACCATTAAAAGAATAGTGAATGAGAACAGTATGATATGTTGCAACACATATAGGTGACAATCATTATTCTAATATGTTGCGGTTCACATAAGTCTCCCTCAGATGTTAATTAATGAGGTTGCACTGGTAAGAAGTAAATGGTCACAGGTGTATCATAACATTTGTAGGGCAGAGTGGTTGACCAACAAGTATTATAAAAAGTGACAACACAATATAAGTGACGATCATTGTTCTAATATGTTATAACTAGTTGAAGAGCCCGTTACACGGGCCACAGTGCCACTGCCAGCCGGTCGCGGGGCAGTCGTGCACAGTAGAGACTGCCCACGCCGCGGCTGATACACAGCTGGACGATCCTTCGGAGAGTCCAGCTATGTATCAGCTGCGTTGCGGGCAGTCTCTACTGCAGCACGCGCAACAGTCTCTACTGCACATGACTGCTTTGTTAAACACGTTTTAGTGGATTATTAAATAGAATTCAGTCTCAGGTATATCATAGCATTTAATGAACAAAGCCGTGGACCATACATTCTTTTAGCTTGACATTTATTTGCTTGCATACTCATAATGTTGAAAGGATGGGCTAATAAAAGAGCATTCCCAAAGTACAAACATACAAAAGTGTTTCTTTTGTGCATGTTTAGTTAGATATTAATGTGTACTGATAATAAATGTGGACAAAATGCAACAAATTACTCCACATAGTATTGGCAAGATATAGACACGTTACCACCTATTATAGCTCCCACATATAACACAGAGTTGCATAGATCTGTTTCTGCCCTTATACTGCTTACTCGAAGCTACATTTTCACTGGAGTACTATGATACATCTGATAGGTCTGCAAGAAGCACTGTGTGTCCCCCCCCTTCTCTTTTATAAACTACAATTCGTTTTGACTCGATTCCTGCCCCATAACCAGTTTAAAATGGAGGTCCCAACCAGGTAGAATTCCACACTGTACATGCTAGAGTATTTGTATGAGCAGAATAAGGCCATTAAAGGGATAGTAATGTTTCAAAATAAAAGCAGCTCTAATTAATCATCATAGTGTTTGGACTTTGGAGAGTGATATTTCAGTTCTGTCAGAGTTGCAGTTCAAGAGTAATTCAATGACAGAGTGTCCCCCTCCCGCCCCTTTTAATGATGTAACACTGCTCAGCCAGATCAGAAGGGAGGTGCCCAGGTAGACTGCAGAGAGGGACAATCTTCAATTAAGATAGGGGAAAAACCTGAAAAACTTGTCAAGGGGGGCAGGGCTTTCATTGTTCTCATAGGAAGAAGATTGTCCCCTTCTGCTATCTGTCTGGTCTATAGACTGCATTCCACATCTGAGAAGAGATGGCTTACACTAGGTAAAAGGGGCGGGAGGGGAAACTTTGCTTGTGAATATCTCTCAACCCATAAAGGTTTGAGAGATAAGACTTATATTGTTCTTCATGTTTTTTTAATGCCTACAAAATAAAATAAAGATAAAACGAAGTATTACTATCCCTTTAAAGGAAAGGCTACTAAAATTATGAATGGTTTACAGGAAAAGAAAAATCAAGATGGAGTGAAAGGATCTGAACATGTATAGCTTGGAGAAGAGAATAGAAATAGGGGATATGATAGAAACATTTAAATACATGAAGGGATTCAACAAAGTGCAGGATGGAAGTACATTTCAAAGGAGTAAAATTGTTAGGACATGAGGCCATAGTCTAAAACTAGAGGGACAGAGGTTAAATGTAATGTAAGAATGTTTTACTTCACTGAGGTGGTAGCAGATAAGTCAAACAGTGGTAGACGTTAATAGAGTGACAGGATTTAAAAATGCATGGGATAGGCATAAGGCTGTCCTAAACATAAGATAAGACCAAGGACCAAATAGGGTTTGAGGTTTTTACAGAAGGAGAAATTGGCAAACTAGATGGGCCGACTAGTGGGCTGAATGGTTCTTATCTGCCGTCAAACTCTATGTTTCTATCAGAGTGAAAAAACACCTTCTATCACTGAGCCTGTCAACCCATAGCTCCACTGCAATGACAATGGAGATCAGCTACAGGAACACTAAGATAGCGGTAATCCCTAACCCCCCAACACACTGGCCAGTGCTCCACTCACCAGGCTCTGCCCATTAACTACCAACGGACCCCACTCCATAGGAATGAAGATCCATTTCAACAACAGACAGTGTTGGAGCCTTCCAATATGATTGCCAGTTGTAGTCCTGCAGAAAGGACACCCAGACCCTCAAATCAACCTTAAGACTGGCTGTCATCTGGATGAAGTGGAGTGGCTGCACCAGCCCTGCTGTCGCTACTGCCAACCGTCAGTTGGAAACCTACCACATCAGCATAGTATGGCAAGTGAATGACAGAATTCCGAGCAAAGACTGAAGCTGTCTAATTGTTATCTTTGATGTGACTAAACCCAGCTATAGCTGCAGCGCAAGGTCCCATAATTTATCTTCAAGCAAGAGACATTCCCCTGTTTTTGTATCAATTTCCGTCCCTAAAATCAAAGGAACAAGGTAGGCCCCAACACTTTCCTCTGGGGCCAAAGGAACCCCAAATTCCTGAGCCAGAGGAGTGTCCTACACACGTCCAGGCTTCCTGGACCATCAACTCATCAGGAGGCTGAGGTCTACACAATACTGCGCACAAAAACAACAGTCCAGAAGATGGTGGCAATCTGAATGCATAGGAAGAAGCCTGAATGTGCATTTGATGACCACATTGGCCATCCAAGCCCCAGAACCCGCTGCCACCACCAAATGAATAGCCTTAGTGAAAGAAGCATAGGAGACCCTGCAAAGCTCCAGATCAGTTCTATCATTGAATGAAGTCCCAAAGGGAACTGAGAGATGGTGGATAAGCTTCAACTTATCTCCATTTTGGGAACCTCTCACAGAGGGGATCCCTGAAGGTTATGAAATGGAGGGTCCATGAAGGGGCCTGCCATCCTATCCAAGGCAACCTCCTTGTAGAACTGATCCGCCACAACCATTCCACCACAATTCCCCTTCTGAATGCAGACTACCCATAATTTTTCCCTCAGCCCTATGCTGGAAAGAGATATGAAAAACCTCCGTGAAGACCACTTCAAGAAGCCAAGCAGCTTCCTTGTCCTTACAGAGGACCTGGGTCTTCCCCCTTTAAAGCCCCCTCCAACTTTTCTAGCTCTGAAAAACCTAGAAATGGGGTGTGCACCCCCACAGCCAGAGCATTTATGGCAAATCTGTACATGGACCCAGATTTGCAGTGACTGGCATTAAACTACCAGCACCAACCTGGTTTCTTTGCTGCCGATGGTGATGAGGGTAAACCCAGTCCCCTGGAGCCGGATTGAAAGGACACCAGGCTGGACTGAAAAGAAGCAGGGCATGTCATGATGGCCAACCACAACCCTACATTCATCTGATCCCAGCAAGTAGAATGGTGCACCGCCATCCGTTGTCTAGATTGTTCACCATAATGCCACCAGGACAGGCCACCATACACCCTGCAGGCCCTTCAGATCACATCCAAGTAACAAAACAAAGAAGAGCATTTCTGTTGGAACTGCTCACCGATGACACTGGTAAGGATGGCAGTCTTCGGAATCTAATTCCTGACCACCTATGGTATCTTTCAGTACCTCTTCCTCCCTTTCTCCTCCTTTTTTCTTTGCATTATCCTTATCCAATGCACCATCATCAAACAGAAGAAGGGAATAAATCTCAACATACTCACTCTTTTGAATCTTTTCCCACACTTTGGGCTTAAGATGGAGGCCTTAGGTCACTTCGTGCACGCCTAACAAACCCACAGCAGCAGGCCCCTGAAGCTTGGGGAGACCCGTCAGCTGAGATCAGTCACCCGGATGTGACTGCAACCCAGGGAGGGTGACACTGAAACAGATTAAAACCCTGAGAGGTGGGGAAGCTGCATGCCCCACCCCAGTGCCCCACCAAATCTGACAATGCCAAGTGACTTACTGTAACCCCAGGAGTCGACAAGAGAACCATGGGGGCCCTTGACAAAATCACTGCTGCTGCTGGTGAGATCGAACCAACCAAAGGTCTCGACAGAACCCCAGTACTGACCCCTTGAGGACTCCCTCAGCTAAGCACTGACCCCCATGAGCTAGTCATCTTCTGCTCCAAAGTAGGGAACCCACCTGATACCCCTACTAAGAATATAAGACTACCTTCTAAGCCCTGACAATAAACTATAAACAGCAAGGCCACAGTGCCTCTGTATGCAGAAGAAAAAGCCTGACCTCTAATAGGCAAAGTCCCAGCCACCATGGGTGACATGAAAGGAACCACAGAGGGAGAACTTGAAGCCACCAGCTGTTGCAGATTTGATGAAGATGAAACTGAAACCACCATTCATGTAGAAGCCAGAACCTGAAAGTTAGAGGCAGAACTAGCCTGGACCACCATGCCCCCTGCATGTGGCACTAAGCTTAACACAATCATCCCATCCACCGCACAGATGCAGGACCCACAGCAGGCACAGCCCCCCCCCACTGCATTAGCATGCACCATATAGGAAGCATTTGTGGACCTCCTGGAGCACCCTGGTTTGTCTCATGAACTCCATGTGCAAAAAAACGCCTACATAGGTTCCCTAGAACACTCAGGGGGTTAGCCGTTGTGGAGTCCCCAGACCAAGACCATCCCCCTGTAAAGGGATAGTAATGCTTACAATAAAGTACAGCTCCAAGTCTTCTTTATTCTGTTTTTAGCATGTAGCGCTCTGTTTCAATACTAAGAGGCTTGCAGTTCAACAGAAATTGAATCCGAAAGGATCCCCCTCCACCCCACCTCCCATCAGTTGTGAATCTGGGTGTGGGACCAGATGGATCACATTGAGGAACAATCTTCACTCAGTAAGAATAAGGAAAACACTTCCCCACCCTTGACGAAGGAGGAAAGGATTTTTCTTTTGCTTACTGAAGATTGTCCCTCTCCGCACTCAATCCGGACCAGCATGAGAGGCAAAGTGATGAAGGGGAAAGGGGTGAAGGACCCTTTTGGATTCATTTGTGGTTTAACTACAAGCCTGATAGTATTGAAATATAGGGATACGTGCTAAAAATAGAATGAAGAAGACTCAGTGCTGTACTTTATTATAGATGTTGCTATCCCTTTAAGTAGAGATCAGCTGAGAACTGGAACTGGCTCCTGCAAGAGGATCCAGTCAAGCTTGGTGAGCTGAAAGCTCCACCCCATTAGCCAGGATATGAAGCCACCCCACTTGCTGAGGACTCTAAGCGCCAAATCCAGCAGGCCCTTCCTGCTGCTTCTCCTGAGGTCACTGCCAAGAGGGGGAGGTGGATGACCTCCCATTACTATGGTACATTGGGCCACCACTGCTAGGCTCCTACTCCTCTTCCACCTGCGCCCTAGCTCGGGGCAAAATGGGAGGGTGTCCGTTCTTTTGTGAATTGTATGGGCTGTCCCTCCTGACAGCCATTAGAAGTGGAAGGCTGTACAGGCTGCTGGACCAGCTGTTCCCCCAGCCAGTGACGCTCAACAACCGTGGCTGCCCTCCGAACCACATCCATGAATAACTCCACATCCACCAAAGTCTCTGCTTTGGTCATCCTATGGGTCAGCCAGGAATATGCAGATCCCCTTCCTCAGTACCTAAAGCAGTGCCTCACACCAGAAAAAAGGGGGCTGTCTGCAAGCAGGGGTGTAGCATAGAGATGGGGGCCAGACTAATACCTACTGGCTCTACCTCCTAAACCGGAAGCCCCGAGTGACCTGAGTTGCAGAAATGTGCAAAGTACTACCTGCACTGAGGGAACTTGTCCTCTCATGGCACAATTTAGGGAATCATGAGGAATGCTACTACTCTGCCGATTTCTTTTTTTTTTTATTGTATTTTGGTCGCACCAGTAGTGGAGTGCATAGAAGGATGTGTGTGCAATTCACCAGCCTGTGTGCAAATGAGGCCAGACATGACAGGCAACACTGACAATAAGCTCGATCTCTGACCCCCTACCAACTCATCAAGTCAGGTCTCATTACCTGGGTGTGTTCCCCTTCCACAAGGCCCACTGCTGGTAATCTCCAGAGGACACTGATCATGTGTGCCGGTACTCCGAACAGGAGTCTAATAGTGACCTCTCTGGTTTTGGAGCAGTCAATTTGAGACCCCGCTACTACTTACAGCGCTCCTGCAGGAGCACTGTGAGTAAAATACATGACGTGCCAGGACCTTTAGGCAGGGACAGCAGTGACGTCCTGACACGTCACTGGTTCTTAAGGGGTTCAGTCTGTCTTATGTACAAAAGAAACATTCTCTGTACAGGGCTGTATTACAATCACTGCAGCCTTAACCTTTTAAGGACCAGTGGCGTGTTAGGGCCATCACTGTTGTCCTTACCTAAAGAACTGGTGACGTTCCTGGCACGTCATGTATTTTTTACTCAGGAGTGCTGTGAGTAGCAGCGAGGTCTGAAATTGACCACTGCAGGAGCGGTCGCTATCAGATACCCGTTTGGCACGCAGGCACATGTGATGAGTCTTCGATCTGGTCCTTACAGGGAAGCCAACACCAGGACTGTTGGTCCTTAAAGTGTTAGTAATGTCGAAAAATTTCTTGTAATAGATTTGTAGAGGCTAAAAAAGATTAACATCGCCACAAACCCCATCTCTCAAACCGCTATGGTTTGAGAGATATTGACAATGTAAGTTCCCCCTCTCTCCCCTTCTCCTGGCATCGGCATCTAGCTGACAGCAGGAGATCCCGTTCCGGTGACCAGCCTGGCGGCTATGCAGCAGAGCCAAAATATCATTATTAGAAAAGAAATAAAGGTCTACAAAATGTGCTTGGTTTGCAAGCACACTTTGTAGGACGTTCCCATGAAGTAGTTCTTTTCTAATAACGTGATTTCGGCTCTGCTGAAGAGCCTCATCGAGTTGGCCGACACGGATCCCTTTTTGTCAGCTTTACAGCTGACATCAAGAGAAGGGGAGGGGGAACTTTCACTGCCAAGGTCAGTCCACCCTTATGTACAAAGTAAATATTCCCTGTGCAGGGCTATATAACAATCAGTGTGGCCAGAGCTGATGCAAGGATTTTTGCCACCCTAGGCAAAACCTCATTTTGGTACAAGCATGTACCAGCCAGCCAATGAAGAGAACCACTGTGCAAATACTCTCCTCCTTCATTGGACGGTGGTGGTATGTGCAGCATGTGCTTTGCTTGCTATAAGTAGGCTAGGACTGGGCTGGAACTGGAAGAATAGGGTTTACTCGTCTGAGTTACAGACTGGGTGAGTTTTCTTTGCTACATTCCAGGACTCTTTATTGTGCTGGTGGGGGATGAATGATTCAGGAAGCAGAACACAATTACGGGACAGTCCTGGGCATTCCGGGACACATAACGTATCACCATAGAGGTGCCTCTCTCGTTCCCTTCATACAGTAGCCACCAAGGTGCATGCGGGTGTTGCTCTGCTCTGTGCCCCCAGTAGATGTTCACCTTAGGCTGGCACCTACCTCACCTATAGATGGCGCCAGCCCTGAGTGTGGCCTTAACAATACACCCTTATGTACAAAAGCGATATTCCCCAAGCAGGGCTATATAGTAATCACTGCAGCCTTAAAGGGATAGTAACACTTCGTTTTAACTTTATTTTATTTTGTAGGCATTAAAAAAACATGAAGAATGATATAAGTCTTATAGCTCAAACCTTTATGGTTTATGAGATATTCACAAGCAAAGTTCCCCTCCCCGCCCCTTTTACCTAGTGTAAACAATCTCTTCTCAGATGTGAGTCTGGTTGTATGACAGTACAGATAACAGAAGGGAACAATTTTCTTTGTATGAAAACAATGAAAGCCCTTCCCCCCTTGATAAGTTTTTCAGCTTTTTCCATTATCTTAATTGAAGATTGTCCCTCTCTGCAGTCTACCTGGGCATCTCCCTTCTGATTTGGTTGAACAGGGGGGGGATACTTTGTTTGTGAATATCTCTTAAACCATAAAGGTTTCAGAGATAAGACTTATATCATTCTTCATGTTTTTGTAATGCCTACAAAATAAAATAAAGTTAAAATGAAGTATTACTATCCCTTTAACAGACCAACCTTATGTACAACAGAAACATTCCCTGTGCAGGGCTATATAACAATCAGTGCAGCCTTAACAGTCTAACCTTACGTACAACAGAAACATTCCCTGTGCTGGGCTATACAACAATCAGTGCAGCATTAACAGTCTAACCTTACGTACAACAGAAACATTCCCTGAGCAGAGCTATATAACAATCACTGCAGCCTTAACAGTCCAACCTTATGTACAACAGAAACATTCCCTGCGCAGGGCTATATAACAATCACTGCAGCCTTAACCATGCACCCTTATGTACAACAGAAACATTCCCTGTGCAGGGCTACATAGTAATCACTGCAGCCTTAACAGACCAACCTTATGTACAACAGAAACATTCCCTGTGCAGGGCTATATAGTAATCACTGCAGCCTTAACAGACCAACCTTATGTACAACAGAAACATTCCATGTGCAGGGCTATATAACAATCACTGCAGCCGTAACAGTCCAACCTTACGTACAACAGAAACATTCCCTGTGCAGGGCTATATAACAATCACTACAGCCTTAACAGTCCAACCTTACGTACAACAGAAACATTCCCTGTGCAGGGCTATATAACAATCACTGCAGCCGTAACAGTCCAACCTTACGTACAACAGAAACATTCCCTGTGCAGGGCTATATAACAATCACTACAGCCTTAACAGTCCACCCTTACGTACAACAGAAACATTCCCTGTGCAGGGCTATATAACAATCACTACAGCCTTAACAGTCCAACCTTACGTACAACAGAAACATTCCCTGCGCAGGGCTGTATAACAATCACTGCAGCCTTAACAGTCCAAACTTACGTACAACAGAAACATTCCCTGTGCAGGGCTATATAACAATCACTACAGCCTTAACAGTCCACCCTTATGTACAACAGAAACATTCCCTGTGCAGGGCTGTATAACAATCACTGCAGCCTTAACAGTCTAACCTTACGTACAACAGAAACATTCCCTGTGCAGGACTATATAACAATCACTGCAGCCTTAACAGTCCAACCTTATGTACAACAGAAACATTCCCTGTGCAGGGCTATGTAACAATAACTGCAGCCTTAACAGTCCAACCTTACGTACAACAGAAATATTCCCTGTGCAGGGCTCTATAACAATCACTGCAGCCTTAATAGTCCACCCCTATGTACAATAGAAACATTCCCTGTGCAGGGCTATATAACAATCACTGCAGCCTTAACAGTCCACCCCTATGTACAATAGAAACATTCCCTGTGCAGGGCTATATAACAATCACTGCAGCCTTAACAGTCCAACCTTACGTACAACAGAAACATTCCCTGTGCAGGGCTATATAACAATCACTGCAGCTTTAACAGTCCAACCTTATGTACAACAGAAACATTCCCTGTGCAGGGCTATATAACAATCACTGCAGCCTTAACAGTCCAACCTTACGTACAACAGAAACATTCCCTGCGCAGGGCTATATAACAGTCACTGCAGACTTAACCGTCTAACCTTATGTACAAAAGAAACATTCCCTGTGCTGGGCTATATAACAATCACTGCAGCCTTAACAGTCCAACCTTACGTACAACAGAAACATTCCCTGTGCAGGGCTATATAACAATCACTGCAGCCTTAACAGTCCAACCTTACGTACAACAGAAACATTCCCTGTGCAGGGCTATATAACAATCACTACAGCCGTAACAGTCCAAACTTATGTACAACAGAAACATTCCCTGTGCAGGGCTATATAACAATCACTGCAGCCTTTACAGTCCAACCTTACGTACAACAGAAACATTCCCTGTGCAGGGCTATATAACAATCACTACAGCCGTAACAGTCCAACCTTACGTATAACAGAAACATTCCCTGTGCAGGGCTATATAACAATCACTGCAGCCTTAAAGGGATAGTAACACTTCGTTTTAACTTTATTTTATTTTGTAGGCATTAAAAAAACATGAAGAATGATATAAGTCTTATCTCTCAAACCTTTATGGTTTATGAGATATTCACAAGCAAAGTTCCCCTCCCCGCCCCTTTTACCTAGTGTAAGCCATATCTTCTCATATGTGAGTCTGGTTGTATGACAGTACAGATAACAGAAGGGGACAATTTTCTTTGTATGAAAACAATGAAAGCCCTTCCCCCCTTGACAAGTTTTTCAGCTTTTTCCATTATCTTAATTGAAGATTGTCCCTCTCTGCAGTCTACCTGGGCATCTCCCTTCTGATCTGGTTGAACAGGGGAGGGGATACTTTGTTTGTGATTATCTCTTAAACCATAAAGGTTTCAGAGATAAGACTTATATCACTCTTCATGTTTTTTTAATGCCTACAAAATAAAACAAAGTTAAAATGAAGTATTACTATCCCTTTAACAGTCCAACCTTATGTACAACAGAAACATTCCCTGTGCTGGGCTATATAACAATCACTGCAGCCTTAACAGTCCAACCTTACGTACAACAGAAACATTCCCTGTGCAGGGCTATATAACAATCACTGCAGTCTTAACCATCCACCCTTATGTTCAACAGAAACATTCCCTGTGCAGGGCTATATAACAATCACTGCAGCCGTAACAGTCCAACCTCATGTACAACAGAAACATTCCCTGTGCAGGACTATACAACAATCAGTGCAGCCTTAACAGTCCAACCTTACGTACAACAGAAACATTCCCTGTGCAGGGCTATATAACAATCACTGCAGCCTTAACCATCCACCCTTATGTACAACAGAAACATTCCCTGCGCAGGGCTATATAACAATCACTGCAGCCTTAACCATCCACCCTTATGTACAACAGAAACATTCCCTGTGCAGGGCTATATAGTAATCACTGCAGCCTTAACAGACCAACCTTATGTACAACAGAAACATTCCATGTGCAGGGCTATATAACAATCACTGCAGCCGTAACAGTCCAACCTTACGTACAACAGAAACATTCCCTGTGCAGGGCTATATAACAATCACTACAGCCTTAACAGTCCACCCTTACATACAACAGAAACATTCCCTGTGCAGGGCTATATAACAATCACTGCAGCCTTAACAGACCAACCTTACGTACAACAGAAACATTCCCTGTGCAGGGCTATATAACAATCAGTGCAGCATTAACAGTCTAACCTTACGTACAACAGAAACATTCCCTGTGCAGAGCTACATAACAATCACTGCAGCCTAACAGTCCAACCTTATGTACAACAGAAATATTCCCTGCGCAGGGCTATATAACAATCACTGCAGCCTTAACCATCCACCCTTATGTACAACAGAAACATTCCCTGTGCAGGGCTATATAGTAATCACTGCAGCCTTAACAGACCAACCTTATGTACAACAGAAACATTCCATGTGCAGGGCTGTATAACAATCAGTGCAGTCTTAACAGTCCAAACTTGCGTACAACAGAAACATTCCCTGTGCAGGGGCTATATAAGTCACTACAGCCGTAACAGTCCAACCTTACGTACAACAGAAACATTCCCTGTGCAGGGCTATATAACAATCACTACAGCCTTAACAGTCCACCCTTATGTACAACAGAAACATTCCCTGTGCAGGGCTGTATAACAATCACTGCAGCCTTAACAGTCCAACCTTACGTACAACAGAAACATTCCCTGTGCAGGGCTATATAACAATCACTGCAGCCTTAACAGTCCAACCTTATGTACAACAGAAACATTCCCTGTGCAGGGCTATGTAACAATAACTGCAGCCTTAACAGTCCAACCTTACGTACAACAGAAACATTCCCTGTGCAGGGCTCTATAACAATCACTGCAGCCTTAATAGTCCACCCCTATGTACAATAGAAACATTCCCTGTGCAGGGCTATATAACAATCACTGCAGCCTTAACAGTCCACCCCTATGTACAATAGAAAACATTCCCTGTGCAGGGCTATATAACAATCACTGCAGCCTTAACAGTCCAACCTTACGTACAACAGAAACATTCCCTGTGCTGGGCTATATAACAATCACTGCAGCTTTAACAGTCCAACCTTATGTACAACAGAAACATTCCCTGTGCAGGGCTATATAACAATCACTGCAGCCTTAACAGTCCAACCTTACGTACAACAGAAACATTCCCTGCGCAGGGCTATATAACAGTCACTGCAGACTTAACCGTCTAACCTTATGTACATAAGAAACAATACCTGTGCAGGGCTCTATAACAATCACTGCAGCCTTAATAGTCCACCCCTATGTACAATAGAAACATTCCCTGTGCAGGGCTATATAACAATCACTGCAGCCTTAACAGTCCACCCCTATGTACAATAGAAACATTCCCTGTGCAGGGCTATATAACAATCACTGCAGCCTTAACAGTCCAACCTTACGTACAACAGAAACATTCCCTGTGCAGGGCTATATAACAATCACTGCAGCTTTAACAGTCCAACCTTATGTACAACAGAAACATTCCCTGTGCAGGGCTATATAACAATCACTGCAGCCTTAACAGTCCAACCTTACGTACAACAGAAACATTCCCTGCGCAGGGCTATATAACAGTCACTGCAGACTTAACCGTCTA
Source organism: Rhinophrynus dorsalis (assembly GCA_037306005.1). NCBI lineage: Eukaryota > Metazoa > Chordata > Amphibia > Anura > Rhinophrynidae > Rhinophrynus > Rhinophrynus dorsalis. The sequence continues at coordinate 35,632,381 of CM074719.1, forward strand.
ACCTTATGTACAAAAGAAACATTCCCTGTGCTGGGCTATATAACAATCACTGCAGCCTTAACAGTCCAACCTTACGTACAACAGAAACATTCCCTGTGCAGGGCTATATAACAATCACTGCAGCCTTAACAGTCCAACCTTACGTACAACAGAAACATTCCCTGTGCAGGGCTATATAACAATCACTACAGCCGTAACAGTCCAAACTTATGTACAACAGAAACATTCCCTGTGCAGGGCTATATAACAATCACTGCAGCCTTTACAGTCCAACCTTACGTACAACAGAAACATTCCCTGTGCAGGGCTATATAACAATCACTACAGCCTTAACAGTCCAACCTTACGTACAACAGAAACATTCCCTGTGCAGGGCTATATGACAATCACTGCAGCCTTAACAGTCCAACCTTACGTACAACAGAAACATTACCTGTGCAGGGCTGTATAACAATCACTGCAGCCTTAACAGTCCAACCTTACGTACAACAGAAACATTCCCTGTGCAGGGCTATATAACAATCACTGCAGCCTTAACAGTCCAACCTTACGTACAACAGAAACATTCCCTGTGCAGGGCTATATAACAATCACTACAGCCGTAACAGTCGAACCTTATGTACAACAGAAACATTCCCTGTGCAGGGCTGTATAACAATCACTGCAGCCTTAACAGTCCAACCTTACGTACAACAGAAACATTCCCTGTGCAGGGCTATGTAACAATCACTGCAGCCTTAACAGTCCAACCTTACGTATAACAGAAACATTTCCTGTGCAGGGCTGTATAACAATCACTGCAGCCTTAACAGTCCAACCTTACGTATAACAGAAACATTACCTGTGCAGGGCTATATAACAATCACTGCAGCTTTAACAGTCCAACCTTACGTACAACATAAACATTCCCTGTGCAGGGCTATATAACAATCACTGCAGCTTTAACAGTCCAACCTTACGTACAACAGAAACATTCCCTGTGCAGGGCTATATAACAATCACTACAGCCTTAAAAGTCCAACCTTACGTACAACAGAAACATTCCCTGTGCAGGGCTATATAACAATCAGTGCAGCCTTAACAGTCCAACCTTATATACAACAGAAACATTCCCTGTACAGGGCTATATAACAATCACTGCAACCTTAACAGACCAACCTTATGTACAACAGAAACATTCCCTGTGCAGGGCTATATAACAATCACTGCAGCCTTAACAGTCCAACCTTAGTAACAACAGAAACATTCCCTGCGCAGGGCTATATAACAATCACTGCAGCCTTAACAGTCCAACCTTACGTACAACAGAAACATTCCCTGTGCAGGGCTCTATAACAATCACTGCAGCCTTAACAGTCCAACCTTAGTAACAACAGAAACATTCCCTGACCAGGGCTATATAACAATCACTGCAGCCTTAACAGTCCAACCTTACGTACAATAGAAACATTCCCTGTGCAGGGCTATATAACAATCACTGCAGCCTTAACAGTCCAACCTTATGTACAATAGAAACATTCCCTGTGCAGGGCTATATAACAATCACTGCAGCCTTAACAGTCCAACCTTACGTACAATAGAAACATTACCTGTGCAGGGCTATATAAAAATCAGTGCAGCCTTAACAGTCCAACCTTAAGTACAACAGAAACATTCCCTGTGCAGGGCTATATAACAATCACTGCAGCCTTAACAGTCCAACCTTAGTAACAACAGAAACATTCCCTGCGCAGGGCTATATAACAATCACTGCAGCCTTAACAGTCCAACCTTACGTACAACAGAAACATTCCCTGTGCAGGGCTCTATAACAATCACTGCAGCCTTAACAGTCCAACCTTAGTAACAACAGAAACATTCCCTGACCAGGGCTATATAACAATCACTGCAGCCTTAACAGTCCAACCTTACGTACAATAGAAACATTCCCTGTGCAGGGCTATATAACAATCACTGCAGCCTTAACAGTCCAACCTTATGTACAATAGAAACATTCCCTGTGCAGGGCTATATAACAATCACTGCAGCCTTAACAGTCCAACCTTACGTACAATAGAAACATTACCTGTGCAGGGCTATATAAAAATCAGTGCAGCCTTAACAGTCCAACCTTAAGTACAACAGAAACATTCCCTGTGCAGGGCTATATAACAATCACTGCAGCCTTAACAGTCCAACCTTAGTAACAACAGAAACATTCCCTGCGCAGGGTTATATAACAATCACTGCAGCCTTAACAGTCCAACCTTACGTACAACAGAAACATTCCCTGTGCAGGGCTGTATAACAGTCACTACAGCCTTAACAGTCCACCCTTATGTACAATAGAAACATTCCCTGTGCAGGGCTATATAAAAATCAGTGCAGCCTTAACAGTCCAACCTTAAGTACAATAGAAACATTCCCTGTGCAGGGCTATATAACAATCACTGCAGTCTTCACAGTCCAACCTTATGTACAACAGAAACATTCCCTGTGCAGGGCTATATAACAATCAGTGCAGCTTTAAGAACTGTCAGTCTTATGTACAAAAGAAAAAGGAGCAATTCTGGACTATGGGAACAAATAAAACTTCCCTTTGATGTAAACATGCCTTTTAACTCCTTGAATGCTTGAGAGGTCTCAAACCCATTGCTCTGGATATCTCTCAAGCATTTGACGGGTTAAATGACACTTTTGAAACAATGGGAGTCTGGGGATTTTTTTATTTATCCCCCGTGGTGCAATTAGGTTGATCCAAAATCACTCTTTTTGTCTTTTTTGCATAAGGCCCTGGATTTGCTTTCAGTTAGAGTCCAACTTTAACCCTTTAGTGACCAGAGGTATCCGCAACGCACTGTTTTGGAATACGTTGCATACCCCTCTGTCTCTCAAAGGGTTAGGGCCTGGTCGCTTTATACTAATGGTACTTATGGACCGTAGCTAAAGAATCTTGTGCTACTTTACACCAGTGTGTGAGTTAATTGGCCACAAAAGGCTTTGTTTCCTAGCAGCACAGACTGTTCCACTGCTTCCCCAAATTCTCTATGGAATAACACTGTTGTCAGGACTACATGCTGTATACTGGCTCATGTTCAGTGACAGATATCAGACGAGTAAGAGAAAATGAATTTGTAAAAACAGATATAAATGAATTTGTAGTAGCCATATTAGTCCAGTTGTAGTAAAACAAATACATAAGTAGCTTGGTAGGAAACTAAAAAACACACTTTGAGTCTGTAGCCCCTCTCTCTTTTATCTTTTCATCTACAACCCTATGAACTAATTATTTATTGTCTTGTATGTTTTATATACATATATAGATAGATATTATATTGTTTAGCCATCTGAGTAATACAAGTGTACTGTCACTGCTGATAGGTGTTTTATTCAAAATTTATTACAGCTCAAAATTTTATTTTTTAGGTGCAGTATCACAATGGCCTGAAATTGTACAGTAGCGCTCTTGCTACACCATGGCCAGATCCGGTCAGTTGAGAATAAATCTCCATAGGATGGTGTAGCAACAGCGCCACTATACGATTCCAGGCCACTGTGATACTGTACCATATTCAGGTTTGAGCTGTAATAACGTTTGAATAAAACACCTTTCAGCAGTGGGAGTACTCTTGTTTTACTCGGGTGGACAAACACTACAATATATATATATTTTTACATTTTAAGTATTACTATCTCTTTAAATAAACTTTGAGATTAGAGCCAGGTTCATACTGGTGTTTGAACACATCATTTTTGCAGTGCAATAATCACATGAAAAAAGATTCATTTAATATACGCTTGTGATTTGGACCCATTTTATCAGAATGTTGCTGAGGCAGGAAGTAATGACACAACAAAGCTTCAAGGGGATCTCTCACCTACATATAAGTAATGCTCATTAGTTAGAGCATTTAGCTAAAACATTTTTTTTTTAATGAACAACATTTTAAAACATTATCTGAGCAAAACTTAATGTTCAAAAGTGCCCAGCAGCCTACTTCCTGCTTGCAGCACTGCCTCTGCTCCCGTCCCACTACCCAGCATCCTACGATGACGGAGGCTTTCTTTCTCTAAGCTGGAGCGATCTCATTGGCAGAGATCGATATATAAAACATGAACACACAAAACCTTCAGCAAGCTGCATTGGCCTGTGTTGTGTGCTCTGATTAATGTTCACCTCATAATATCAAACATATTCTATTTAATGAGTTTTGATGTGTTGAAAACGGTGCATTGAAAACAACCAAAACTCTTAATTTTAATTTTAAAAAAGCTAACTTTAAATTGTTAAGGGCTTCAATGCAACACATAGACTGGGGTATTTTATTTAAAGGCAAAAATACTGAGGAAAAATGGTCAGAATTCAAATTTAGGTTGCAGAAATGTACCCAACAGTGTATACCAATGGGGAACAAATGCAAAAGAAGTAAGTCACAGCCAGTGTGGTTAACTGCACATGTAAAGAAGGAAATAGCAAGGGAAAAAAACACATTCAATTATTTAAGTCTGAAGGAACAGAACAATCTTTCTTAAAATACAAAGATTGCAAAAAGGCAATTAGGGTGGCAAAAATAGATAATGAAACTCGAATTGTAAGGGAAAGCAAGACTAATCCAAAAAAGTTTTTCAAATATATAAATAGCAACAAACTTAAGAGGGAGTGCATTGGACCATTCAAAAATGAGATGGATGAGTTGGTTGGTGAGGATAAGGAAAAGGCCGATGTTTTAAACACTTTCTTTGCATCAGTATATACAAGGGAGCAAGGAATGGTAGAAGAGCCTCCACAAGTAACAAATAAAACAATACAATTAATAGATATTGGGTTAACTCAAGAAGATGTCATGGGAAGACTGAATAAAATTAAGACCGACAAAGCACCGGGTCCTGATGGTATACATCCAAGGGTTCTTCAGGAACTCAGTGCAGTGTTAGCAAAACCCCTATATTTACTCTTTAAAGGGATAGTAATACTTCGTTTTAACTTTATTTTATTTTGTAGGCATTAAAAAAACATGAAGAACGATATTAGTCTTATGTCTCAAACCTTTATGGTTTAAGAGATATTCACAAACAAAGTATCCCCCCCCTGTTCAACCAGATCAGAAGGGAGCTGCCCAGGTAGACTGCAGAGAGGGACAATCTTCAATTAAGATAAGGGAAAAAGCTGAAAAACTTGTAAAGGGGGCAGGGCTTTCATTGTTTTTATGCAAAGAAGATTGTCCCCTTCTGTTATCTGTCTGGTCATACAACCAGATTCACATCTGAGAAGAAATGGATTACACTAGGTAAAAGGGGCAGGGAGGGGAAACTTTGCTTGTGAATATCTCATAAACCATAGACTTATATCATTCTTCATGTTTTTTTAATGCCTACAAAATAAAATAAAGTTAAAACGAAGTATTACTATCCCTTTAAAGATTCTATTACCACAGGCTCAGTGCCACAGGATTGGCAAAGAGCTAACATAGTTCCTCTATTTAAGAAGGGAACTAAAACAGAACCTGGGAATTATAGACCAGTGAGTTTGACCTCTGTAGTGGGAAAACTGTTAGAAGGGATAATAAGGGACTATATTCAGGATTACAACACAAAAATAAAATCATTAGCACAAATCAACATGGTTTTATGAAGAATAGATCATGCCAAACTAATCTTTTCAGCTTCTATGAGGAGGTAAGCAGCAACCTTGACAATGGCAAGGCAGTAGATGTAGTATATCTAGACTTTGCAAAGGCATTTGATACAGTGCCACACAGAAGGCTGGTGTATAAAATAAGGAAATTGGGGCTAGGAGATAACCTTTGCAATTGGATACAAAACAGGCTGAAGGATAGGGAACAGTGTGTTGTTGTAAATGGAAAATTCTCCAATACAGTTAAAGTGGAGAGTGGAGTACCTCAGGGTTCAGTATTAGGTCCGCTGCTTTTTAACATGTTTATAAATGACCTGGAAATAGATATAGAGAGCAAAATATCAATATTTGCAGATGATACTAAATTATGCAACGTCGTTAATTCAGAACAGGATATTTTCTCTCTACAGAGGGACTTACATACAATGTCAGATTGGGCAAACATGTGAGTGTAAAGTCATGCATTTGGGAGGAAACAATCCCAAGGCTACTTATTGTCACGGATTTGAAGACTCTCAGACTTAAAGTTTGGTAAAATAACTTAACTTTATTAAAAGTTAAAGGCAGTCCCCGTAGGGTAAACATACATAACAATACAACAGTAGAATAACCTATAATAGGTTCTACCGGCCTTGCCTAAATACCGGGCAAGGCAACCCAAGTGACAGTTTTAATGACAGGCTCTACCGACCTTGCCTATACCTGTTAAGGCAACCGTGAGATGACATATACCGGTTCTACCGGCCTTACCAATACCGGGCAAGGCAGCCCCATGGAATGCTGAATGTAGACTCTACTGGCCCTGCCAATACCGGGTAAGGCAACCTTAAAGATGGTGAATTACAAGGTTCTACCGGCCTTACCAATACCGGGCAGGGCAGCCCAAAGGAGTACTGGAGTAGGCTCTACCGGCCCTGCCAATACCGGGTGAGGCAACCTACAGGATGGTATGGTCAAGGTTCTACCGGCCTCACCAATACCGGGCAGGGCAGCCTGAGCGAGTAGACCAGCTGTCAGGTGACTAAGACAGCATAGAGCATAAGTATAGAGGTCTTACTCAGCAGGAGTCTATTGCCAGGGATACTCAGACAACTGCAAGGAAGTGGACAGCGACTGACCACAGTACTGGATGTACAGGAGCAAACCAACGTCCGCACGTTGGGACTAATGGTAATAGCACCACCAGGTCTAATGGAGCAAACCAGCGACCGCACGCTGGAACCAACAATGTATATCGCAACCAGGTTTAGTGGAGTAAACCAGCGTCTGCACGCTGGGACCAACAACGTATATCGCAACCAGGTTTAGTGGAGCAAACCAGCGTCCGCACGCTGGAGCCAATAATGTATCTCGCAACCAGTTTAGTGGAGTAAACCAGCGTCCGCACGCTGGGACCAACAATGTATATAGCAACCAGGTTTAGTGGAGTAAACCAGCGTCCGCACGCTGGGACCAGCAATGTATATCGCAACCAGGCTTAGTGGAGTAAACCAGCGTCCGCACGCTGGGACCAACAATGTATATAGCAACCAGGTTTAGTGGAGTAAACCAGCGTCCACACGCTGGGACCAGCAATGTATATCGCAACCAGTCTTAGTGGAGTAAACCAGCGTCCGCACGCTGGGACCAGCAATGTATATTGCAACCAGGCTTAGTGGAGTAAACCAGCGTCCGCACGCTGGGACAAACAATGTATATCGCAACCAGGTTTAGTGGAGTAAACCAACAAAGTATGATCAGCAGCGAGAAGAACAATGTCGCCAGAGCGACGGCTGGAGCAGGAGATTCTGGAACTCAGTAAGATTAACCTGCGAGGTGCTGGAATGCAGGAACACTGGAACTCTGGAACACTAGCATACAGGAACACTGGAACACTGGAACACAGGATCAGCAGGAACAGGCCCAGAAGCCTGACAAGCAGGTCAGGCAGAGTGGAGTCAGAAACACCACGAAAGGGCAACCTGGAAGTGCTCAGCCTGGGTTTAAAAAGGCTGTGTGAGGAGGGCTAATCACAGACAGCCAATCGTGATACTCAGCAAGTGACTGACACTGAACAGCACCAATCACGGGCACCGTGATAGTACCCCCCTTTCAAAGACCCCCTCTCCCAGAGTAGGGTCTAGGCTTCTGAGGGTATTTGGCATGAAATATTTGTAGTAACTTGGGTGCATGAAGGTCCTTACTGTCTACCCAGGAACGATCCTCAGGACCATAACCTTTCCAATGCACCAGATACTGTACCCCTCCTCTACCTCTGCGGGAATCAATAATGTTTTATACTTCATACTCCTCCTGCCCCTCGACTTCAACAGGACCTGGCCTCACAGGTGTGGTAGTATAACGGTTACAAACCAGAGGTTTAAGGAGAGACACATGGAATACATTATGAATGCGCATAGAAGCAGGTAATTCCAAGGCATAGGAAACAGGGTTAAATTTGCGAATGATCTTGTACGGACCAATGAACCGAGGTGCCAGCTTATTAGATGGGACCTTGAGCTTTAGATTCTTGGAGGACAGCCATACTCTATCCCCGACTCGGAAGGAAACCGCTGGAAGCCTTCTGCGATTGGCATGACGCTGATGTTGCTGAAAAGACTGGCCCAATGCCCTCTGAACTTGTGCCCATGTGGAACGGAGTTGCTCTATATGCTCATCCAGAGCTGGAATCTGCTGTGATTGAAAGGAATCCGGGAGCAGACAGGGTTGGAACCCATAATTGATCAAAAACGGAGAGCTCCCGGAGGAAGAATTAACTGCGCAGTTCCTGGCGAACTCTGCCCAAGGCAATAAGTCGGCCCAATTATCATGATGGTCAGTCACAAAACATTGCAGAAACTGTTCCAATCCTTGATTGGCCCTCTCAGCGGCCCCGTTAGTCTGGGGATGATAAGCCGAGGAAAATGATATCTGTATGCCCATCTGTTCGCAAAATGCCCTCCAGAATCTGGCCACAAACTGGCTCCCCCTGTCAGACACCAGCACCCTGGGTACTCCATGTAACCGAAATACTTCTCGAGCGAATACCATTGCCAGTTCCTTGGCCGAAGGAAGGCCACGGAGGGGTACGAAGTGTGCCATTTTAGAGAACCTGTATACCACCATCAGTATGAAGGAGTACCCTCTAGACCTGGGCAATTCTCCCATAAAGTCGATAGAGACGTGAGACCAAGGGCGTTCACCATTAGGCACCGGCTGAAGCAAGCCCACAGGGAGATGTCTAGGGGTTTTGGCACGGGCACAGGTGGCACAGGCATTCGTAAAATTGGCACAATCTGCTCTCATAGAAGGCTACCAAAATAGCTGAGAGAGAGACCAGAACAATTGATCCCTACTAGTGATGAGCGAGCGTGCTCGGCCGATGCTCGGATCGGCTCGAGCATCGCTCTGCTCGGCACATGGCGGTACTCGTCGAGTACCGCCATGTGCTCGCCCGACATGTTCGGGTGGCGGGGATCTGTGCCGGAAGAGGCACAGATCCGAAGAAGCTCCGCTGGACCACCAGGGACTGGAGGTACGGGGGCATTGCGGAGATGAAGGGGGCATTGCGGAGATGAAGGGGGACATTGTGGAAGAGGGGCATAGACTCTATGCCCCTCTTCCACAATGTCCCCCTTCATCTCCGCTATGCCCGTCTTCCACAATGTGCCCCTTCATCTCCGCTATGCCCCTCTTCCACAATGTGCCCCTTCATCTCCGCTATGCCCCTCTTCCACAATGTCCCCCTTCATCTCCTCTATGGCATAGAGGAGATGAAGGGGGACATTGTGGAAGAGGGGCATAGCGGAGATGAAGGGGCACATTGTGGAAGAGGGGCATAGCGGAGATGAAGGGGCACATTGTGGAAGAGGGGCATAGCGGAGCTGAAGGGGGACATTGCGGAGCTGAAGGGGGCATTCTGAGATGAAGGGGGCATAGCGGAGATGAAGGGGGCATTGACCAGGCACCCTCCCCTCATCAGAGCAGGGGGTGCCTGGTGTTGCCCCATTCATTCCAATGGGGCTCGGGTGCTCGGCCGAGCACTCGAGCCTCAGGGGGTGCTCGGTCAGAGCACCCGAGCACCCGAGCATCGTGGTGCTCGCTCAACACTAATCCCTACCAATATGTCCCGCAGCCTTAGAGGAGTGGTAGGTCTCAAGTAATCGAGTACGGAATGGCTCAGCGACAAAACATTTGCCCACAGGAGTCTCATGAGGAGCAGAGGCTTGGGATGCCAAAATCTCCTCCCCTAATGGTGAAGTAATACTAGTACGTATGGTAGCCAATATTCGATCGGGTTGAATGATAGGGGCTGGTACCTCTTCTCTGTCAACCTCTGCTTCAAATTGTCTAGACAGAGCATCAGCCCTAACATTCTTTGATCCCGGCAGGTATGATACAACGAAATTGAATCGGGATAGAAACAGTGCCCATCTGGCCTGGCGAGAAGACAATCTCTTGGCCTCAGAAAGATACGTCAGATTCTTGTGATCGGTTAGAATCAAAACGGGGTTTTTTGTGCCTTCAAGTAAATGACGCCATTCTTTGAGAGCGAGGATAATGGCCAGTAATTCTCGATCACCAATCTCGTAATGACTTTGAGCACTAGTCAGTGTTTTTGAGAAGAATCCACAGGGTCTGAGTGTACCGCCTTTAACCTGTCGCTGAGAGAGCACCGCCCCGACCCCAATATCTGAGGCATCAACTTCCAAAGTAAAGGGGAGTTGTAAGGCTCGTACTCATAAGCCCTCGCCACCGACAGCCGTCGCCTCCATCAGTAGGGAGGAGGGGGGAGATCTGCCGTCTCTGTCCCGGTGCGGTTGCGGATGGCCTGCGGCTCGCATCGACGGATGACGTCGGCGGGGTGCGACGGTCCTGCTGCAGCATCGGGGGGGGGCGGAGGAGCTCTCCCCTCTCGTTCTTATTTCCCTCTAGGGGGTTGGGCTGCTGGGCAGGTGAGCAGCGTGATGAGGTCACGCTGCTCAGTACCTATTTAAGCCCTGAACGCCCTTCCATCGGGGCTTAGTTGTTTTCTGAGCTCCAGTTACCTGTAAGCAGCTTCCTGTTACCTGCATCCAGTTCCCAGTTACCTGCAACCAGTTACCTGCAACCTTACCTGCAACCTGTTACCTGTAATCAGTTACCTGCAACAAATTTCCAGTTACCTGCAACCAGTTACCTGTTACCTGCTACCGGTTACCTGTTACCTGCTACCGGTTACCTGCTACCTTCAACCAATTACCTGTTCCGGCTTCCTTGATTCTGGCTCAGTTCGCTCTCTCCCGGACCTCTGACCACAGGCATAGTATATTGACCTCCGCTAATATCTATACTCCTGACCTCTGGCTGTCCAAACTGACTCCGCTGATATCTATGCTCCTGACCTCTGGCTATCCAAACAGACCTCCGCTGATATCTATGCTCCTGACCTCTGGCTATCCAAACTGACCTCCGCTGATATCTATGCTCCTGACCTCTGGCTATCCAGACTGACCATCACTTTTCTGCGGACCACACAGCCTGCCCCTGTGTTGTGACCTACATCTTGGGGGACTGTCATATATCTAGTCTCCTCAGGGTGTGGTGTTTATATACGGGTGAGCGTCTACCTGCTATTGGGCTTCAGTTTACTAGCCGCTACGCGGCGCCTCACATAACAACTAAGCCATTATGGAGCCCGCAGGTATGGCACAGGCTATGGCTACCTTGACCCAGCAAATCTCTAAGCTCACCCAAACAGTCAAGGACTTACAGGCCGGTCAGGCCAACCTTCAGCATCAGCTGCAAGAGATGCGGTCCGCTTTGGCTGCACTTTCAGAAGAACCTGTTCCACCACCCATACCACCGGCCGAGGTAGCTACCGCTCCCCCAGAACCTCTGGTTGCCCTGCCCGATAAGTTTTCAGGGGAGAGAACCCGATTTCGTTCTTTCTTTACATCCTGCCAAATCCTCTTCTCTTTAAAGCCTCGCACTTACTCCTTCGATTTCGTCAAGATCCGTACTGTGATTTCCCTATTGACCGACGAACCTCAAGCCTGGGCACACCATTTGCTTCAAACCAGCAGCACCCTCTTAGACAGCTGGGCTTCCTTCTCTCATGCCTTAGAGTCCCTATACGATGACCCTTTCAAGACTTCCTCTGCTCAAGCTTCCTTACGAGCTCTTAAGCAAGGTCGTCGTCCTGCCGAAGAATACGTCACTGATTTCAGACGATTCGCCCTGGAAACAGCATGGAACGAACCAGCGCTAGTCGATCAGTTCAGAACTGGACTGTCAGACCCAATCAAACACGAGCTTGCTCGCATCGGTATGCCCACATCGCTGGAGGCCCTCATGCACCTGGTTATCCAGCTGGACAGACGTCTCAGGGAGAGACGCCAAGAGAGGACCTTCACTAGTACCCCTCCACAGCGCCGTCCTACTACCGTGCCTGTCTCTGTTACTACGTCTCATGCAGAGACAGAAGAACCCATGCAAATCGGCCTGTTCCGGGGTCCTATCACCACCGCCGAACGAACGCGCAGGAGAACACAGGATCTTTGTCTATACTGCGGTAAACCCGACCACCGTCTCCGCGACTGCAAGGAGAGACCCCAGAGATCCAGAGGTAAGCTCCTCGTTTCTAACTCCAGCACACCGTTTCCTTCTGGAGCCACTTCTCCTCATCTTTCTGTTCCTCTTTTTCTACAGTGGACTGAGAGAGCCGTTCCAGTCCATGCCATGATCGATTCCGGAGCCAGCGGGTGCTTTATCGACCATGATCTTGTTACTTCTCTTGGCATACCTACTCTAACGAAAACTTCTCCTCTTCAAATACAAGTAGCGGATGGAAGTCCACTTAAGTCTGGTCCTGTTACCCAGGAGACAATTTCCTTGCAAGTCTTATTTGGTTCACGTCATGTGGAATCCTTGCAGTTCGACGTGGTGCTCTCTCCTTTGTTTCCCCTTATCCTTGGGTTGCCTTGGCTCCGCCTCCACAATCCTCTGATTGATTGGTCGGTTGGCACTATTACTTTTACTTCAAATCATTGCAGACACTACTGCTTCCCTTCTACTGCCGAAACATGTCTCATCATGGAACCTAAAGGCTCTGAAGGGACGAAGACTGTTCTACCATCCATTTATGCACCATTTGCAGACGTCTTTGAGAAAAAGAAAGCAGAAAAATTACCACCTCATCGTCCTTACGACTGCCCTATCGATCTCCTCCCAGGATCCCCTATCCCTTTCGGTCGGATATTTCCACTGTCTGAGCCAGAATTGAAGATCCTCAAGGAGTACATTGAGGAGAACCTCAAGAGTGGCTTTATACGCCCGTCTACCTCACCTGCAGGAGCCGGTATATTCTTTGTGGGGAAGAAGGATGGTGGATTACGTCCATGTGTGGATTACCGAGAACTGAACGAAGTCACAGTAAGAAACCGGTACCCTTTACCCTTGATTTCAGAACTCCTGGACAGGTTGAGTACAGCTCAGGTCTATTCCAAATTGGATTTAAGGGGAGCCTACAATCTGGTGCGCGTCCGTAAGGGCGATTAGTGGAAGACGGCCTTCCGTTCGCGTTATGGGCATTATGAATACAGGGTGATGCCCTTCGGTCTCTGCAATGCCCCTGCTACCTTCCAGTACTTCCTTAATGATGTATTTAGAGAGTATCTAGATGTCTTTGTCGTAGTATATCTGGACGACATACTTGTCTATTCCACAACCCAGGAGGAACATTATATTCATATGACCAAGGTGCTCTCACGTCTACGCCAACACAATTTATACGCTAAGCTGGAGAAGTGCGTATTCAACACCGACACGGTAGAATTCCTGGGGTATATACTGTCGCCCAGTGGTCTTCAGATGGATCCTCGGAAGGTATCCGCAGTCGTGGATTGGCCACCACCTACTGACAAAAAAGGAGTACAACGTTTTGTGGGATTCTCGAATTTCTATCGGAGGTTTATCCGCAACTTCTCCCACATAATACAACCCATCACAGCCTTGACAAAAAAATCAGCACGTTTTCTTTGGTCGGACCAGGCACAAGAGGCTTTCACCATCCTGAAACATCGATTCACTTCAGCACCTGTTTTAATGTTTCCTAATCCTCAAGTTCCATTCATAGTGGAGGTTGATGCCTCCCAAACGGCAGTTGGTGCGGTGCTGTCTCAAAGACAGGGTGAGAAGGACCTACTCCACCCCGTGGCTTTCTATTCACGTCGCCTCACTAATTCAGAAAGGAATTATGACGTTGGAGATAGAGAACTTTTCGCTATTAAACAAGCAGTAGAAGAATGGCGACACTTATTGGAAGGATCCCTGCATCCCGTAGTGATATACACGGACCATAGGAATCTGGAGTATCTTCGCTCAGCCCGTAGACTTCGTCCTCGACAAGCCCGCTGGGCCTTGTTCTTTAGTCGTTTCCAGATGCATATAACCTATCGCCCAGGTACCAAGAATGGGAAGCCGGATGCTCTGTCTCGCACCGAGAGTCCCACACAAGAACCACCTAATTGGTTGAGACAGTCCTTCGTCATGATCACTTCCTGGCAACCTCTTCCACCTTTTGGGACCGCCTCCGATTACAGACCGACCTCTCTCTTTCCCAGAAATATTCCTATTTGATGCCTAGAGATGGAATACTTACGTACCAGAACCGTATCTTCGTCCCTCCTTCAGTCCGCCTTGAGGTCCTTCAGATGTGTCATGACTCCCATATGGCAGGTCACGGAGGTCAGAGAAAAACAGAGGAGCTAATTCTGCGCTCCTTTTGGTGGCCCCAATTACGATAAGATGTTATACACTACCTTTCATCCTGTCCTACCTGTGCCCGGTCCAAAGACCATCATGCTAAACCTACTGGCCTCCTACAGCCATTACCTATACCAGAGCGGCCCTGGTCAAACCTGTCTATGGACTTCATTACAGATCTTCCGCCAGTGTTGGGGTACAACTGCATCTTTGTGGTGGTGGGCAGGTTCTCGAAGATGGCTCATTTTATACCAACCAAAGGAATACCTTCGGCCTCTGAGACTGCTATCCTGTTTATCAAGGAAATTTTCCGACTCCACGGTCTACCCCAAACCATAGTCTCTGACCGTGGGACACAGTTTACATCACGCTTTTGGTCTGCCTTTTGCAAGGGTCTTCATCTCCAGAGATCTCTTTCCACGGCCTATCATCCCCAGACGAATGGGCAAACAGAGCGTACCAATCAGGTACTGGAACAATACCTTAGATGCTTCACCACACATCTCCAGGACGATTGGATCCACCTTCTCCGTTTGGCAGAATTTGCCTTTAATAATCAGGTTCACCGATCCACCAATATGACTCCTTTCTTCATCAACACTGGTCTTCACCCCATCATGATTCCTGAATCTCCTGTATCTTGTCCTGTCCCTAGCGTTTCGGATCGCCTTAACACTATGGCCCAGACCAACTTGAGCATCCGGAGATCGCTGTTAGCAGCCCAATGGAGGTACAAATACTATGCCGACAGACGGCGCTCCTCCGCCCCTGCCTATAAGATCGGAGACAAAGTATGGCTCTCTACTGTCAATTTACGCCTCTCTTGCTCATCAAAGAAGCTGGGACCCCGTTATATCGGGCCTTTTGAGATCATTCAAGTGCTTAACCCAGCAGTTGTTCGTCTGCAATTACCCGTGACCATGAACATTCATCCAGTGTTCCACGTCTCTCTGATCAAACCGTGGGTTTTGAACCGATTCCCTGGTCGACAGCCTCCTCCTCCTGGGCCTCTTCTTGTCGATGGGCAGGAGGAGTTCGAGGTGCAGGAGATCATGGATTCTCGTCTGCGCAGGGGACGTCTGGAGTATCTGGTTCATTGGAAAGACTATGGCCCGGAGGAGCGGTCCTGGGAACCCTCCACCAACATCCATGCTCCTACTAAACTACGTTCTTTTCACAGTCTCCATCCTGATCGTCCTGGCCCCGTACGCTCCCGGAGGCGCGTTTAAGGGTGGGGGTACTGTAAGGCTCGTACTCACAAGCCCTCGCCACCGACAGCCATCGCCTCCATCAGTAGGGAGGAGGGGGGAGATCTGCCGTCTCTGTCCCGGTGCGGTTGCCGATGGCCTGCGGCTCGCATCGACGGATGATGTCGGCGGGGTGCGACGGTCCTGCTGCAGCATCGGGGGTGGGGGGCGGAGGAGCTCTCCCCTCTCGTTCTTATTTCCCTCTAGGGGGTTGGGCTGCTGGGCAGGTGAGCGGCGTGATGAGGTCACGCTGCTCAGTACCTATTTAAGCCCTGAACGCCCTTCCATCGGGGCTTAGTTGTTTTCTGAGCTCCAGTTACCTGTAAGCAGCTTCCTGTTACCTGCATCCAGTTCCCAGTTACCTGCAACCAGTTACCTGCAACCTTACCTGCAACCTGTTACCTGTAATCAGTTACCTGCAACAAATTTCCAGTTACCTGCAACCAGTTACCTGTTACCTGCTACCGGTTACCTGTTACCTGCTACCGGTTACCTGCTACCTTCAACCAATTACCTGTTCCGGCTTCCTTGATTCTGGCTCAGTTCACTCTCTCCCGGACCTCTGACCACAGGCATAGTATATTGACCTCCGCTAATATCTATACTCCTGACCTCTGGCTGTCCAAACTGACTCCGCTGATATCTATGCTCCTGACCTCTGGCTGTCCAAACAGACCTCCGCTGATATCTATGCTCCTGACCTCTGGCTATCCAAACTGACCTCCGCTGATATCTATGCTCCTGACCTCTGGCTATCCAGATTGACCATCACTTTTCTGCGGACCACACAGCCTGCCCCTGTGTTGTGACCTACATCTTGGGGGACTGTCATATATCTAGTCTCCTCAGGGTGTGGTGTTTATTTACGGGTGAGCGTCTACCTGCTATTGGGCTTCAGTTTACTAGCCGCTACGCGGTGCCTCACAGGAGTATTGGATTAGGGTGGGACAACAAAGCGCTTCAGCAAAGGCTACCTTCAACTTCTCAACGGCCTTTTCAGCAGCCACCGGCCAGAGGGATGGGTTAGCGCCCTTGTGCGTGAGGTCAGACAGAGGTTTCACGATAGAGGAGAAGTTTTTAATAAACTTCCTGTAATAATTGGCGAAGCCCAGAAATCGTTGGATGGCTTTGAGGCTCTTGGGTTTAGGCCATTGTAAGACTGCCGTCAATTTCTCTTTATCCATGGCAATGCCGTCTTTGCCAATTATAAACCCCAGAAACGGTACACTGGTTTTGTGGAACTCGCATTTCTCCAGTTTACAGAATAATTTATTTTTTCGTAAGCGCAGCAAGACTTCAGACACATCCTTGATGTGTTGTGACAGGTCATTGTAGTGGATAAGTATGTCGTCAAGATAGACTACAACACAAGATTGTAACATATCTCTAAGAACGTCATTGATCAGTTCTTGAAATACTGCAGGAGCATTACATAGACCAAATGGCATGACTAGGTATTCATAATGCCCAGATCTCGTATTGAAGACAGTTTTCCACTCATCACCGGCTCTGATACGTATCAAATTGTAGGCTGCCCTTAGGTCCAATTTGGTGAAAATCGAGGACCCCTTAAGTCTATCAAACAGCTCGGTGATGAGTGGTATTGGGTAGGCATTTTTTGCCATCAGCTTATTCAGCCCACGATAGTCTATGCAAGGTCGCAGTTCGCCACTTTTTTTCTTAACAAAAAAGAACCCGGCACCGGCCGGAGAAGTAGATTTCCTTATGATCCCTCTACTGAGGGCATCTGCTATGTATTCCTCCATAGCTTGGTTCTCCTCACAAGACAATGGATATGTGCGTCCCCTCGGTGGTACTGCTCCAGGACTCAGTTCTATGCGACAATCGTATGGTCTGTGCTGAGGTAGGGTGCCAGCCTCTCCCTTACTGAAAACGTCGCTAAACTGCTGGTAGGCATCAGGTAGTGAAGGGGAGGTGCACAAGACCTTAACAGGATGGGTAACGCACTTATCCATACAGAACTGAGACCAAGCAGCAATCTCACATTTCTGCCAATCAAATTGTGGGTTGTGCAACTGTAACCAAGGAAAGCCCAAAATCACGGCATGGTGAGGAGAATTAATCAATTGGAACTGCTGCTCTTCCCATGTGAAGAGCCCCAATAGTCAATGACAAGGGCATCATTCCAAAAGTAACTTGGGCGGGTTACAAAGGTCTGCCATCAATTGCTTCAATAGCAAGAGGGGTTTCTCTCTGAATCCGTGGTTCCCCATGCAATTCAGCAAAGGTATTGTCCATAAAATACCCAGCTGCACCAGAATCAACCAAGGCAAAAACCTCAACCAAGCGTTGTGCCCATGACAATACCACCTGTATGGTGGGTTTAAATGTGTCCAACAATGGGGACGATTGGACACCACCTAGGGCCTGTCCCCCAAGGTACCCTAGGTGTGTTCATTTCCTGGACGTACCGGGCAAGATCTTAACAGGTGACCACTTTTACCGCAATACAGACATAATCCTTGTGTCTTGCGATACCTTCTCTGCTCCTTAGTTAACCTAGTGAAACCCACCTGCATAGGTTCACATGGTTCCTGTATGGATTCACTAGGTTTGGATGCAGAGGGAGGGTTGGGTGGGCAAAATATGCTACTGGACCCATTCTCTTTTAACCCTACTCGTCGCTCTCTGGCGGTTAATCTTTCACGTATTCTGGAGTCAATTAGAATCACGAATTCGATATAATTATCTAGGTCAATAGGTAAATCTTTTGCTGCGATCTCATCTTTAATCTGGTTACTCAATCCTTGAGCAAAGGCTGCCAACAGGGCCTCGTTATTCCATCCTACCTCTGCTGCCAAGGTGCGGAATTCAATGGCATAATCGCCAACAGTGCGCCTGCCCTGTTGTATCTCCATGAGACGTTTAGCAGCAGAGGTAGTTCTACCAGGAGGCTCAAATACTCTTCGAAAGGATTGCACAAAATCACAGAAATTCTCTGTGCAGGGTTTGGCGTTTTCCCAAAGTGGGTTAGCCCAAGCCAATGCTCTGCCAGTCAGCAGGGATATCATGAACCCAACTTTGCTGCGATCACTAGGAAATGCATGTGCCGTCAATTCCATAAATATTTCAAGTTGATTGATAAACCCTC
The DNA here is from genome assembly GCA_037306005.1 of Rhinophrynus dorsalis. NCBI lineage: Eukaryota > Metazoa > Chordata > Amphibia > Anura > Rhinophrynidae > Rhinophrynus > Rhinophrynus dorsalis. Next base: position 35,651,078 of record CM074719.1, read on the forward strand.
TGCATAGTTGAGGGTCACCGTCATATCTCAGCGGCAAGGGTGCAGAAGCTGTTAACTCTTTGACTGCGGTCTCTGGGGACCTAGACTCATTCTCCGGTGTCTGAATTGGCGAGACCACCGGGCTAGAACCGGACTTATCAGCAAGTACCAAACTGCGTTCAAGAATAGTCTGGATAGCAACCGCTAGCTGATCCAAACGTTGCTCGAGCGTATCCATCCTCCAATGGATATTCTGTGCGTTACCGTCACTCTTACTGTCTGAGGTCATGGCCCTTTCATACTGTCACGGATTTGAAGACTCTCAGACTTAAAGTTTGGTAAAATAACTTAACTTTATTAAAAGTTAAAGGCAGTCCCCGTAGGGTAAACATACATAACAATACAACAGTAGAATAACCTATAATAGGTTCTACCGGCCTTGCCTAAATACCGGGCAAGGCAACCCAAGTGACAGTTTTAATGACAGGCTCTACCGGCCTTGCCTATACCGAGTAAGGCAACCGTGAGATGACATATACTGGTTCTACCGGCCTTACCAATACCGGGCAAGGCAGCCCCCACGGAATGCTGAATGTAGGCTCTACTGGCCCTGCCAATACCGGGTAAGGCAACCTTAAAGATGGTGAATTACAAGGTTCTACCGGCCTTACCAATACCGGGCAGGGCAGCCCAAAGGAGTACTGGAGTAGGCTCTACCGGCCCTGCCAATACCGGGTGAGGCAACCTACAGGATGGTATGGTCAAGGTTCTACCGGCCTCACCAATACCGGGCAGGGCAGCCTGAGCGAGTAGACCAGCTGTCAGGTGACTAAGACAGCATAGAGCATAAGTATAGAGGTCTTACTCAGCAGGAGTCTATTGCCAGGGATACTCAGACAACTGCAAGGAAGTGGACAGCGACTGACCACAGTACTGGATGTTCAGGAGCAAACCAACGTCCGCACGTTGGGACTAATGGTAATAGCGCCACCAGGTCTAATGGAGCAAACCAGCGACCGCACGCTGGAACCAACAATGTATATCGCAATCAGGTTTAGTGGAGTAAACCAGCGTCTGCACGCTGGGACCAACAACGTATATCGCAACCAGGTTTAGTGGAGCAAACCAGCGTCCGCACGCTGGAGCCAATAATGTATCTCGCAACCAGTTTAGTGGAGTAAACCAGTGTCCGCACGCTGGGACCAACAATGTATTTAGCAACCAGGTTTAGTGGAGTAAACCAGCATCCGCACGCTGGGACCAGCAATGTATATATTGCAACCAGGCTTAGTGGAGTAAACCAGCGTCCGCACGCTGGGACCAACAATGTATATGGCAACCAGGTTTAGTGGAGTAAACCAGCGTCCGCACGCTGGGACCAGCAATGCATATCGCAACCAGGCTTAGTGGAGTAAACCAGCGTCCGCACGCTGGGACCAGCAATGTATATCGCAACTAGGCTTAGTGGAGTAAACCAGCGTCCGCACGCTGGGACAAACAATGTATATCGCAACCAGGTTTAGTGGAGTAAACCAACAAAGTATGATCAGCAGCGAGAAGAACAATGTCGCCAGAGCGACGGCTGGAGCAGGAGATTCCGGAACTCAGTAAGATTAACCCGCGAGGTGCTGGAACGCAGGAACACTGGAACTCTGGAACACTAGCATACAGGAACACTGGAACACTGGAACACAGGATCAGCAGGAACAGCAGGAACAGGCCCAGAAGCCTGACAAGCAGGTCAGGCAGAGTGGAGTCAGAAACACCACGAAAGGGCAACCTGGAAGTGCTCAGCCTGGGTTTAAAAAGGCTGTGTGAGAAGGGCTAATCACAGACAGCCAATCGTGATACTCAGCAAGTGACTGACACTGAACAGCACCAATCACAGGCACCGTGATACTTATAAACTTAATGGAATAATTTTAGGTGACTCTTTGCTAGAAAAAGACCTGGGTATCCTTGTCAACTACAAACTTGGAAACAGTGACCAGTGTCAAACAGCAGTAGCAAAGGCAAACAAAGTCCTGTCTTGCATAAAAAGAGGTATCGAAGCAAGAGTGGATAACATTATTTTGCCATTATACAAATCATTGGTAGGACCTCACCTTGAGTATGCAGTGCAATTTTGGGCACCGGTTCTGAAAAAGAATATACTAGAACTAGAGAGGGTACAGCGGAGAGCAACAAAATTAATTAAGGGAATGGAGGACTTGACATATGAGGAACGACTAAACAAACTTGGTTTATTTACTCTAGAGAAAAGACGACTAAGAGGAGACCTTATCACATTGTACAAGTATATGAGAGGTCAATACAAGGATCTCTGCGGTGAGCTATTTATTCCAAGGCCTGATCAGGTGACCAGGGGACACCCCTTGAGATTAGAGGAAAGGAGGTTTAAACTTCAGCAGAGGAAGGGTTTTTTTACGGTAAGGTCTGTTAAATTGTGGAATTCATTGCCCAGGGAGGTAGTTATGGCAGATACAATGGATACATTTAAGAGAAGATTAGATAAATTTCTTTCAAAAGGGAACATACAGAGTTATACTGTTTATCAGTAGGCTGATCAGGAAGGTCTGATAAAGACTAATTTAATTGGTAGCAGGAAAGCTATAAAATTCTCAGTTCTGAGGTATGAGGCAAAGGTTAAACTTGATGGACTTGTGTCTTTTTTCAACCTAATTTACTATGTTACTATGTTACCAGGGGTGAGATTCACTAAGCGATGCTAAAGAGGTGATAAAGTGGAGATGACTTCTCCAGTTTATCACTTCTCCAGTGTCAATGTTTTTCTATGGAGCCTATTCACTAAGATCTCCAAAGCTGAAGAAATCTTAGTGCATAGTCTCCATAGAATACCATAGGAATTGGAGAAGTGATAAACTGGAGAAGTCATCTCCACTTTATCACTTCTTTGTCATGGCTTAGTGAATCTCCTCCCATTGTGAACTAGGCCTAATGTCACTGATCTGAACAAGGAATATGCCCTCTTGAAAGCTTGCCATAAAACGTATACTTAGTTCGAATAAAAATGTACCACCAAATACCAAGACACTCATAAAAACAGATAGTACACATTTGCTAATATAATAATATCCAGATGTGGTGGTTCATGGAGGGATATGTAACAATATTACATATATAACAGGTAGCTTCCCCTTACTGGAAAACTGTATACTGCAATGAACAAACATAATTAGGATATATTATCACATAGAGAAACAACATAATCTAAAGATGTTACGGTTGACATCTTGTCCCTTAAACACTGGCAGCATGAAAATCCTACAACCTGCAGGGCTACACACTACATAGAAACATAGAAACATAGAAACATAGAAGATTGACGGCAGAAAAAGACCACCTGGTCCATCTAGTCTGCCCTTTAGTATTCCTTTATTGTTATCTTAGGATAGATACATGTTTATCCCAGGCATGTTTAAACTGTGTTACTGTGGATTTATCAACCACCTCTGCTGGAAGTTTGTTCCAAGTTTCTACTACTCTTTCAGTGAAATAATATTTTCTAATGTTTTTCTTGATTTTTCCTCCAACTAGCCTCAGATTGTGCCCCCTTGTTCTTGTATTCAGATTCTTATTAATCACACTTCCCTCCTGAACCTTGTTCAGTCCTTTAACATATTTAAAGGTTTCAATCATGTCCCCCCTTTCTCTTCTTTCCTCCAGACTATACATATTTAGATCTCTGAGTCGTTCTTGATAAGTTCTATGCTTTAGACCTTCCACCATTTTTGTAGCTCTTCTTTGAACCCGCTCAATTTTAGTTATATCCTTTTGCAGATGAGGCCTCCAGAACTGTACACAGTATTCCAGATGTGGTCTCACTAGAGCTCTATACAGAGGGATCACAATCTCCCTCTTCCTGCTTGTTATACCTCTAGCTATGCAGCCAAGCATACGATTTGCTTTCCCCACCGCCTGGTTACATTGGTTACTCATCTTGAGGCTGTCAGAGATGACCACCCCCAAATCCTTCTCTTCTGAAGTCTTTGCTACCACAGAACTGCCAATACGATAGTCAGATTGAGGGTTTCTTTTCCCCAAGTGCATTATTTTACATTTGGAAACATTGAACTGAAGTTTCCATTGTTTTGACCACTTATCTAATAGTGCCAAATCATTCTCCATATTACAGACACCTCCTGGAACATCAACCCTATTACACACTTTTGTGTCATCAGCAAACAAGCAAACCTTCCCTGCCAAGCCTTCCCTTATGTCACTTACAAACATGTTGAACAGAACAGGGCCCAGAACAGATCCTTGTGGCACTCCACTTGTAACCAGTCTCTGCTCAGAATACACTCCATTAACAACAACCCTCTGGTTTCTGTCCTTCAGCCAACTGCAGATCCACTGAACTATCCAGGGGTTAAGTCCAATTCTTGATAATTTATCTATCAGCTCTTTATGGGGAACTGTATCGAAAGCTTTACTGAAATCCAGGTAGGCGATATCCACAGCACCACCTTCATCCAGCACTTTAGTTACATAGTCAAAGAAATCAATGAGATTAGTCTGACAGGATCGGCCCTCAGTGAAGCCATGCTGGTTTGGGTCCATCAGGTTGTTTTTTGTTAGATGGTCAATTATCTTCTTCTTTAGAAGAGTCTCCATCATTTTTACCACTACAGATGTCAGGCTGACTGGCCTGTAGTTACTAGCTTCTTCTTTACTACCCTTCTTGTGAATGGGTACAACATTGGCCATTCTCCAATCATCAGGAACTTCTCCCGTAAGAAGGGACTGGTTATACAGATTAGTCAGGGGGCCAACTATGACAGATCGGAGTTCTTTAAGAACTCTAGGGTGGATTCCATCCGGACCCATCGCTTTATTTGACTTTAGCCGGACAAGTTCCTCTAGAACATCGGCCTCTGAAAACACTGGGGCTAAAATTATACAACTAGAGGCAATGCTGTGTTCAGCCATTTTCTGATTATGAGGGCCGCCGTCTGAAAAAACTGAGCAGAAGTAGTTATTCAGATGGTCAGCGACCGCCTTTTCCTCTTCTATATACTGATTTTTTCCGTTGTTAATTTTTGTAATCCCGCAGTTTTTCTTCTTCCTGTCACTGATATATCTGAAGAAGGTTTTATTCCCCTTCTTAACAGATTTGGCCATTTCTTCCTCTTTTGAGGCTTTAGCAGCATTTATCATCTGTTTAGTCTTCTTCTGTATAGTTTTATACCCTTCTCTGTCCGCTTCACTTCCAGTCTCTTTATATCTCTTATAGGCAGACTTTTTATCTTTCACTATATACTATATACTACATGCTGGAACAGGAATTTTATGACTTGTTGAGGAGTGTACCACAAATGGGTGATTGACTTTACAATGATATACAGTATATTTCACTGCTATTATATATAGACATCTAGTCGTGGAATTGGGTAAAGTACGACTAGGGTGACCACACATGCCGGAATGCCCGGGACTGTCCCTTATTGTGTCTTGGGTCACTCCCCACCGGGACAACAAAGAGTCCCGGAATGGAGCAACAAATCCGGCACCCACAGCCTACCTACATAGCACAGCACGCACCAGTCCAGCCAGCCAATGAAATGTATTTGCTATTTGGTCCTCATTAGCTGGCTCAGCCAGCCAGTGAGGACCATATAGCAAATACATTTCATTGGCTGGCTGGACTGGTGCATGAGAGACAGCTTGGATGGTGCAAGTACGCTGGCGCTGTGAGTGAGTCTCGTGGCTGAGGCTCCGGCAGCGCTGACCATCTTTCTGAGGCTGACACAGAGTAAGAATTACCACTGGGGAACTCTTACTCTGTGTCAGCCTCAGAAAGACGGTCAGCGCCGGACGGAACCTCAGCCGCGGGACTCGCTAGGGTGACCAAATGTCCCGGAATGGCAGATTGGAAATGTGGTCACCCTAAGTAGGACAGGAGAAAAAAGGTGATACCTTTATTGGCTAACTGAATAACTATAGGATGCAAGCTTTCAAGACCACTAAGTTCAGGCATGTTAACATCTTTTCCACTTTGTCATTCTGTGCTTGGAAGATAGAAAGCAGATTCATTTTTTAAACTAACTAGTGTAAGTAGACAAGCAAAGTGAGTGACCAGACTGAGTAAATGCACCGAGACTGAGAGACAGATACTACACAGACAGAATTAATACATCAAAGACAGGTGCAACTTGACATACTGTTTGACTTGCACATACACTTATACATGTGCAAGAAAAAGAGGGACAAGCATATAATGAAGTCTGATGGTGCTGCATAAGCTGCTGTGCACTTTATCATTACCCAAAAATTTCTGACTATTATTGTAGTGAAAGAAAGGCAGGAAATCCTACACCTGAGCTGGGAATGACACTGACAGATACAAGAGCATCATGAGCATGATTAACATTTTTTTCATACACTAATGCAAGCTAGACTGATTCAATATATGCATTAAATCATCTTGAACTGAAAAAACAGACGTCTCTACTGAGTATACACAAATAACTTCTTGTGAACAAAATGTACTGCATACTTGCATGACATTTTTTTGTTTCTCAAAATCGCAGGTCGGAACCACTGATCAGCAAGATGTAAGTGCAAAGACTGTGTCCTCCACAAGGTCCAGCTCAGAGTCTGCTGTAGACCTGTTTAATTTCCCCTTATGATAAAATATGTATAATGGGAAGACCTTACGCTTTTTCCCAATCCTCGCTTTTTTTTTTACCAAATGGATTTAAAGTTCCAATTAATCTTCATAGTATTTGAGCCATAGAGAGTGTTATATCAATACTGTCAGAGTTGTAGCTCAAGCACAATTGAATGATAAAGTTTCCTCTCCCGCCCCTTTTACCTAGTGTAAGCCGCCTCTCCTCAGATGTGGAATCTGATCCATAGACCAGACAGATAATAGAAGGGGACAATCTTCTTCCTATGAGAACAATGAAAGCCCTGCCCCCCTTGACAAGCTTTTCAGGGTTTTCCCTTATCTTAATTGAAGATTGTCCCTCTCTGCAGTCTACCTGGGCACCTCCCTTCTGCTCTGACTGAACAGTGTTACATCAGTAAAAGGGGCGGGAGGGGGCAACTTTGTCGTTGAATTACTCTTGAACTACAACTCTGACAGAATTGAAATAACACTCTCCAAAGTCCAAATACTATGATGATTAATTAGAGCTGATTTTATTATGAAACATTACATTAACTATAGCTGTTTTACTGCAAAGCTATAATATTCAGTATGTTTCTCCTTTGCTAATTTTCTTGTGTCACATTATATTTCTTGCCTTGGTTGTTTGCATTACTACATGATTATACAATAATTTGCATTTTGACAGATAACAGACAATATATGATGGTTAGTGTGTGTTTGAAGCACCAACTGACAGTAGCTATGGACAGTAACCTCTCTATAGCAAAAACTGTAATGAGCCCTATGCACAAAAGCAGGTAGAGCAATTCTGGATTAACCTTTGAATGCCCCACAGCGTAGGAATGGCAAATCCCATTGTTTTAAATGGGGGCTTTATCCCCTAGTTAATGAGCTGCAGGCCTCTTTAGTATTGATAGGGTTAAAATCTCACATGAACCCTTTAAGTGTGAAAGGGGGTGTGAAACTTGCTTCACAATGTTCTGCACACTACTCTGACACTTAAATGGTAAAATCAGTAATATTTTTCACATGGGCATCAGGACTGTAGCCACCTCCCACTACAGTTCAGTTCCTCGTTCTGTGAACTCACATTTTTTCAGTTGCACCACTGATCCAATCACAAGAGGAGCAAGGCTGAAGCTCATGTGATCTCCAGCAGAATATTGGCTGATGCTCATGTGGGTGGACTATTTTTTTGGAGGGTGATAAGCATCACAACCTCCAACATTTCTCATGTGAAAGATCTACAGACAGCCCTACTAAAAGGGTTAGTAATGTCATTGTAAAACTATAGGAAATATTGGTCCTATTAAAAAAATAAACTAAATGATCCCAGTCCCATCTCTCAAACCATTATTGTTTGAGAGATAGAACGTTTTAAAGTTCCCTCCACCCTTCCCTTTCTCTGATGTCAGCTGTAAGCTGACAGGAGATCCTGGTCCTGGGACCGGCAGGCGGCTCTTCAGCAGAGCCGAAATACCGAAATAAAACAAAATACTTCATTGGAATGGTCTACAAAGAGTGCCTGGTTTGCAAGCACACTTTGTAGACCGTTCCAATGAAGTATTTCTTTTTAGATTTCGGTATCTCGGCTCTGCTGAAGAACCGCTTTGAGTCGGCCGACACAAATCTCCTGTTGTCAGCTTTACAGCTGACATCAGTGAGGGGGGAACTTTAAAACATTCTATCTCTCAAACCATAAAGGTTTGAGGGATGGTACTGGGATCATTTAGTTTATTTTTTTAATAGCTGCAATATTTCCTTTTGTTTTACGAAAACATTACTAACCCTTGAGTATGCAGTGCAGTTTTGGGCACCAGTCCTGAAAAAGAATATACTAGAACTAGAGAGGGTACAGCGAAGAGCAACAAACTTAATTAAGGGAATGGAGGACTTGACATATGAGGAAAGACTAGACAAACTTGGTTTATTTACTCTAGAGAAAAGACGACTAAGAGGAGACCTTATCACATTGTACAAGTATATGAGAGGTCAATACAAGGATCTCTGTGGTGAGCTATTTATTCCAAGGCCTGATCAGAAGACCAGGGGACACCCCATGAGATTAGAGGAAAGGAGGTTTAAACTTCAGCAGAGGAAGGGGTTTTTTACAGTAAGGTCTGTTAAATTGTGGAATTCATTGCCCAGGGAGGTGGTTATGGCAGATACAATGGATACATTCAAGAGAAGATTAGATGCATTTCTTTCCAAAGGGAACATACAGGGTTATACTGTTTATCAGTATAACTAACTTATTGGGTAGCAGGAAAGCTATAAAATTACTGGGGTATAGGGAGAAGGTTGAACTTGATGGACTTGTGTCTTTATTCAACCTAATTTACTATGTTACTATGTTAACCCTTTCATCTTTATTACTCTCCTGTAAAGATGCTGCATACCGGATTTTGTTGCATTCATGCAGGGTGATAGTCATCGTGGGACAAGCACCATAGTCCAGCATGGTATCTTTAACCACAGGCAACATAACCAAAGTAGCATCTATGTGTTCATGTCACTTGTGTAAAAGCACCGAGATGAGATAAAGTACCTTGTTCATCAAGCTAGATAGGTTCAGTTCTGAAGTAATCCAAATGAACCATAGGATTTAAATGAACCATAGGATTTAAATGAAAACTCTGCAAATCCACATTAGTTTGAATAGAAATTTTTAACCCTTTGAGTGTCAGAGGGGTACTCAATGCATTGCTCTGCAATGCTTTGCGTACCCCTCTGGCACTCAAAAGGTTAACCTCTTGAATGATTGTGGTATGACTGGGGGTGGGGTCAGGCGCACCTAGAGGCTCTCCAGCTGAGAATAAGATCAGAGTCACTTGTAAGCGTCTGTGTATACTTTAGGGAGTTTCAGGAAGTTGGTTTTATAGCTGAGTAGTTCTGAGCACTTGTTATATGGTTATTACCCCTTTGTACTGATTAAGGAGGTATATGTCGGTGAGTCAGTGTGCTGAGACCACTAATTGTGTCATTACTTTTCTCCTGATCCAGTTGGAATATATTTGTTTTATGAATCAACAGGATAGACTGCAAAACAATGAGATTTGCACTATCTTACTTGGATAAAATACAAATTACTCATACTGTAAAACACAAATTGCAGTACATACACCTACAATATATTTACATAATTTGCTGTTTTAAAGGACCAGTACAAATGTATTATGAAAGAAACATAAGCTATAGGGCTTTTCCTGCTAAGCAAAACATGCTCAGACTGCAGGTAGTTGCTTTATTCAAATGTTATTATCTCACCAATGGAACCACCACCTTCATCAGAAGCCCTACCACTACCACCACATTCTTCTTCCTCTGGTAGTAACGGTGACTAAGAGTGTGACATAGATGTAGGTATTGCACATAGTGTCACACTTACAGACACAGCAGCAGTAGGCTCAGAGACAGGCCACAAGTCTGTACTGCTACAGCTTCACATGGCCACCTGGGGAAAACATACATTTCTCCTTTCAGAAATGTATCCCTGGGGATGTGGTGGCAGCACTGTCTTCTAGGATGGTAGCAAGTGATATAATATCTGGTGCTACTGGTGGGCCCTGAGTCACAGGAGATTAGGTGGTGGTGCAGGTGGCTTTGTAGATGTAAGTGAATAGGCTCCATAGAATAACATAGGAACTGGAGAAGTGATATCACTGGAAAAGTTATCTTAGCTTTATCACCTCTTTATCACATCTTAGTGTCACATATTACGATCGTGGGTTTCTCCTTTTTGATCTGCTGGCGCTCTGTCTTGTGGCTTCTTACTCTCTTCTGGGGTCGGCTCTGTTTCAGTGTGTCATCTCCTGACTCTGAAGCATTATGTAAGCATTCCTCGTAGTGTCCTTCTTGTGCTGGTTCTTGCTTAATATCCTGACTTCATTGCCAATTCAGCCTGTTTCTTGACTTTAATCTTGTCCGCCGATTTGGTCCTTTACTGCCTCCATGTTGCTGAATCTGCCTGTTCCTAGACATTGCTCTTCCCTGCTGATTTGGTCCTGTTTCTGGTCTTCATTGCTGACCTAGTTTGCCTGACTTCACTTCTATTTTCGCCCAGTCTTCCTGTCCTGGTATCCTCTTCTGGTCTTCTGGCGAGGGATTCCGGTGTTTTTGCTCTGGGGCCCTCTCCATTCCTAGTGACTTCCTGTTTAGTTCTTCTGCCAGTGTTTCTCATACCAGTCCTAGTATCCCTTCCCGTGGTAGTGTTCTCCTGGGGTTAGTAGTGTATAGTCTACCTCTGGAGAGATTATCTGGGGCCTCCTTCAGCTCCTCTTTAAGTAGGCTATCTATTTTTGAAGCTAGCATCTTGATACAGCTTAGGCCACAGCACAATCTTTCCTGGGGTAGCTTCCACATCCGATCTCCAACCCCAAGCTTCACTCACCAGCCTCTTGCACAACTAAACTTGTTGGAGGAGTATCTGTTTCATCTAGTCCTTTACCTTCCCTGTGCTACCTGCTCATCTTTGCTCCCTAGTGTCACCCACTAGGAGCTCCAGATGCTACCCAGTAGCTTTAGGGCTTGCTGACATTACACTTAGTGCATGACCCCTTATGTGTACTGGTGGTGCTAAATCTCACTACCAATTCACTTAGTATTTTTTCTTCTCTCTCTACAGCTCTCAGGTTCTATAATTCAAATATACCTCACAGAACAGCAGTAAATTCAGGACTATTATAGTAATGGGGCAGGAATGATCTCAGCCATAGAAAGTACAAGCAGGTAATGGAAAAGTTCTCGTGAGAAATTTAAAGTGGAACTATCATCAAAATAACATTGCCCCCCAAACACTTACTAACATAGCGATAGGCAAAGTCATACTTTCATTAGGCTGAATAAGGCCTGCATTACTGAGGAAGAACAACTTCTTTGGCAGCCACCAGGGGGGAACAGAGCAGACATCTTAGAGGAAAGGTACCTGTGAGTCTGCGCTGTCTGTCCCATTCACTGCCAGCACTGTCGGGTGACATTCGTCTTCTATGCTTTGTGCAGCTGATGACTGCTGAAGAAGTTGTTTTTCCTCAATAACACAGACTTATTCAGTCTAATGAAAGTATGACTTTGCCTATCGCCTATGTTAGTAAGTGTTTGGGGGGCAATTATATTTTGATGATTGTTCTGCTTTAATGGTGGTAGTGGTAAGGTAGAAATGATATGAATTTTCAATTTGTGGGAATTTTCACAGAAAAAGTGGCAAATCATGTATTTTCTGTTAAAATTCCAGTAAAAAAAAAAAATCAGATGTTTTGACCCCGTCTAGTACATGATGTAACTGACAAACATATTGTGTGCCATAGGAGTATCCAATACATTGCAATACAATGCGCTGGATAACTCTCTGGTGGAGATGACTTCTCCATTGATATCACTTCTTCAGATTCTATGTTATTCTATGGAGCCAATGCACTAAGATTATTGAAGTGGGAGAAATCTTAGTTCATAAGCTCCACAGAACAAGAAAGGAACTGGTTAAGTGATATCACTGATAAAGTCATCTCCACTTTATCACAACTTACTACATAACCTCTAGGGGTCCAGCCAGGGGCGGATTGTAGGGGGAATACCAGCCCGGGCATTTTTTTTTAAAGCAGCCCGCTAGCTGCACCAACGTCCCTATTGAAGTCCCCTTGTGGTCGCTGTGCGGCATCGAAGACTGTCACAAAGAGTGTCTGTGCCGGTGGCAAACAGACCTCTCCTTCAAAATATTGTGGGACGGTGAGATCCTCTGATCTCCCCCACTGGCCCATGATCTAGCGGCCCACCGGGGGATGCCTGATCCCATGATAGGACAATCCGCCCATGGGTCAAGCAACAAAGATTTGTCTGCCTCCATGGACATCATGTCCATACCTAGGAACTTGGCAATGTGGACTACCCAAAGGGGAGTCCTCTGCTGCCACTGGGGGAGATCTATAATGAGATTTGTGTTGGAAAAGGGGCGGGGCTTAATCACATGTGGGGGCGGGGCTTTAAAATATTAAAAAAAAAAAAAATTGAGAAATCGCCTAGGAAGGAGGAGAACTTGCAGCAGAGTGCGAGGAGCACAGCTGGAAGACACGGAAGTGGGCAGAGTTTTATTACAAACTCCCCACATCCGGAGAAGCAGCCTCTGCCCTGGAGACCCAGTAATTAGAAGCCAAAACTGGAGTCTCCGGGGCAAATCCAGAGAGTTCTCAGCTATGATCATATCCAGTACTAAATATAAAAAATAATTTTTAGTAACCAATCAATGGAGAATTGAGTCATAGTGGCCATTAGCTTTTTCTGCTCATATGAAAAGTGGAGATTTATCATTAGTAACATACATAGGAACCTCTTTGTCCCAAGCCTCCAGGGCTCTCTTAGGGTGCGTGGGACTGGGATGAGGAGAGGTGGAGTTTGCCTTTAAACTGAGCAGGAAGTGAGAAGAACAGGGCAGAAAGTGACCTGAATTTTGCATTAAAGTGGGTGGAGTTATAAGTGAACTCACTGACCCATGAGAATCAGCTTCTGTCCCCAGAGACCTGGTAATAAAATATAAAACCAGAGTGTTCAGGTCAGATCTGGAGAAATCCCAGGTGGGATTAGAAGGTGTTAGTGGAGAGGACACATCACCCCTTTAAAAGTGGACACATATGAAAAATGCTAGCTGTCTAATTAGATGGGAACCATTGAACTCTAGTAATAACCACTGGAGCCCTGAGGCAAGCATTTGTAGTAAGTGTCCAATTTTAAAGGGATAGTAATACTTCATTTTATCTTTATTTTGTTTTGTAGGCATTAAAAAAACATGAAGAACGATATAAGTCTTATCTCTCAAAGTTTTATGGTTTGAGAGATATTCACAAGCAAAGTTTCCCCTCCCGCCCCTTTAACCTACTGTAAGTCATCTCTTCTCAGATGTGGAATGCAGTCCATAGACCAGACAGATAACAGAAGGGCACAATCTTCTTCCTATGAGAACAATGAAAGCCCTGCCCCCTTGACAAGTTTTTCAGGTTTTTCCCTTATCTTAATTGAAGATTGTCCCTCTCTGCAATGTACCTGGTTACTTCCCTTCTGATCTGGCTGAGCAGTGTTACATCAGTAAAAGGGGCGGGAGAGGGACACTTTGTCATTGAATTACTCTTGATCTACAACTCTGACGGAATTGAAATAACACTCTCCAAAGTCCAAATACTATGATGATTAATTAGAGCTGCTTTTATTATGAAACATTACTATCCCTTTAAAAGTGAACACTTATGAAAAATGCTAGCTGCCTAATTAGATGGGAACCATTGAACTCTAGTAATAACCACTGGAGCCCTGAGGCAGGCATTTGTAGTATATGTCCAGTTTTAAAGGCATGATCTGGTAAATGTAGGTTTGGTGTTCCGTTAAAGGGATAGTAATACTTCGTTTTAACTTTATTTTATTTTGTAGGCATTAAAAAAACATGAAGAATGATATAAGTCTTATCTCTCAAACCTTTATGGTTTATGAGATATTCACAAGCAAAGTTTCCCCCTCCCGCCCCTTTTACCTAGTGTAAGCCATCTCTTCTCAGATGTGGAATGCAGTCCATAGACTGGACAGATAACAGAAGGGGACACTCTTATTCCTATGAAAACAATGAAAGCCCTGCCCCCCTTGACAAGTTTTTCAGGTTTTTCCTCTTATCTTAATTGAAGATTGTCTCTGTCTGCAGTCTACCTGGGCACCTCCCTTCTGATCTGGCTGAAAAGTGTGACATCAGTAAAAGGGGCGGGAGGGGGATACTTTGCTTGTGAATATCTCTTAAACCATAATGGTTTGAGAGATAAGACTTATATCATTCTTCATGTTTTTTTAATGCCTACAAAATAAAATAAAGTTAAAACGAAGTATTACTATCCCCTTAAAAGACAGATCACCCTGTATTGAGTTCTGGCTGTTGTCTCGGCCTGTTCCCTGTTGTCTTTTATATATTTGCATAGTCACTGTTGTCTAGTACAGTTCATGTAAACACAGTAAAAATAGCTGCCTGTCCAGTTTTTCCAGCTGAAAGGTCATGGTTGTTCAGGATGGTAACCAAAAGCATTTTTCAGGTGTTCTTCAGGTTTTAACTCGAGTGCCAGAGCATTGGATACCTTCCTGGCACTCAAAGGGTTAATCCAACTCTCCAATTCATTGTAAGCTCTCACATGCAGGGCCCTCTGATCCCTTTGTTTTCCATGTGCCATTTGTACTATTTAAAGGGATAGTAATACTTGAATTAAACTTGAGGTCCGAGTCTTCTTTACATGTTTTTAAACCCATCCTATGTAATAATTCGCTAAAACGTGTGTAACGACAAAGTCATGAGCAGTAGAAACTGCTCCAAAGGAGCGTCCAGCTCTGTATCAGCCGCGGCGCGGGCAGTCTCTACTGCGCATGACTGCCCCGCGACCGGCTGGCAGTGGCATTGTGGCCTGTGTAATGGGCTCTTCAACTAGTAGCTCTATAATTCAACACTTACAGTTTTGTAGTCCAAGCGCAATTCAGTCTGAAAGAATACACCTCCCACCCTTTCCCCTGCATCACTCTGCCTCAGTCTGGCCAGGATGGAGAGCGGCGAGGGACAATCTTCAGTACGTGAAAGGAAAATCCTGCCCTCCTTCATCAAGAGAGACAAGGTTCTCCTTATACTTACTGACTGAAGATTGTCCCTCGCTGCGATTTGTCTGGTCCCACGACCAGATTAGAGATCTAATGGGAGGAAGCCAGATGAGGTGGAAGGGGGATCATTTCCAATTGAATTGCGCTTGGACTACAAACCTGTAAGTGTTGAAATACAATGCTATGTGTTTAAAACCATATAACGAAGACTCAGACCTCAAGTTTAATTCAAGTCTCTCTAGACTGTAAGATCTCACGAGCAGGATCCTCTGATCCTTCTGTTCTCCACATCTGATTGTACTATTTAATATCTCTGTATGTCTACTCCCAATTGTACAGCGCTGTGGAATTAGTTGGTGCTATATAAATAAAGAATAATAATAAAAACGATAATAATATTACTATCCCTTTAATATCTCTGTATGTCTATTCCCTATTGTACAGTGCTTCAGTATACATTGGCGCTATATAAATAAAGAATAATAATAAAATATACCTCTTTGGTACTTAAATGGTCATAGAAATTATGGCAATCCTAAATAACAGTGCTAACTAAGCTAGTGCTTATCATTTTGAGTCCTCGGAGAGTTAAAATAGGCCAGGTTTTCAAATATATCCCTTCTGAATCACAGATGATTTATCAGTGGCTCAGTCATTGTGTTTGAGTTACTTGTGCTTAAGTCATACCTCCCAAGTGTCCCTATTTAGGAGGGACAGTCCCTCTTTTAGACCCAAATTCCTCTGTCCCTCTTTCCCACCCTGATGTCCCCGTGTTTAGGAGATCAGACTGTGTGGTGTGTATATAAGTGTATCACCCTGGTGTCCCTGTGTTTAGGAGATCAGACTGTGTAGTGTGTATATAAGTGTATCACCCTGGTGTCCCTGTGTTTAGGAGATCAGACTGTGTGGTGTGTATAGAAGTGTATCACCCTGGTGTCCCTGTGTTTAGGAGATCAGACTGTGTGGTGTATATAGAAGTGTATCACCCTGGTGTCCCTGTGTTTAGGAGATCAGACTGTGTGGTGTGTATAGAAGTGTATCACCCTGGTGTCCCTGTGTTTAGGAGATCAGACTGTGTGGTGTGTATAGAAGTGTATCACCCTGGTGTCCCTGTGTTTAGGAGATCAGACTGTGTGGTGTATATAGAAGTGTATCACCCTGGTGTCCCTGTGTTTAGGAGATCAGACTGTGTAGTGTGTATATAAGTGTATCACCCTGGTGTCCCTGTGTTTAGGAGATCAGACTGTGTGGTGTGTATAGAAGTGTATCACCCTGGTGCCCTGTGTTTAGCAGATCACACTGTGTGGTATGTATATAAGTGTATCACCCTGGTGTCCCTGTGTTTAGGAGGTCAGACTGTGTGGTGTGTATATAAGTGTATTACCCTGGTGCCCTGTCTTAAGGAAATCAGACTGTGTGGTGTGTATATAAGTGTATCACCCTGGTGTCCCTGTGTTTAGGAGATCAGACTGTGTGGTGTGTATAGAAGTGTATCACCCTGGTGTCCCTGTGTTTAGGAGATCAGACTATGTGGTGTGTATATAAGTGTATCACCCTGGTGTCCATGTGTTTAGGAGATCAGACTGTGTGGTGTGTATATAAGTGTATCACCCTGGTGTCCCTGTGTTTAGGAGATCAGACTGGGTGGTGTGTATATATAAGTGTATCACCCTGGTGTCCCTGTTTTTAGGAGATCACACTGTGTGGTATGTATATAAGTGTATCACTCTGGTGTCCCGGTGTTTAGGAGATCAGACTGTGTGGTGTGTATATAAGTGTATCACCCTGGTGTCCCTGTGTTTAGGAGATCACACTGTGTGGTATGTATATAAGTGTATCACCCTGGTGTCCCTGTGTTTAGGAGATCACACTGTGTGGTATGTATATAAGTGTATCACCCTGGTGTCCCTGTGTTTAGGAGGTCAGACTGTGTGGTGTGTATATAAGTGTATCCCATTGCTCCACAGCACTGTAACTCACATTACTGTTTGTGTAAACATCAGTAGATGTGTTTATAAATTAGTCTGTGTAAATAAAATAATTTGGTCTTGTTATAAGTCATTTATTAGATTACACAAGGAGGTGTCAATGGGCCATGAAATAGCCTAAAAATTAATCGGTAATGCCCCTCCCACCAGCCACACCCCCAACAACACCCCCTAAAACACAAGTGTCCCTCTTTGGCAATTTGAAATGTTGGGTGGTATGGCTTAAGTAGGGATACCCAGGGAACTGGAACTGAGAATCGCTTCTCTTAACCAGAACTGTTTGTGTGTGTAGACAATCATCTTGTGTACCTTGGAAGTGACCAAACTAAACAACACCAATTTAGGGCTTGTTTTGTTTTCTTTTCACTTTCCTCACCTGAGTGAGATAATAGCTTTGAGCCTTCAGGGTTGGAAGATACATTACCTTTGAATGACTTCAAGACCGCCCAGTCCTGAAAGACTTATGGGATCTTAAAGGAGGCGTGATTTGTGTGCTTGGGGGGGAGGAGAGAAACTCTATCCTTGTGACAATAGGTAACTCACTGAACATGCTTATCCGGCATCACACAAGCACAGAACAACTCAGGGAGAAAGATTTATCAGAGAAACGGGGTGAAAAACGACTGAGTCAGGTAAAAATGAGTACAAATTGTTTTCTCTTTAAGTCTGTATTGTTTAAAAAAAAAAAAAAAAAAAAACCTACCTTTTTTTTTTAACCATTTGAATGCCAGAGGGGTATACAATGCATTGCAATCTGTTGGGTATCTCTCTGGCACTCATATGGTTAATAAATTGTTAGATCGGTTGAAGATTGTGGTACTGGTTTCAGCTCAGATTTTATCTTGTTTTATGCTAAAGAGATCTCCCGTGTATTGCTGTTGAATGCTTTCTAGTATCCAATGGGTTAAATGGCACTGAGATCAAATATTTCCTGAGGTACCTGCAATTAGTTTTATTTGGGAGTTTTGTGTCTGCCTTGCGTTTACCCTTTTTTTTTTTTTTTTTTTTTTTTTTAATTTTTTTTATTTTAATCTCTTGGAGGCTGATTTAACCCTTTAAAGCCCAGAGGGACATGCCGCTTGAGCAAATCCACTAACCCGTAGTGGACCAATTAAACATTCCATCGTTTTAATTGAGGCTTTTAGCCCTCTGGATGCGCTTATAGTTTCACAATGCTCTGGAGATCTTTCTAGCATTTAAGGGGTTAAAAGCCCAATTTAAATCAGTGGGTTCTTATTTGTCCCCAATGGTACATTTGTCTCAGAATTGTTTTAGTTCTTTAGTTTTAGCTTCTAATCCTATATTATAATTTGCTAAGGATGTTTGTCAGAAGCCGTCATGCGTAGTAGAGACTGCTACGGGTGCTGCAGTCATGCGCATTTGAGACTGTCTGCACGTGCTTTAGTCATGCGCAGTAGAGACTTCCCATGCTGTGTCTGATACGGAGCGGGACGCTCCAAATTCAGACCGGAGCCCTCTCTGTGCACCTTCCTGGGACCGCTTAGTCCCAGGAAGATGCGCAGAGAGGACAATGGTCTAAAATCTGAGCGCCCCGCTCCGTATCAGCTGCGGCGCGTTGGGGCAGTCAGTACTGAGCATGACTGCAGCACCGCCAGTGTTGGCCTGTGTACACTGGTTTTAAAACTAGTGTTTTCATAATGCGGCAATTTAAGTAATCCTTGTAGAATGTAACAACCGCACAGCACGACATCCTTATGACAGATATCTGCGTACACTGTACGTAATCTTCAACTTGTAGCTTCATGATCCGCTGGAGATCTTTCTAGCATTCAAGGGGTTAAAAGCACAATTTAAATCAGTGGGAACTGTTATTTGTCATCAATGGTACAGTTAATTTTTTCTCAGAATTTGTCCACTTCTTAGTCAAACAATAGTGTAACTATAGTTTAATATCACATATCATTTAAGGTAAACTGTGAAAGGTATTCCTTTTATACATGTTGTGAGAACCCCTTTATGAAATTTAGAATACTGGTATCACAAAATTTTCATGTATATATAAACATCATAATATCAATTGACAACGAAACCCGTGATCTTATTAAATCTGCCTTCTAATGTTTTCATTGTGCGGCAATGTATGTAATCCCTGTACAAGGGAATAACCGTACAGCATTTCTTCCTTATGACAGATATCTGCGTCTGCTGTATGTAATTAATCAACTGTTACCTCCTTTATCTGTGAAAAAATTGTCAAATCTTTAGTGTTATTTCCCTATTCCAGGATACTGCTGTCCTTGCGTTTGTGACAGGGTTTAAAGTTGATATGTAACCTGTATAATCTGTGCGGTCGGTCATTCCTCTCATGCTAAGCATGCTGGTCTCCAAAGGCTTAGTTGGATAATAATGCTTAACCCT
Organism: Rhinophrynus dorsalis; assembly: GCA_037306005.1. Lineage (NCBI taxonomy): Eukaryota > Metazoa > Chordata > Amphibia > Anura > Rhinophrynidae > Rhinophrynus > Rhinophrynus dorsalis. The sequence continues at coordinate 35,670,665 of CM074719.1, forward strand.
TTGAAAGCATTGGACACCCCTATGGCACTTAAGGGTTAATACTGAAAAAATACACATTGCAGTAATATTATTCCCACTGCTGTGAGATATATATATATATTTTTTTATTGTAAAATTGCTGCAGCTCAAACTTGCATTCTTTAGGTGAAATATTTGCCTGGCCTTAAATGTTATGGTGGCGCTGTTGTTACAGAAGTTTATAGACAGCACTAGATGGTTGACCATAAACTTCCATAGGATCCTGCAGCAACAGCTCCAATGTAAAATTGAAGGCTATGGTGGTACTGCACCAAAAAAAAATGCAAGTCTGAGCTGAATTAACTTTTGAATAAAACATCTCTTACCAATGACAGTACACTTGTATCCCTCAATTTCTATAAGTATAATTATACATTTAAAAGATTATGGGGCGATTTCACACCATGATTGATTCCACGTATTACCATAGAGCAGACAAATTGGTTCCTGTCAGTTTTGCTGTGCAGCTGGTGATGCTGGGCTTGCTGACATTAAAGGGACAGTAATACTTAAAATGTACTAATTTTCATATTGTAGGCATTAAAAAAAGAAATTAATTGCCCCCATAAAGGTTTGAGAGATGGCACTGGGGGCAATTAATTTCTTTTTTAAACGCCTACACTATGAGGATTAGTAAATTTTAAATATTACTATCCCTTTAATGACTGTTGCTGGGAGAATGTGTCTGGTATGCACTACAGTGATCATAAGTGGCAGTGCATACTTAAAGGGATAGTAATACTTCGTTTTAACTTTATTTTATTTTGTAGGCATTAAAAAAACATGAAGAATGATATAAGTCTTATCTCTCAAACCCTTATGGTTTATGAGATATTCACAAGCAAAGTTCCCCTCCCCGCCCCTTTTACCTAGTGTAAGCCATCTCTTCTCAGATGTGAGTCTGGTTGTATGACAGTACAGATAACAGAAGGGGACAATTTTCTTTGTATGAAAACAATGAAAGCCCTTCCCCCCTTGACAAGTTTTTCAGCTTTTTCCATTATCTTAATTGAAGATTGTCCCTCTCTGCAGTCTACCTGGGCATCTCCCTTCTGATCTGGTTGAACAGGGGGGGATACTTTGTTTGTGAATATCTCTTAAACCATAAAGGTTTCAGAGATAAAACTTATATCATTCTTCATGTTTTTTTAATGCCTACAAAATAAAATAAAGTTAAAATGAAGTATTACTATCCCTTTAAAGGGATAGTTATATTTACGTGCAGCTCTGAGTCTTCTTTATATATATTTTTTAACATGTAACCCTATATTTAATTGATTTACAGGTTTGTAGTTCAATCGCAATTCAAAAAGAATAGATTCCCCTCCTGCCCCTTTCTCTGCAAAACGCTGCCTCTCGGTCAGGTAGTAGTCAAGGGGTTAAAAATCCCCATTTAAATGAATGGAAAGTTCATTTCTTGCCTGCTGTGCAGTTGGTTTGCTCAAGAACAGCTCATTTCTTTTGTGAATAAGACCCTTAGTGCCCATCATTAACCCTCTGAGTGCCAGACAACTGGCAACTCAATGGGTTAGGCACCTCTCTGACATTCAGAAGGATAGAGGCTTAAAAGGCAGTGTCCTTCCTGGCATGTTGTCATTGTTTAACATGTAATTAATATATATCCTGTATAATAATTCGCTAGGATGTTTGTCAGAAGCCGTCATGCGCAGTAGAGACTGCCCCAACGCTCAGAATGCTGGGAGTTCTGTGCTGGGAGCATTCTGTGCGGAATGCTGGGAGTTCTGTGCTGGGAGCATTCTGTGCGGAATGCTGGGAGTTCTGTGCTGGGAGCATTCTGTGCGGAATGCTGGGAGTTCTGTGCTGGGAGCATTCTGTGCGGAATGCTGGGAGTTCTGTGCTGGGAGCATTGTGATTTGTATGTGTTCCTTCTGGTGCAATTGGTTTGCCCCATTATCGCTCCACTTTTCTTTGTTTATGTGGCCGTAAGTCTTTGACAAGGTTGACATTGATTTGCATGGTCCTCTACTCAGTTAGTGAGTCCCTGGGGGGAAGGATAAACTAATTTCATTCCGCACACACAGAGGAAATTGACATAAAATTCCCTTTTACTGCCCATGTTATAGGGGACATGTTAAGGTCTTACTCTCTAGTACAGAGATTCTCAACCCATGTCCTCAGTGGCCACTAACAGGACAGGACTTAGGAATTTCCCTGCTAGTACACAAGTGTGTTGATCAGAGGCTCACATACCTCCCAACATTTTGAATTGCCAAAGAGGGACACCTGTGTTTTAGGGGGTGTTGCTGGGGGCGTGGCTGGTGGTCAGGGCATTAACGAGAATTTTTAGGCTATTTCATGGCCTACTGACACCTCGTTGTGTTACCTAATAAATGACTTATAAGAAAACAAAAGTATTTTATTTAAGCAGACTAATTTATAAACACATATACTGACTTTTAAAGAAACAATAATGTGAGTGTTATTGCTGAAGAGTAATGTGATACACTTATATACACACCACACAGTCTGATCTCCTAAAAAGAGGGACATCTGGGTGGGAAAGAGGGACAGTGGGATTTGGGACTAAAAGAGGGTCTGTCCCTCCTAAAGAGGGACACTTGGGAGGTATGGGCTCAGTCGTATTGATTACCTCACCTGTGCTCTTAAAAGGAAATTCTAAATTCCTGGCCTGTTAGTAGCCACTGAGAGCACGGGTTGAGAACCACTGCTATACAGTGCCAGACCATTGTAGAGAATTTTTAACCCTTTGAGTGCCAGGGGGTAAGCAATGCATTGCATCCCCTCTGGCATTGAAATGGTTAAGTTACTCTTTCTGTAAATTAATGATGTAGAAGAAGATGAAAGTATTTTTTTACACAGACTAATTTAACAGATATATATATACAGAAGTTTATACCCACATTACTGTGGGTTTTACTGATGTGGAGCAATCTGATACACTGGTATATACACCACACAGTGTGATCTCCTAAATAGAGGAGCAGAGGGATTTGGGTGTCAAACAGGGACTGTCCCTCCTATACTGTATAATGCCAGTCCTTATACACAGACACATGCAGACTGTATACTATACAGCAGAGGTTCTCAGCCCATGCCCTCAGTGGCCACTAACAGGCCAGGACTTAGGAATTTCTCTGCTAGAACACAAGTGTGTTGATCAGAGGGTCAATCGTATTGATTAACTCACCTGTGATCTTAAAAGGAAATTCTAAAATCCTGGCCTGTTAATAGCCACTGAGGGCACGGGTTGAGAACCACTGTATCTAGTACATGTCCTGAAGTACAGGTTAATGGTTTTAAAGAGGCAGTGCCTCCTAGATGTGCAAAAAAAAATCTTAATACAGCTTTGAGGAGCCTTTCACTCAGTATCCTGACCTTAGAGACTTTAAAAATGCCCAGTTAACCCTCTGAGTGCCAGGAGGTATTCAAATAGAAGCAATGCGTTTGATTTCCCCTCTGGCACTCAAAGGAAAAAAGGACTACTAACATCCAAAAATTAAATTGGGCCGCTTAATTTTAAATGTCATGTGTATCCAGATAGATCCCTAAACTATACAGACATCATTGCATTGTGTTTGTGCTGTTTTGTAGTAAGAGATAATAAATAATTCAGTTAATTTATTCAGAAGAATACCCTGCAATCTTCTGTTCATAAAGTCTAGGTTATCTTATCTCAGTTAATTTACAAACAGTAAAACGTTAGCACTTCCCAGCCACCTATAACAAATGATATGTTAATGGGAGCTCTGAAAAGGCAAGGACCCCCACAGAGAGCACACAAGACTACATGTTAGGCCTTACACAGAATGTATAGAGACTCTATGAAGGACTGTGGGATAGAAATGGATGACTATAAAGGCATCTGCGATGACTTCTCGTATGTTTTTGACCATGTAACACAGTATTTCTATATCCTCTGACGTGTAGTTGAACAGAAATCGTGATTGTGGATTGCGGGATAATTTGTCTCTTGGGAAATTTTAAAAGCTTGAATGCACCCAGGACCAAATTTTGATCTCAGGTGCACTTAGGCTGCCTAGGTGTTTTTAGCCCCACTCTTGGCCACAGCCGCCCTCCTCTCATAACTCCAGCCCTTGTCTGTTCTACTGTTTCTGTAAGTGGCAATATGAGAACAGTAGAACAGACTAGGGCTTCAGCTATGTGAGGAGTGTGGCTGTAGTGCTTCACACTACATAACCATGCACTGGAGCTATGTGAGGAGTGTGGCTGTAGTGCTTCACACTACATAACCATGCACTGGAGCTATGTGAGGAGTGTGGCTGTAGTGCTTCACACTGCATAACCATGCACTGGAGCTATGTGAGGAGTGTGGCTGTAGTGCTTCACACTACATAACCATGCACTGGAGCTATGTGAGGAGTGTGGCTGTAGTGCTTCACACTACATAACCATGCACTGGAGCTATGTGAGGAGTGTGGCTGTAGTGCTTCACACTACATAACCATGCACTGGAGCTATGCGAGGAGTGTGGCTGTAGTGCTTCACACTACATAACCATGCACTGGAGCTATGTGAGGAGTGTGGCTGTAGTGCTTCACACTGCATAACCATGCACTGGAGCTATGCGAGGAGTGTGGCTGTAGTGCTTCATACTGCCTAACCATGCACTATTTCCTGGCACAATATAAACATAGAAACACACAAGATCTTAAAGGGATAGTAATACTTTGTTTTATCTTTATTTTATTTTGTAGGCATTAAAAAAACATGAACGATATAAGTCTTATCTCTCAAACCTTTATGGTTTGAGAGATATTCACAAGCAGAGTTTCCCCTCCCGCCCCTTTTACCTAGTGTAAGCCATCTCTTCTCAGATGTGGAATCCAGTCCATAGACCAGACATTCAGGACTTATTGAAGATGTTCTCTTGAACCAGGTGCAAGGGCAAATTTCATAGGGGCCCTTAGGACTTCCTAGCCATAGTTAAGTAAGGAGGGGTTGGCTTCCAATGGGGCTGTGCAATGTCATCAATGGATTAAACAGAGATCAGACCACACAGGTTTCTAGAATTATTTACAAGGAATTGGTCAAAAGGAGCAGGGGTAAGGGATTCATACAGTGCACACAGACAGTACAATTTGCAAGAACTGACCTGCAGTTCACGAGACAGGAGGCTTTTACACCTTCTGTGTCACAATTTGCCTTCCTCTAGACTAGTAATTCTCAACTCCTGTTCTTGGGGGACCAACAGGTCAGGTTTTCAAGATATCCCTAATTAAACACAGGTGTCGAGGAAGTGTCCCTCTTTAGTCAGTCTCTCTTTGAGACCCAAATCCTGTTGTTCCTTTTTCACACCCTGGCGTCCCTCTTTTTAGGAGATCAGACTATGTATTTTGTATATAAGAGTATCACATTACTCTAGCAATAAAACTCACATTAATGTTTTTGTAAACCTCAGCATATTATGTTTATAAATTCTTATCCTATATAATAATTCATTAGGATGTTTGTCAGAAGCCGTCATACACAGTACAGACTGCTCGAACACTCAGAATGCTGGGAGTTCTGTGCTGGGAGCATTCTGTGCGGAATGCTGGGAGTTCTGTGCTGGGAGCATTCTGTGCGGAATGCTGGGAGTTCTGTGCTGGGAGCATTCTGTGCGGAATGCTGGGAGTTCTGTGCTGGGAGCATTCTGTTCATTTGGGCAGTCTCTACAGCGCATCGGGTGCGTGGCAGCAGTACACAGAGCAGGACTGGCTGTTTAACCCTTTGAGTGCCGCAGGGGTACACAACGCATTGCAAAGCAATATGTTGGTGTACCCCTCCGGCACTCAAAGGGTTAACATCACCCACAACTTGGCCCATGTACACGGGCTTTTATACTAGTATGTAAATAAAGTAATTTGGTCCTGCTCTAAATAATTTATTCAAATAAACAAATGGGTGTCAATAGGTCATAAAATAACCAAAACATTTTATGAAATTAACCATTTGCTTGTACATCAGAGGTATCAAGATGTGCAACACATTGAGAAGCAGACGTGTTGTACTTGTATATACCCCCTCGTGTGTTAAAACACCCCTTCATTCCATCTATATATTAATCGCTGATGCCGGTGATCTGGAAAGAAAGTAGGTTGCGCACTGATGCCCGGTGATGTGTAGTGACCCCTCCCACATAGCTGCACTAGAGGACAGTGTCCCTGATTGGCCGAATGGAAATGTGGTCACCCTAGCGAGGGAGGGGGTAAGTTTGCTTACGGTTATCTCTCCAACCATATAGGTTTGAGAGATGACACTGGGGGCAATCGAATTCTTTTATTAAAGGGATAGTAATGTTTCATAATAAAAACAGCTCTAATTAATCATCATAGCATTTGGACTTGTTATTAGTGATGAGCGAGCACCCCAATGCTCGGGTGTTCGGGTGCTCTGACCGAGCACCCCCGGAGGCTCGAGTGCTCGGCCGAGCACCCGAGCCCCATTGAAGTCAATGGGAGGACTCGAGCATTACACCAGGCACCCCCTGCTCTGATGAGGGGAGGGTGCCTGGTCCATAGGAAAAGGGCAGAAAAAGATGGAAACACTACAGAAATGGTTCAGGGACAGCATAGGGAGGATGTCTGGATGCACCTTGGACTCCAACATCGCTGCTGGGAACGATCTTTCGCCCGTAGTACGCCATTTTTACAGACTGACCGTAAAACACACAAAAAGGAAAATAAAAACGACTTTAGGCGAAAAATTGTTACCAAACAATATTTGCTGTATATTTACTTGTATATCATCTGCAAATTATCCCAAAAATTTCCTTGATTTTCAGAACTGAGGCCATGATTAAGAGGGAAACGTGCGCAGAGGCAAATTCTCCCAAAAATTTCCTTGATTTTATTGAACTGAGGCCATGATTAAGAGGGAAACGTGCGCTGAGCTGACCATCTAAAACATTATGGATGAGGGTCTGCTGCAGAGCTGACCATCCTAAACATTATATGCGAAGGCCCGCTAGTGAGCTGACGCTATAAAACATTATATGAGAGGGCCCGCTAGAGAGCTGACCCAATAAAACATTATATGAGAAGGCCCGCTGGTGAGCTGACCTATATAAAAATTGGCAAACAGGGCCCGCTGGTGAGCTGACCCTATATAAAAATTATATCACAGGGCCCGCTGGTGAGCTGGCCCTATATAAAAATTATATCACAGGGCCCGCTGGTGAGCTGGCCCTATATAAAAATTATATCCCAGGGCATATGGAAGAGGAGGAGGAGGAGGATGAGAAGATTAAGAGTCAACCATATACCCGTTTTTTGGGTGGAAGGGGTGAATGGGAATACAGAGTATTCCCATCATTGTAAATAACATATATAAAGTGAGTTTATGTTCCCCCGGGGCTTTCCTCCAGTGGAGTGGAGAAGTCAGGGGAAATCCAGGCCTTGTTCATTTTTATAAGTGTCAACCTATCAGCATTGTCGGTGGAAAGGCGGATACGCTTATCTGTTATGATGCCACCAGCAGCACTAAATACCCGCTCAGACAGAACGCTGGCGGCAGGGCAGGCCAGCACCTCCAAGGCGTAGAGTGCCAGTTCATACCACGTGTCCAGCTTGGACACCCAGTAGTTGTAAGGCACAGAGGGATCATTGAGGACGCTGACACGGTCTGCTACGTACTCCTTCACCATCTTCCAAAACTTTTCCCTCCTTGTGACACTAGGCTGCGCATCAGGGTGAGGGTGCTGGCGGGGTGTCATGAAGGTGTCCCACGCCTTGGAGAGTGTTGCCCTGCCTTTCTCGGAACTGCTGTGTGCTCCCCTTTTCTCCCCTTCTCGGTTGGCCAAGGTAGCACGTACTCTGCCGCCAGCGTTGTCAGATGGAAAATTTTGGAGCAATTTTTCAACAAGAACCTTCTGGTATTGCACCATTTTGCTTGTCCTCTCCACCGGAGGAATGAGAGATGAGAAATTCTCTTTGTAGCGGGGGTCCAGAAGGGTGAACACCCAGTAATCCGTGTTGTTTAAAATGCGTATAACGCGTGGGTCACGGGAAAGGCAGCCTAACATAAAGTCAGCCATGTGTGCCAGAGTACCAACAGTCAAGATTTCGCTGTCCTCACCAGGAGGATGACTCTCAATCTCCTCATCCTCTTCCTCCTCTTCTGCCCACCCACGCTGAAGAGATGGAACTAAAGTTCCATGGCTACCCTCTGTAGCGGAGGCAACCGTGTCTTCCTCCTCCTCCTCCTCCGCCTCCTCCAATTGTCGCTGAGAAGACGAAGTGAGGGTGCTCTGGCTATCACCTTGTGTAAGCTCTTCCTCCCCCATTTCCACCTCTTCCACATGCAAAGCGTCGGTTTTAATTGTGAGCAGCGAGCGTTTCAGTAGACACAGAAGTGGGATGGTTACACTGATAATAGCGTTATCGCCGCTCACCATCTGTGTCGATTCCTCAAAATTGCGTAAAACCTCGCAGAGGTCTGACATCCATTCCCACTCCTCACTTCTGATTACAGGAAGTTGAACGGAGAGGCGACGACCGTGTAACAGCTGGTACTCCACTACTGCCCTCTGCTGCTCACAAAGCCGGGCCAACATGTGGAAGGTGGCGTTCCAGCGCGTGCTCACGTCACACAGCAGCCGGTGAGCTGGCAATTGTAAGCGCTGCTGCAGCTTCAACAGGCCGGCTGAAGCTGTTGATGACTTACGGAAATGTGCACACACGCGGCGCACCTTGGTCAAGAGATCATGCACATTGGGGTAGGTTTTTAGAAATCGCTGCACCACTAAATTAAATACATGCGCTAGGCATGGTACGTGTGTGAGCTTGCCGAGCTCCAAAGCCGCCACCAAGTTACGCCCATTATCACACACAACCATGCCTGGTTGCAGGTTGAGTGGCGAGAGCCACTGCTCGGTCTGGTGACTAATCCCCTGCAACAGCTCTGAGGCCGTGTGCTGTTTGTCCCCAAGGCAGATCAGCTTCAGCACGGCCTGTTGACGCTTCCCCACTGAAGTGCTACACTGCTTCCAGCTACTGGCTGATGGGGGAGTGGCGCTGCGTGTAGAGAATTCGGAGGTGGAAACGGAGGAGGAGGAGCCAATAACGTAGGTGCTGGTGGAAACCCTGATGGAGGTAGGGCCCGCAATCCTCGGCGTGGGTAGCACCCGTGCCATCCCAGGGTCCGAGTCGCTCCCAGCCTCCACGACATTCACCCAGTGTGCCGTCAGGGAAATGTAGCGTCCCTGGCCACAAGCACTTGTCCATGTGTCAGTCGTTAAGTGGACCTTCCCAGTAACTGCGTTGGTCAGGGCACGGGTGATGTTACGGGACACATGGTGGTGTAATGCGGGGATGGCACACCGGGAAAAGTAGTGGCGGCTGGGGACCGCGTACCGAGGGACAGCTGCTGCCATCAGGCTGCGGAAGGACTCAGTGTCCACAAGCCTAAATGGCAGCATTTCGATGGCCAGTAATTTTGAAAGGTGTGAGGTTAGTGCTATGGCCTGTGGGTGGGTGGCTGGGTACTTTCTCTTGCGCTCAAATGCCTGGGGTAACGACATTTGGACGCTGTGCTGGGACAGGGAAGTGTATGTGGTCGCTGATGGTGCTTCAGATGGTACAGGTGCAGGGCGGGAGGTATGCGGGCCTGCGCCTTCGACAGGCGATTGGCCGGCACCGAAAACAGGGGAAGAGGAGGCAGTGGTGTGGCCTGCAGACACAGATGGGCGATCCAGGCGTTCCTCCCACTTACTACGGTGCTTGGATGCCATGTGTCGGATCATGCTGGTGGTGGTGAGGTTTCTAGTGTTCATGCCTCGGCTCATTCTGGTGTGGCACAGGTTGCAAACTACAATTCTTTTGTCGTCCGCACTTTCCTTAAAAAAACGCCATATCGCGGAACACCTACCCTTTGGCAAGGTAGATTTACGCAAGGGGGTGCTCCGTGGAACATTTGCGGGCCGGTTTGGTGCGGTCCGCCTTCTTTCTGTAGCCACACCACTGCCTCTTCCAGCCTGTTGCGGTGCTGCAGATGGCTCACCCTCAGGACTGCTGACATCGCTCGGCTCTACACCTTCCCAGGTGGGGTCAGTCACCTCATCGTCCACCAAGTCCTCCTCCACTTCCTCACTCTGATCATCCTCCTCATGTCTTGATCCCACCACATACTCAGTCATTGACAACTGTATAACATTTTCCTCAACAAGGTCTTGAGACGGAAATAGTGGTTGATTTAATGGCAACTGTGTCTCATCATCATCATCCACTACTTCCTTTGACCTTAAATGCCGTTCACATCTGTCATCTTCTTGTGATTGGGTAGCCTCTAGAGGTTGTGAATCAGGGCACAAGATGTCATGTTCCTCTGCAAGCGTGCTTGGAGAGAGGGTCAAATGAATGATTGGTGATGAGACGAGCTCCTCACTATATCCCAGTATGGGATCACTTCTTTGACCAGACCGTGTATGGTGGGAGGAAGGATGATCAGAGTGAGGATTATTTTGACCAGACTCTTGGCTACTGAGAGTGGACTTGGTGGAAGACAGGGTGGTGCTTAACCGACTGGAAGCAGTATCAGCTGTCATCCAACCGACCACCTGTTCGCAGTGGTCGGACCTCGAGAGTGATGTCCTGCGACGCCCTGTAAAATTAGACATGAAGCTAGGTATGGTGGATGTCTTTCTTTCTTGTGCTCTGGCACCAGGCACAGTTTCTCCGCGTCCTGACCCGCGCCCTGAACTTTCAGGATCACGTCCACTTCCCCGTCCCTTTTTACCCGCCTTCTTCATCTTACACAGAATATGTGACTTTAATATTTGAGTTTGAAAACTTAACAGTATTTCTTACTATTCTGCAACTCTGCAGAGTACACAGAATAGGCTGCAAAACGGCGGTGATACACACTGAATGGAATATGTGACTTTAATATTTGAGTTTGAAAACTTAACACTATTTCTTCCTATTCTGCAACTCTGCACAGTACACAGAATGTGCTGCTAAACTGCGGCGAAGCACACTGAATGGAATATGTGACTTTAATATTTGAGTTTGAAAACTTAACAGTATTTCTTCCTATTCTGCAACTCTGCACAGTACACAGAATGTGCTGCTAAACTGCGGCGAAGCACACTGAATGTAATATGTGACTTTGATATTTTAGTTTGAAGACTTAACAGAATGTGCTCTAATCTGCAACTTTGCACACTAAACAGAATGTGCTCTAATCTGCAACTTTGCACACTAAACAGAATGTGCTCTAATCTGCAACTTTGCACACTAAACAGAATGTGCTCTAATCTGCAACTTTGCACACTAAACAGAATGTGCTCTAATCTGCAACTTTGCACACTAAACAGAATGTGCTCTAATCTGCAACTGTGCACACTAAACAGAATGTGCTCTAATCTGCAACTTTTCACACTAAACAGAATATTTTTTTTTTTTTTTTTTTGTGTTTTTCCCCCCACACAAAATAACCTGCTGCCCCCACACACAGTAGTCCTAAAAAGGACTTTTGGTTCTTTTTTTTCACAATTTTTGTTTTTTTCCTCCCTACACTGCCTTTCCCTTCCTATCCTCAGCTCTCCCTGGCTCAGACTGAGCCGAACTCGATGGTCAGGTGCTATACAGCACCCGACCACGGGTTCTGGCCAGCCAATCAGTGTAATGCCAACATGGCTGCTGGCATTACACCGATGTCAGAGCCTCCCTGCACGTTTATTGGCTGCGCAGCAGCCGCAAAACGTGCGGGGAGGAGACCCGAACATGGCGGGCGAGCACATGCGGTACCCGTACGAGTACCGCCATGTGCCAAGCAGAGCGATGCTCGAGCCGATCCGAGCATCGGCCGAGCATGCTCGCTCAACACTACTTGTTATATCAATTCTGTCAGAGTTGTAGTTCAAGAGTAATTCAATGACAAAGTATCCCCCTCCCGCCCCTTTTACTGATGTAACACTGCTCAGCCAGATCAGAAGGGAGGTGCCCAGGTAGACTCCAGAGAGGGACAATCTTCAACTAAGATAAGGGAAAAACCTGAAAAGCTTGTCAAGGGGGGCAGGGCTTTCACATAAAGAAGATTGTCCTCTGCTGTTATCTGTCTGGTCTTACAACCAGATTCACATCTGAGAAGAGATGGCTTACACTAGGAAAAAGGGGCGGGAGGGGGAAAATTTGCTTGTGAATATCACTTAAACCATAAAGGTTTGAGAGATTAAGACTTGTATCGTTCTTCGTTTTTTTAATGCCTACAAAATAAAATAAAGTTAAAACGAAGTATTACTATCCCTTTAAATCACCTGGATTGGATATTAGTTCTGTATGGTATAGTTGGTTTACTCCAGAATTGCTCTAGTTGAATCAGCTTTAACCTTTTGAGTGCCAGAGGTTTACTCACCACATTGGTTTGCAATGAGTTGAGTACCCATCTGGCACTCAAATGGTTAGTATAACTTTTTTTTTTTTTTTTTTTTTTTTTTACTCCAATCCTGCAACTTTGTACTCAGCATTTAATCCTTTCCAGTAATATATTGATCCTAAACTAAACAGGAATATCAGGATTAGGTCACTGTAATTATAATGTGCTTTGCGCACATAGGCTCTGGTCAACGGGCGTGTTAGTTTATAAAAGCAAGACTTTACATTGGTGTAAAGTATGATAACTTTTTCTCCCAATTCCAAAAATATGTTACTGTTGGAGATAAGCTAAATAGTGGTCTCTATGTGTTTCATGGGAACAGTTCACTCTGTTGGTCTCATTGGGTTTCCTGGTAGATGATGATGATGATTACTATTGTTGATTGAAGACTGTGATGCTGGTATACTATGAACAACTGGGGAAATTCCGGAGCAACTGCAAGATATAGGGCAAATAAAATTCCATTGATTTAAATGGTGCTTTAAATGAATGAAAGTGACCTGTCACCCTAAGACAGCGGTTCTCAACCTTTATAGTGCCGCGACCCTTTGATAAAATTTCCCAAGTTGTGGCGACCCCCTAACAGTAAAATTATTTTTGTTGCTCCTTCATCGCTGTAATTTTGCTACTGTTATGAATCGAAATATAAATATCTGATGGTTTTAGGCGACCCCTGGCAAATCGGCATTCGACCCCCGAAGGGGTCCCGACCCACAGGTTGAGAACCACTGCCCTAAGATAAGTTTAGTTAAAGGGATAGTAATACTTCATTTTAACTTTATTTTATTTTGTAGGCATTAAAAAAACATGAAGAATGATACAAGTCTTATCTCTCAAACCTTTATGGTTTAAGAGATATTCACAAAGTATCCCCCCCCTGTTCAACCAGATCAGAAGGGAGATGCCCAGGTAGACTGCAGAGAGGGACAATCTTCAATTAAGATAATGGAAAAAGCTGAAAAACTTGTCAAGGGGGGAAGGGCTTTCATTGTTTTCATACAAAGAAAATTGTCCCCTTCTGTTATCTGTCTGGTCATACAACCTGATCCACATCTGAGAAGAGATGGCTTACACTAGGTAAAAGGGGCGGGGAGGGGAACTTTGCTTGTGAATATCTCATAAACCATAAAGGTTTGAGAGATAAGACTTATATCGTTCTTCATGTTTTTTTAATGCCTACAAAATAAAATAAAGTTAAAATGAAGTGTTACTATCCCTTTAATTTTCAGGAGACCTAAAACTGCTGATAGCTGGGAACTCTCTGGATTTGCCCCAGTTTGGACACTGCACTACCAGAGGCTGATTCCAACATTTCAAATTGCCAAAAGAGGGACACCTGTGTTTTAGGGGGTGTTGCTGGAGGCGTGGTTGGTGGGCGGGGCATTACCGATCATTTTTAGGCTATTTCATGACCTTTTGACACCTCTTTGTGACTTATAACAAGACCATAGTATTTTATTTACACACACTGATTTATAAACACAAATACTGACATTTAAACAGACATTAATGTGAGTTTTATTGCTGTAGAGCAATGTGATACATACATATATATACCACACAGTCTGATATCCTAAAAAGAGGGGCATCCGGGTGGGAAAGAGGGACAGAGGGATTTGGGTCTAAAGGAGGGACTGCTCCTCCTAAAGAGGGGCACTTGGGAGGTATGTGATTCTCCAGAAGTGGGGCTTTTGAAACTCTGCCCACTACTGTGCCTTCCCCATCTGTTCCTCCTACTCCCTGACCTCTTCTCCTCCTTCCCTGGCCTTTTCATTATACTTTTTTCTATGTATCTTAAGCTCTGCCCCTACTCATGATTAAGCCCCACCCTTTTTTTTTTTTTAACCAAATCTCATCATTTGCCTCCCACAACGGCTCCACAGGGCTCCCTTCCCCCAGGGAGTCCAGAAGAAAAAGTTCCCAAGTATGCCTATGCACTAAGATCTCTCAGGTTGGAGAGATCTTAGTGTATTGGCTCCATAGTATTAAATAGGATTGAAGAAGTGATATCACTGGAGAAGTTATCTCCACTTTATCAAGTCTTTATCAAGTCTTTATCAAGTCTTTATCAAGTCTTTATCAAGTCTTTATCAAGTCTTTATCAAGTCTTTATCAAGTCTTTATCAAGTCTTTATCAAGTCTTTATCAAGTCTTTATCAAGTCTTTATCAAGTCTTTATCAAGTCTTTATCAAGTCTTTATCAAGTCTTTATCAAGTCTTTATCACAGCTTAGTGCATAACCCCCAGTGTGTTATGACTGAATCTAGACAGGATTCACACACTGAGCGTATTGCTAATTGCACAGACCAGAGGCGTAACTAGAAGCCACCGGGCCCTGGTGCAAGAATTGCCATGGGCCCCCCCGACCACATTGGCCCCCTCATCCACAATGCCCCCTTCATCTCCACAATGCCCCCTTCCACAATACCCCCTTCATCTCCACAATGGCCCCATCTTCACATTTCCTCTACCTTCAGTCCCTGGTGGTCTAGCGGCGTGGTTTGACAGATCTGTGCCTCCTTCGGCAAAGATCTCTGCAACTGGAGCTCCCGCGCGCTGCTCTAGTAATGCAGAGGCTGGGAGATGATGTCATCTCCCAGCGCTCTGTATTACTAGAGCGGCGCGCCGAGTGGGAGATCAGCTAGGCGACTGCTGTGGGCGAGGGGGTCGCAGGTGCAGCCGCTGCGACCCCTATTGTTACGCCATTGGCACAGACATAGATCCGTTTGGCCAGAACTAATTTGCATACTATGCAGGGAATTGGCATACAGAGTCACAATAACATAATTGTTAATTTCCCCAAAAATATACATTTTTACCAAAAAACAGATGGCACAGCAAATGGGTAAATTTTAATCCTTTCAGCGCCAGGGTTTAATTTTAAAGAGACTTAAAAACTGCCTATATATTGCACTGGCCATTTGTTTGAAATAGTAATAGTTTTTGACAAATTAGCATTCATTTATTGGTGTCACGGTCTGGCACATTGTGATAATTAGTTCCTGTGCTGGGCCAAGTAGGGCTTTGGGGCTGGGGTGGCTTTTTTATTACTTGTCAACTATGCTGTCAGTGGTGATGGTGGTAGTTTGTTCGTGACCTCCAACATCAAAGTAAATGCTTCACATGGAAGGAGGAAAGGGCCCTTATTTTCAAGGTTGGTTCTTGTTTAGGAAGATGGGTGGGAAGGAAAGTTCATTATTTTCAGTGTTGGTGGGGAAAGGGGCCTTCATTTGGGTGAATGTTGTTTTTCCTTAGGAGGGAGTATTAAAGGGATAGTAATGTTTCACAATAAAAGCAGCTCTAATTAATTATCATAGTACTTGGACTTTGGAGAGTGTTATTTCACTTCTGTCAGAGTTATAGTTCAAGAGTAATTCAATGACAAAGTATCCCCCCTCCAGCCCCTTTTACTGATGTAACACTGCTCAGCCAGATCAGAAGGGAGGTGCCCAGGTAGACTGCAGAGAGGGACAATCTTCAATTAAGATAAGGGAAAAACCTGAAAAACTTGTCAAGGGGGGCAGGGCTTTCATTGTTCTCATAGGAAGAAGATTATCCCCTGCTGTTATCCGTCTGGTCTATGGACTGCATTCCACATCTGAGAAGAGATGGCTTACACTAGGTAAAAGGGGCGGGAGGGGAAACTTTGCTTGTGAATATCTCTCAAACCATAAAGGTCTGAGAGATAAGACTTATATCGTTCTTCATGTTTTTTAATGCCTACAAAATAAAATAAAGATAAAACGAAGTATTACTATCCGTTTAACAGGGAACTGTTATTTTTGACTGTTTGTTTTTTGTGGATGTAGGGGTTAGCTTACTTGGAATGTTGGTGCGTTTATGGGAGTGTGGGGGGGAGGCTGATTATCTGACAGGAACTAGATCACAGTCAACGTTTGCCACCCCAGCTCTTGGCTATTTTCTTTCTTACTTGCTCTCTCTGTGTTTTGCAGATAGGCCACACAAATCCGACTTGCAGCCTAATGCGCATTACAGCTTTGTGTTCCCCACACAAAGCTGTGATGAATATTAGGCTGCAAGTCAGATTTTGTGACCTAACTGAGCCTGTTGGGCAGATAATAGAGTACCTAGACGAACTGTGTATGTTTTCCGGTCTCTACTTGTTTTTACTATAGCAATTATTTTACTGACCCAATTAAGCCCAAGGACCGTTAGTATGGGACAGTACTGATGGCACTTTCCAATCACTCTCACTGCACTCAGTTCTTCACAAGAATCCATAGGAACCTTTGGTGGTAGGAAATTTTAAAAGGAGTAGTAAACATGAGGGACTTTTCCCCACTGAGTAAAAGAAGGATAATTCTAATGCTGGGAAATGTAAGTTTCCAGATTAATTACAGTTTAAACTTTTAATCAGTGCCTTTAGTGGCCAGATTTCATACAAGTGTTCTATTTCATACTATGGCAGAGGTGAGTCACTGACAACAGTTATACTTATTATTATGCATTAAATAGAGCCAACTTATTCCACATTACTATATAATAGGGAAAGAGACATAAAACAGTACAAATGGAACATAGAATACAAAAGGATCAGAGGACCCTGCTCTCCATAGAAAGTAAAAGTAACTGAGTCATTTGCTGACAGGACTTTCAGGAAGTAATGATGCTGTTACTGACAGTCTGAACTGCCCTTGTTTTACTCAGCAGGACAAAGTCCTGTACTATATAGGTTTCCATAAAGGAAGTTTGCTGCTTATTTGAAATTGTAAACACTGATTGGATTTAACCCCTTAAGGACCCGTGACGTACCAGGACCGTCACGGTCCTTGGTATACTCAAGGACCGATGACGGTCATAGTACGTCACGTACTTTTTACTTACAGCGCTCTACCGGGAGCGCTGTAAGTAAAAATAGGGCATGAAATAGACCGCTCCAAGATCGGAGCGATCTCTTTCAAGCCCCATAGTGACGTGCTGATACACGTGACAGGTCACATGTACCGGCGCGTCAAAGTGCCCCTATGCGGTCATTATGGGACGGAAATGTCCCATAACCTCCGGTCTTTAAGGGGTTAATGCAGGTAATAGATGGCTTTGCTTTTTAATTCCTTGCCTGCAAGAGATCTCCCCAATGCATTGCAAAGCATTCAGATAGTAAAGAGACTCTTCTACTTCTTGGCAGATTACATTACCAACCACAGCCCTACATGTTTGCAGAGTGAAAAGTACATGTCCTAGTGAATGAACATGAATAGACAGACAACAATGATATATATAAAGGATCATTAATCCATCATTCTAGAGTCCAAGTACAGAACAGTACACATGCTCACCTGGATATGACCCGACTATAGGATTTCATTGAATGAATGCACTTATTATCAGGCATCACGCCTCTTTGGATGTATTTCACCACTGCCTATTCATTCGTGTTGATACATCAGCAGTGGAGTGTGGATGTGCTGTTTTCAGTTTGTCTAGTGATAAACCCTTTGAGTGCCAGGGAGATATCCAAGGCATTGGAGGTATGCACTAAGACACTCAAAAGTTAGAGAAATCTTAGTGCATTGGCTCTAGAATAACACAGGATCTGGAGAAGTGATATCACTAGAGAAGTCATCTCTGCTTTATCACCTCTTTATCACACCTTCGTGCATCTCCCCCATAGTGTTGCACACCTGAGAACTTTCAAATATGTGCTTACCCCAAGACTGTTGAAATAGTAACCCTTAACATTCTTGAGAATATAGATTCTAAGCAATATTGGCCTGCTTGGTCTAACCTAGTGGTGGTCAGTCGTTCCACATGGAAGACTTAAAGGGATAGTAAAACTTAAAATGCACTAATCCCCATATTGTAGGCAGTAAAAAAAAAGAAAGAAATGTATTACCCCAGTGCCATTTCTCAAACCATAAAGGTCTGAGAGATGGCACTGGGGGCAGTTCATTTCTTTTTTTAATGCCTACACTATGGGGATTAGTACATTTTAAGTATTACTATCCCTTTAACATACTACAAGATAGAACTATCACTGCCTGGACACACACACAAGACAAGCAGGATGTCTCCCTCCTCCTTCCTTGTACAAAAGACACCAATCTAGACACTAAACAAGCAGTTAATTGGCTCAGATCATATTATAGAAAACATTGAACTCTCTCAAAATCCTGAGTCTCAGGGTCAAACCCTGCAAGTACCCAGTTATTGGGTTAAAACCACTGGCATAACAAATCATCACAGGATGCTGGTGCATTTTTTGTGGCCCCCCCCCCCAAAAAAAAAACTCCCAGATATGCTATTGGAACCTGTAGGTGCCAATGGGCCCCTTGAATGCTGAGCACAATCACAAGTGCACCCCCTGCACTTATACCCCTGAAGGGAGGGCAAGTTCTCCTGCAACAGGCACCAAATGGGAAGGCCCCGTAAGTTTCAAACAATACAAGTGTGTAACCTTAGTGGTCTATATCATTTGAGTGGCTCTGTTCTGATATGGTACATGTTTCCATAAAGATAACCAAATTCCTAGGGTCCTAACTGAAGTAAGGCAATTTTACAGATATTGCCAGGGGTTAGGGTACATTCTCTCTTTATTTATTTATTTTAAGTGATAGTCAACATAGTGTTTTTTTTTTTAACTGTTCATGTTTTGCAGGTGCATAATCTGTAATATCGAAATGCCTATATGTTTTATTTCATTTAATTATTTATTTTTTATTTGCACCCATTCTTTTTTTATACTTGTGTTCCTGACTGGAAGCTCCCGGGATCTGTTTCCAGAGAGCTTTCTGTCAGGGACTGTGAAAACTGGGAAGGAGATTCAATGTTAAAAAAAAAAAAAAAAAAAAAAAAAAAATAGCTTGCAGCTACTACACATGGATCACTTAGTGATGCAGGGATAACATTACATTGTTGCATTATCCCTTCTTTCACAGTCCCGACAGAAAGCTGTCTGGAATCATCAATTCAGGTAGTCCAGTATTAAAGAGATAGTAATGTTTCACAAAAACAGCAGCTCCAATTAATCTTCATAGTATTTGAGCCATAGAGAGTGTTATTTCAATACTGTCAGAGTTGTAGTTCAAGAGTAATTGAATGATAAAGTATCCTCCTCCCACCCCTTTTACCTAGTGTAAGCCGCCTCCCATCAGATGTGGAATCTGGTCCATAGACCAGACAGATAATAGCAAGGGACAAACCCTGCACCCTTCACATGTTTTTCAGCTTTTTCCTTTATCTTAATTGAAGATTGTCCCTCTCTGCAGTCTGCCTGGGCACCTCCCTTCTGATGTGGCTGAGCAGTGTTACATCAGTAAAAGGGGCGGGAGGGGGATACTTTGTCATTGAATTACTCTTGAACTACAACTCTGACAGGATTGAAATAACACTCTCCAAGGCCCAAATACTATGATGATTAATTAGAGCTGATTTTATTATGAAACATTACTATCCCTTTAAGAACATCATAGTATAGTAGGTAAAACGTGGTACCGTGTTGTGTAAACTGTAGAAGAAGCAGGAGACTGGTAAAGTAAAAGTGATAGCTTTATTGACTAACTGAGTTGCAGTAAGATGCAGGCTTGGAAACTTGCATTCTACAGCCACTCAGTTAGCCAATAAAGCTATCACTTTTACTTTACCAGTCTCCTGCATAATAGTATGAAACATAGATGAAGGTGGGGAAAAAAGGATAGACAATCCGACTTTACATATTATGCACTTGCACAAAATGTTAAGTAGAAAAAAAGTTGACTGTCACGTTAAATGTTAGCATCCTATTAAGTGAATTTGTTTTACCTGTTAACCCACTGAGTGGGTACTCGAAGGGCTAAAGCCTAGGGTAATTGTGCACTGTAAGGAGAGAATCAATTTTCACACTTCATGCTGTGCGTTGGTTAAATAAGGTTTCACAGGTGTATTGTAAGCTTTATATATATATACTAGCAGTTTGGGACGGCGTTGCCCGTCATGTTATGCAGGAAATGTTTCTTTTTTTTTTAAATAAATGTTATGATAGTGAATTATAGCGTAGGGTGTACGTGTCAGAAAGGTACACACAGTGATAGACAGAGACACATGCAACACACACATATACACACACATGCACTGACAACACAAACAGTGACACACAGCTGCAAATCAGGACATAAATACATACAGTGTGAGCAGTGTAAGTAACATACCTCCCAACATTTCATATGGCCAAAGAGGGACACTTGTGTTTTCGGTGGTGTTACTGGGGGCGTGGCTGGTGGTGTATTTTAGAGAATTTTTAACCCTTTGAGTGCCAGGGGGTAAGCAATGCATTGCATCCCCTCTGGCATTGAAATGGTTAAGTTACTCTTTCTGTAAGTGAATGATTTAGAAGAAGATGAAAGTATTTTTTTTACACAGACTAATTTAACAGATATATACAGAAGTTTATTCCCACATTACTGTGGGTTTTACTGATGTGGAGCGATCTGATACACTGGTATATACACCACACAATGTGATCTCCTAAATAGAGGAGCAGAGGGATTTGGGTGTCAAACAGGGACTGTCCCTCCTATACTGTATAGTGCCAGTCCTTATACACAGACACATGCAGACTGTATACTATACAGCAGAGGTTCTCAGCCCATGCCCTCAGTGGCCACTAACAGGCCAGGACTTAGGAATTTCACTGCTAGAACACAAGTGTGTTGATCAGAGGCTCAGTCATATTGATTAACTCACCTGTGCTCTTAAAAGGAAATTCTAAAATCCTGGCCTGTTAATAGCCACTGAGGGCACAGATTGAGAACCACTGCTATACAGTGCCAGACCATTGTAGAGAATTTTTAACCCTTTGAGTGCCAGGGGGTAAGCAATGCATTGCATCTCCTCTGGCACTGAAATGGTTAAGTTACTCTTTCTGTAAGTGAATGATTTAGAAGAAGATGAAAGTATTTTTTTACACAGACTAATTTAACAGATATATACAGATGTTTATACCCACATTACCGTGGGTTTTACTGATGTGGAGCAATCTGATACACTTGTACATTAGGCTGACCAGACCTCACCTTTAACCAGTGACACATATGAAAAATGCATACTGCAGGGCTGCTTTGATTTTGGTGCACTCCTGAAATATGCTTATTTCCTATGTGTCCCCGGTTAAAGGTGAGGTCTGGTCAGCCTACTGTATATACACCACACCGTGTGATCTCCTAAATAGAGGAGCAGAGGGATTTGGGTGTCAAACAGGGACTGTCCCTCCTATACTGTATAGTGCCAGTCCTTATACACAGACTGTATACTATACAATGCCAGACCATATATAAATAGTTTGTCATACATGCTATACAGTGAGCTATGTACAGCATGGAGATGATTGCAGGAACTGGCACCTCTACTTACAGACAGACTGACAAACAACCTGCTCTCTTTCTCTCTCTTTGTGCAATATATAAATACAGTCACATCCATGTCTCTGCCATTTACCAGCTCAGCTGAAGCCTTGCTCTGCACTGCCTGATCACCTCTCTGCCGTTGTTTCCACTTTCTCAGCAAGCCAGTATCCTCCTGCTGATTGTTTAGAAATCAGCTCACTTGTAGTAATTAGCAGAGCTGTGTAGGCTCAAAGACAGGGAATGAAGAAGCTGCATAATACAGATTGGACCATGGCCTTCCAGCTGTAGCTTGAACATTGTTCCCATCATCCTCAGCGTGCATGTGTGTATATGTGTGTATGTGTCTGCTAGTGTGTGTGTGTGGGAGGGCATGTGCATGTGTCTGTGGTGTAGGAGTGTGTGGCAGCCATTTTTTTCTTCAGCCTTAGATAGTGGTGGGCGGGCTGGATAGTGGGGGCAGGCCAAAAATCACACTCCCACAGAATCACCCAATGGCAGCAGTAATCCTTTTTACTGCCGCCCCTGGGTGTGTTTTGCCAGGCACAAAGTCTTCTTTTATATATATAGATATATATATTCCCTATTTTTGATATGAGAACACACATAAAGAAATGTCCTGTGTTCCACAATTAAAGGGATAGTAATACTTCATTTTAACTTTATTTTATTTTGTAGGCATTAAAAAAACATGAAGAACGATATAAGTCTTATCTCTCAAACCTTTATGGCTTAAGAGATATTCACAAGCAAAGTCCCCCCCCCCGCCCCTTTTACCTAGTGTAAGCCATCTCTTCTCAGATGTGGAATCCAGTCCATAGACCAGACAGATAACAGCAGGGGACAATCTTCTTCCTATGAGAACAATGAAATCCCTGCCCCGCTTTTCAGGTTTTTCCCTTATCTTAATTGAAGATTGTCCCACTGTGCAATCTACCTGGGCACCTCCCTTCTGATCTGGCTGTACAGTGTTACATCAGTAAAAGGGGTGGGAGGGGGACACTTTGTCATTCAATTACTCCTGAACTACAACTCTGACAGAATTGATATAACACTCTCCAAAGTCCAAATACTATGATGAATAATTAGAGCTGTTTTTATTATGAAACATTACTATTAGTGTTGAGCGAGCACCCCGATGCTCGGGTGCTCTGACCGAGCACCCCCTGAGGCTCGAGTGCTCGGCCGAGCACCCGAGCCCCATTGAATAGAATGGGGCGACACGAGCATTACACCAGGCACCCCCTGCTCTGATGAGGGGAGGGTGCCTGGTCAATGCCCCCCTTCATCTCCGCAATGTCCCCCTTCATCTCCGCAATGTCCCCCTTCATCTCCTCTATGCCCCTCTTCCACAATGTCCCCCTTCATCTCCGCTATGCCCCTCTTCCACAATGTCCCCCTTCATCTCCGCTATGCCCCTCTTCCACAATGTCCCACTTCATCTCCGCAATGCCCCCTTCATCTCCGCAATGCCCCCGTACCTCCAGTCCCTGGTGGTCCAGCGGAGCGTCTTCAGATCTGTGCCTCCTCCGGCACAGATCCCCGCCACCCGAACATGGCGGGCGAGCACATGGCGGTACTCGACGAGTACCGCCATGTGCCGAGCAGAGCGATGCTCGAGCCGATCCGAGCATCGGCCGAGCACGCTCGCTCAACACTAATTACTATCCCTTTAAAGCAGTTCTTGTTTCATCCGTCAAAACAAGTATGGCTGCCTAGTTTTCCTGTGATTACGAAAATACCCTATAGGTATAGGTTTTCCCCTGTATTTTGGCAGTCAACAGGTTACATTTTTAAACTGTAATTTTACTTTGAGTATTTACAAATCATTTTTGTTGCATTTTATTTTGGTGAGGAGAGTAGTCTGTCTGCAACAACCTGTGTCCCCCATCTGGCACATGCACTGAAACATGGTCTTGTCCTTTTTAATATGTCTATGTGCCTTTTAGACACAGTTCTCATTTAGGTCTTCTACACTGAACACCTTAGTGGAACCATGAATAGTAAGAAGGGAAGTCAGGTTCCTGGCTTCCCATATTTGCACACACGAGAGATCACTGTCAGTACTGACAGTGCTCAGGGGAGGGCTGGTAACATGTGGCATGGGGAGCACATACAATCAAGTGGCCCATTTCTACTATTGTTCAAGCCCACTGTCTCAGCCCACCTCTCTTGTTAATTTTAAAATTGGCATTAATATTGTGAAGTAAAGCAAATGATACCACAGAGCTTACAGTTGAAATGGAGCTACACTTGAAGTAAAAGCTACACTAGTGATACCATAGAGCTCACAAGGGAAATGGGTTATGATACTAGTGTGTATCCACTTGGATTGTAGCTCTATGGTATCATTGGTGTAGCTCCATTTCAGTTGTAAGCTCTGTGGTATCACTAGTGTAGCTCCATTTACAGCAGCAGATAAGAGACTGAGTGAGGCAGTGGCCCACCAACCCGGACATATGACTGGCCCAGGGGGCAATTGCCCCCCAGGCCAGCCCTCCCCTGACAGTGCTCCTCGTTCTATTCCTCATTTCGATCCCATGAATTGCAATGAGTTAAAAGCAGTCAAATGTGATCGAATAGGCTCTTCCATTGCCACGTTAGTCTGTAACTAACAGGCCGATCTAGTCTCCCTGACATAGAATGGGAATGATTTTGTTTAACCCTTTAAGTGACTGAGGGATATCCAGCCCATTGCTTTGCAATGGATTGGATACCCCTCAGCCACTCAACAGGTTAAATGGACATATTCCACAGTGCTGTATTTTTTTCATGTTGCCACTTTACATTTTTTCTTCCAAACTATGCGTATCTTATTTTGTTGTGCAGATTCAAAAAATATCTAATAAAGCCACCAGCCTTCCGTTAGTCACAACCACCTGTTCTTGTGCCTTCCCCACAGTACCAGCCATTACAAGCATACACGTTTGTACTGTGTCCCAGAAGCCTGCAGGTGCATACGCAAAACATTCTCTCCATTCAATAACAAGTATCCTGGAACAGATCTAGCATGGGGTTAAATACTCTTAAAACCCCTATTCATGTTGGTGTATATACAATTTCTCTGTTTTATATTCTGAGGCCTAAAATCTAGTCTTACATATGATATGAGGGGATATCCCTGCCTTTTCCAGGGCTGCCATTACTTGTCTAGGACTGGAGTAGCCGTCCCTGATCGTCAAGACAATCCAGCAGTGCATGTTTTCAGTAGGGTGACCACATTTCTATTCTGCCATTCTGGTACATGTGGTCACCCTAGTCCTGTGGCTTAGGCTCCTGGCAGCGCTGACCATCTTTCTGAGGCTGACAGAGAGTAAGCGCTCCCAGTGGGTGAGAACTCTTACTCTGGGTCAGCCTCAGAAAAATGGTTAGCGTGGTGTGCCAGCGGGAGCCTCAGCCGCGGGTCTCACTTGCCACACCAGCATACCTGTTCCATCTAAGCTTTCTCGCACGTGCCAGTTCAGCCAATCAATGAAATGTATTTGCTAAATGGTCTTCATTGGCTGGCTCAGTCAGCCAATGAGGACCATATAGCAAATATATTTCATTGGCTGGCTGGACTGGTGCGTTTTGCTCATTTCCAGGACTTTGTTGTCCTGGTGGGGGGTGAACTGGGACGCGGGGCACAGACCCCCAATAAGGGACAGTCCTGGGCATTCTGGGACCTGTGGTCACCACCTACTTTTCAGGATATCCCAGCTGTAGCACAGGTGGACTAATTAGTAGTGTAGCCACTTTAATTGACTACCTGTGCTCATTCTCTGTCCTAGTATTATGTATGTATGGGCTGAAATAAGGTAAGAGCATTTTTCAACACAAGATCAGTGAACACTAATAACAGTCAATTAAAATACTTTGTTCTCATCTCTCAATACAAGCAACGTTAAATAAAGACAATCTGAACAAGAAAATGTATACACTTTAAAGAGTAAGTTCAGGGTTATATTTTAAGAAATGTAACCTGAATAATTATTAGTTATATTTTTTCCTGTGTTAGTGTCCTTTAAAAGGAGTTACAAAATATAGCAAAATAGGTCAACAAAACAATATCACCATATACAGTGGGCAAGGGAGGGCAATGGACATGAAGTCTGGGCAAAAGTCAGAGAGACTCCCATTGCTTCTGCCTGGAGCTATATGACCCATGGACAGTAGTAGTAGAACCTGCCTGGGAAGGTAGAATGACCTTGCTCAAGGTTATTTAGCCCCTAGTTCATTGCATTCAGGTCTTTTTAGGTGCTTCCACATGCAAATGGTATCAGATGAAAAGCTTCTGTTTTTATAA
Source organism: Rhinophrynus dorsalis (assembly GCA_037306005.1). NCBI lineage: Eukaryota > Metazoa > Chordata > Amphibia > Anura > Rhinophrynidae > Rhinophrynus > Rhinophrynus dorsalis. The sequence goes on from CM074719.1 coordinate 35,696,660, forward strand.
AATATACTTTAACATACCTCCCAAGTATCTCCCTTTTAAGACCCAAATCCCTCTTTCCCACCCTGGTGTCGCTGTGTTTATGAGATCATACTGTGTGGTGTGTATAGAAGTGTATCACCCTGGTGTCCCTGTGGTTAGGAGATCAGACTGTGTGCTGTGTATAGAAGTGTATCACCCTGGTGTCCCTGTGTTTAGGAGATCATACTGTGTGGTGTGTATAGAAGTGTATCACCCTGGTGTCCCTGTGTTTAGGAGATCAGACTGTGTGGTGTGTATAGAAGTGTATCACCCTGGTGTCCCTGTGGTTAGGAGATCAGACTGTGTGGTGTGTATAGAAGTGTATCACCCCGGTATCCCTGTGTTTAGGAGATCATACTGTGTGGTGTGTATATAAGTGTATCACCCCGGTGTCCCTGTGTTTAGGAGATCAGACTGTGTGGTGTGTGTATATAAGTGTATCACCCTGGTGTCCCTGTGTTTAGGAGATCAGACTGTGTGGTGTGTATAGAAGTGTATCACCCTGGTGTCCCTGTGTTTAGGAGATCAGACTGTGTGGTGTGTATATAAGTGTATCACCCTGGTGTCCCTGTGTTTAGGAGATCAGACTGTGTGGTGTGTATATAAGTGTATCACCCTGATGCCCCTGTGTTTAGGAGATCAGACTGTGTGGTGTGTGTATATAAGTGTATCACCCTGGTGTCCCTGTGTTTAGGAGATCAGACTGTGTGGTGTGTATATAAGTGTATCACCCTGGTGTCCCTGTGTGTAGGAGATCAGACTGTGTGGTGTGTATATAAGTGTCTTACCCTGATGTCCCTGTGTTTAGGAGATCAGACTGTGTGGTGTGTATAGAAGTGTATCACCCTGGTGTCCCTGTGTTTAGGAGATCAGACTGTGTGGTATGTATATAAGTGCATCACCCTGGTGTCACTGTGGGGTGTGTATATAAGTGTATCAGAGCAGTAAAACTCACATTACTGTTTGTGTAAACATCAGTATATGTTTATAAATTACTCTGTGTAAATAAAATACTTTTGTCTTGTTCTAATTCATTTATTCAGTTACGCAAAGAGGTGTCAGTAGGTAATGAAATAACCAAAAAAATTCTTGGTAATGCCCCGCCCACCATCCATGCCCCCAGAAACACCACCTAAAACAAAAGCGTCCCTCTTCGGCCACTTGAAATGCTGGGATGTGTGCTTTAAATGAATGAAGTAGAATTAAATCCCCCTACTTACCTTACTGTCATACCTGGGAACTTATGGTTGTGGACTCCCCGGAGAGGGGAGTCCTGTGATGCCATTAAGTGAAATAAAAGATGCAATGGTAAGCGAGTGTTACTAGGAGGTGTTGGTTCTTCATTCACGTGTGAATAGCTTCAGTGGAATACGTATCAGATCTGTTATTAATCCCTCCTTCCCCCTGAATAGAAGCTGTTGATCAGATCAGCTCCTAGACGGCTAGTAACCTATTGTTACAGCTAATTACATATAAGGTTCCGTGTGGTGACTTCTGGCTTTGGAGCATTCAAAAGGAGTAAATAATTGGCGTGGTGCCTTTGGTTGCTAGATGACATACTTATTCCTGTGTACACTCTCATGTCTTAATGATCTACGCTGTTGGTTTGTTTGGTTGCATTGCTGGTTTAGGCCTGGATTCCCATTGACTGTCTGCCAGCATAGGCCTAACATTCAATATTGAATGAAAGATCTCTTTGTATCAAGAAATAAGAGTAAACTGGATAGGGACCATTACTGTTTTATGGTAATAGTAAGGTTAGTAGGGGTGTATCATTAGGAGGAAAGCTCACTTGATTAATGCACTAGCTTTAGAATCTTCTCAAACCTCAGGGTCGCAGGTTCTAGTCCCGGCAAGGTCAGCTCATCCTTTCACCATTCTGAGGTAGATACAATGAGTTTCCAGGACTTACTTGAAAATGAAAGACTATTGCAATATATCCTTCCTGGTATAACATTTTCGTTAAACATGACATACCTCCCAAGTGTCCCTCTTTGAGACCCAAATGCCTCTGTCCCTCTTTCCCACCCTGGTGTCCCTGTGTTTAGGAGATCAGACTGTGTGGTGTGTATATATAAGTGTATTACCCTGGTGTCCCTGTGTTTAGGAGATCACACTGTGTGGTGTGTATAGAAGTGTATCACCCTGGTGTCCCTGTGTTTAGGAGATCAGACTGTGTGGTGTGTATAGAAGTGTATCACCCTGGTGTCCCTGTGGTTAGGAGATCAGACTGTGTGCTGTGTATAGAAGTGTATCACCCTGGTGCCCCTGTGTTTAGGAGATCAGACTGTGTGGTTTGTATATAAGTGTATCACCCCGGTATCCCTGTGTTTAGGAGATCATACTGTGTGGTGTGTATATAAGTGTATCACCCTGGTGTCCCTGTGTTTAGGAGATCAGACTGTGTGGTGTGTGTATATAAGTGTATCACCCTGGTGTCCCTGTGTTTAGGAGATCAGACTGTGTGGTGTGTATAGAAGTGTATCACCCTGGTGTCCCTGTGTTTAGGAGATCAGACTGTGTGGTGTGTATATAAGTGTATCACCCTGATGCCCCTGTGTTTAGGAGATCAGACTGTGTGGTGTGTGTATATAAGTGTATCACCCTGGTGTCCCTGTGTTTAGGAGATCAGACTGTGTGGTGTGTATATAAGTGTATCACCCTGGTGTCCCTGTGTGTAGGAGATCAGACTGTGTGGTGTGTATATAAGTGTCTTACCCTGATGTCCCTGTGTTTAGGAGATCAGAGTGTGTGCTGTGTATATAAGTGTATCACCCTGCTGTCCCTGTGTTTAGGAGATCAGACTGTGTGGTGTGTATATAAGTGTATCAGCCTGGTGTCCCTGTGTTTAGGAGATCAGACTGTGTGGTGTGTATAGAAGTGTATCACCCTGGTGTCCCTGTGTTTAGGAGATCAGACTGTGTGGTATGTATATAAGTGCATCACCCTGGTGTCACTGTGGGGTGTGTATATAAGTGTATCAGAGCAGTAAAACTCACATTACTGTTTGTGTAAACATCAGTATATGTTTATAAATTACTCTGTGTAAATAAAATACTTTTGTCTTGTTCTAATTCATTTATTCAGTTACGCAAAGAGGTGTCAGTAGGTAATGAAATAACCAAAAAAATTCTTGGTAATGCCCCGCCCACCATCCATGCCCCCAGAAACACCACCTAAAACAAAAGCGTCCCTCTTCGGCCACTTGAAATGCTGGGATGTGTGCTTTAAATGAATGAAGTAGAATTAAATCCCCCTACTTACCTTACTGTCATACCTGGGAACTTATGGTTGTGGACTCCCCGGAGAGGGGAGTCCTGTGATGCCATTAAGTGAAATAAAAGATGCAATGGTAAGCGAGTGTTACTAGGAGGTGTTGGTTCTTCATTCACGTGTGAATAGCTTCAGTGGAATACGTATCAGATCTGTTATTAATCCCTCCTTCCCCCTGAATAGAAGCTGTTGATCAGATCAGCTCCTAGACGGCTAGTAACCTATTGTTACAGCTAATTACATATAAGGTTCCGTGTGGTGACTTCTGGCTTTGGAGCATTCAAAAGGAGTAAATAATTGGCGTGGTGCCTTTGGTTGCTAGATGACATACTTATTCCTGTGTACACTCTCATGTCTTAATGATCTACGCTGTTGGTTTGTTTGGTTGCATTGCTGGTTTAGGCCTGGATTCCCATTGACTGTCTGCCAGCATAGGCCTAACATTCAATATTGAATGAAAGATCTCTTTGTATCAAGAAATAAGAGTAAACTGGATAGGGACCATTACTGTTTTATGGTAATAGTAAGGTTAGTAGGGGTGTATCATTAGGAGGAAAGCTCACTTGATTAATGCACTAGCTTTAGAATCTTCTCAAACCTCAGGGTCGCAGGTTCTAGTCCCGGCAAGGTCAGCTCATCCTTTCACCATTCTGAGGTAGATACAATGAGTTTCCAGGACTTACTTGAAAATGAAAGACTATTGCAATATATCCTTCCTGGTATAACATTTTCGTTAAACATGACATACCTCCCAAGTGTCCCTCTTTGAGACCCAAATGCCTCTGTCCCTCTTTCCCACCCTGGTGTCCCTGTGTTTAGGAGATCAGACTGTGTGGTGTGTATATATAAGTGTATTACCCTGGTGTCCCTGTGTTTAGGAGATCACACTGTGTGGTGTGTATAGAAGTGTATCACCCTGGTGTCCCTGTGTTCAGGAGATCAGACTGTGTGGTGTGTATACAAAATACACATGACCGACTCATACACATCACAACCAAAAACAACCTTCACCTGTATATGTATGCACCAATGAGCTGCACGCACTTTACACCCACGAGCACTAGACATGTATGTATGATCACGCATAAATGAACACCCGAATGTTTTTCTTTTGTATATTCCTTCATCTGGACTCAAACTCTCATCATCCTTACATACTGTCACTAAAAATACCGCACACTTCAGTCTACAACGAGCCACACTTGCTTTACACCCAAACCAATGCATTGGTGGAGCAGATCATGTTGGCGACAATGGCACAACATTTGGAGCAGGGGTACCAGAGCACTGACAGTTGGCCTCATCACCACCTCTGGGTACTTAAGCTTCCTCCGGGTCTTCTCTACACATATCCGAGATCTGATGGTTCACTACACTCAGAAATTCGTAGCACTGCTTGGATGCCTCTCCTCTTTTTCTGTGGTAGTATCACGGTCATTCTTAGCACTCGCTATTTTATACAGGAGGCAAATATAGTTTTTGATACCTTTTATTGGCTAAGTAAACAGATTTAGAATGCAAGCTTTCAAGACCTTAGGTCTCTTCCTCAGGCATGTTATACAGATAAATATGAAAACATCTCTCTTAAATACAAGATATTGCTATATTATAGTTTCCACCTTGATTGACCTATGTGACCCCGCCTCCTAGAGATAGGGTTGCCACCTTTTCTTCAAGAAAATACCAGCCATGGCATTCCCTCCATAGACTTAACATTGGACAGAAGCCAATTTTTTACCGGCCTGCCGGTAAAAAAAACGGCTGGGTGGCAACCCTACCTAGAGATGCCTTATATGCTGCATTTGATCATTGCCTCTGTGCCCTTTCGTGGAGTACCTGAGTGCTTTGAGTCTTCTGTTGTGATCCATTACTGGCTGCTGAATCTGATTTGTGTGTGACCCTGGCTCCGTCTAACTACCAATTTGTGCCTGAACCTCTTGCCTAGCTGATTGTCTGCTCCGTAACGACTTTGGCCTTGTCTGACTACCCTCTCCGTGTATTACCTTTGGCCTGGCTGACTAACCGCTCCGTGCCGACCCTTGGCTTGTCCGATTGCCCGCTCCATGTATGACCTCTGGCCTCCGTGCGAAGTACTGTGGCTTGTCTGACCACCCGACTCATTTGACCATTGACTGGATAGTCTCTGTTGTGCCCTGAGTCCTGGCACTCACTTGCAGGTTCTCATTCTCAGTCCTTGGTTGGGTCAAGGGAGGACTCAAGGGAGGAAGATATAATTATGCCTCTTTACAGGTCCATGGTAAGACCCCACCTAGAATATGCTGTTCAATTCTGGGCACTCTTTCTGAAGAAGGACATTATGGAACTAGAGAAAGTGCAGAGGAGGGCTACAAAACTAGTAAGGGGAATGGAAAGTTTTAGTTATGAAGAGAGGCTAGAAAAGTTAAACTTGTACACACTAGAGAAATGACGTATTAGAGGGGATATGATAACACTATATAAATATGTTCAGGGCCGATACAAAGGCCTCTCCAAAGACCTGTTCATTAACAGAACAGTACACAGGACAAGGGGCCACCCGCTTTGACTTGAGGAAAGGAGATTTCATCTACAACAGCGGAAGGGTTTCTTTACAGTAAGGACAATAAAGGTATGGAATGCACTTCCGGAGGAGGTGGTGCTATCAAATACATTAGATGCCTTTTAAAAGGGGCCTGGATACTTATTTAAAAGAGCATAATATAGAGGGCTATGTACGTTAGTATTGGGATTAATATTTAGTTAGGGCTTGTTGATCCAGGGAGAAGTCTGATTGCCATTTGGAGTCAGATGCCTTCTTTTGGGTCAGCGATAGTAAACAGTAATAGGAAAAGGGTTGAACTGGATAGACGCAAGTCTTTTTTCAACCTAAATTACTATGCAACTAAGCAATGCAGCAGCGACTAAGTCCTCCTGGGTTTGTTGTGCCCTTAGAGTCGTAGGGTGTATGGTGTTCTGTAACCCTAGCGTTTTAGGGTATTGTGGTTGTGTCCTTGCCTTCTAGCTTGTGGGCTTCCCTTGTCAGCTCCGCTTAGAGCGTGCTTACCACTTTCTCTACCTCAGTGGTTCTGCTCTCGCTATTGGTTCGCTCCCAGCTCAGGCTAAGGTTCAGTGTCAGCTTCTGGCAGTGTACTGCACACTGTCCCCGTGCCTGAAGGGGAAGGTTGGGGAAGTGTCTTTAATCATTTTGCTTGTGATTATTCTTAATAAAGTGGAATTGATTTTATGTACCTGTCTGATTATTTGCAAGTCACCAGTGACAGGTAGCTCCTCTTGTGTGTTAACCCGTTGAGTGCCAGGCCAGTATCCAATGCATTGCAATGCATTGGATACATTTTTTTTTTACACTCAAAGGGTTAATTCTTAGTGTGCTCCGATGCCACATGCTTGACTCCGCTCCCTTTTATGATCCCTGGCAAGATGGGAAGATAAGAGGGTGCAGAGTCAAGAGTGCGGTATTGGAGCTCACTGAAACGGAACAATTTGAGTGTAAAATATGTATCCAATGCATTGCAATGCATTGGATATCCATCTGGCACTCAAAATGTTAACACACAAGAGGCGCTACCACAGAAGAAGAGGAGCAACATCTGAGCAGTTCTACGTGAGATTCCACCACCACTCCTCACTATCTCATCTTCATAACAAAAACCAACAAACCACACTTACACTGCTACCACTCCTCTACAACTGAAAGGGTTAATGAGTGATCATGCCTCCCGCTCTTCCCTCTGCCTTTATCACTCAATACAAGTGACATTTAACTCTTTGGCTGCCGTGCCGGTTACTGGCCGCTCAGGCCTCCAGTATCCAGCTATACAAACAGGTGCAGCATAACAGCATATATGAGAATATATTCGCTGCCCAACATCCCTTATATTAACCCTTTGAGTGACCAGCAAGTATCTAATACATTAAGATGCACTGGGTACCTTTCTGCCACTCAAAGGCTTACACTACTTTTCAAAACACAAAAAGCACCGGCAAAACCTTGTCCATTTTGCTAGCGTGTGTGTATGTATGTGTATATATAATCAGGCCTGGACTGGCCATCGGGCATACCGGGCGTTTGCCCGGTGGGCCGGTCCAGGTGTTTAAAAAAAAAAAAAAAAAAAAAAAAGAATCATTAAACGAGTTTCGGCCGTCTTTCACTTTCTGAAAGAAGGCCATCTTGTTACAAGTTTCCTGGTGGGCGGGCAATCAACGTGCGATCGTGTAGTGCACTGCGTGTGATTATAAGCTCCGCCCACGATCCACCCCATGGGCTGCTCAGCCTTAAATGCCCAGGCCTATTTTTTGTCCCAGTCCGGGAAACCCCTGTAATATCTTGCTATTCTTATTAAAAAAAAAAAAATAATACTGATAAAAATTTCTGGCAAAATGACATTACACATTTGAAAAAAATCTACTTATTATTTAAGAGGTTTATTGTATTTTCTCTGGAAATCTTTTCATTTCAGGATGGTTTTCCATTGCATTGCTTACCACCCCTCTTGCATCAAATGTTGTGTGTGTTTGGAGAAAATAACTAATTTAAAGAGGTAGTAAACTTCTTTTTATGAAATAAAAAAAATATAATAAAAATGTTTTTGTTCTTTTCCTGCTGTATAATAAAGGTTTGCTCCCACTGCTAAGAGAATTTTCTTTCAAAAATGTTGATAGCTCAAGCAGTACCAACTAGTGTCCAAAAGGTCATATTTTTTGTATAATGAATTCTGTGGGAGAGCTTGGGTCCTTGACTACAGATCTCAATAGTATTTGAAAAAGGCAGCACCCCCCTAGGCGACTACAGCAAAAAAACTTGCTGTAATAACTATTAATGAAAAGCCCTATAAGATATTTCATAATAAAAAGATTATTGCTCTTTAAGTGGCATTTGTTTACAAGAATGCAAAGTCATTCGTAGTTGGTCTCTTGATAAAGGAAGTAGTGCACTGGCTTCTGCTTCAGGAAGGTTATGTCAATGACCGCAAATCACTTTATCAGAACATCCCAGATCAATAACAGAGGAATGTTGCTTGTATTGATTCTGACATTAACATTGCCCTCCACTATCGATCTGTGTTCAAACTGCAAACACAAAAATTAGTAGCTGTTTATCCTAATGCCACATTGTCCAAAGGACTTTACAGAAAGCTATTCATATATGGAATACTAATACTTTATATTAACTTCTGTTCTATTTCTTTTTAACTCAAGGCACCTTGAAACAGATAATAGTTATTTTGTTTCACTTTTTTACACTGTTAAAGGTATAGTGATATTTTGTTTTATCTTTATTTTATTTTGTAAGCATTAAAAAAACATGAACAATATAAGTCTTATCTCTCAAACCTTTATGGTTTGAGAGATATTCACAAGCAAAGTTTCCCCTCCTGCCCCTTTTACCTAGTGTAAGTCATCTCTTCTCAGATGTGGAATGCAGTCCACAGACCAGACAGATAACAGCAGGGGACAATCTTCTTCCTATGAGAACAATGAAAGCCCTGCCCCCCTTGACAGGTTTTTCCCTTATCTTAATTGAAGATTGTCCCTCTCTGCAGTCTACCTGGGCACCTCCCTTCTGATTTGACTGAGCAGTGTTACATCAGTAAAAGGGGCGGGAGGGGGATACTTTGTCATTGAATTACTCTGGAACTACAACTCTGACAGAATTGAAATAACACTCTCCAAAGTCCAAATACTATGATGATTAATTAGAGCTGCTTTTTTTTATGAAACATTACTATCCCTTTTAAGGCTGCACTGATTGTTATATAGCCCTGCACAGGGAATGTTTCTGTTGTACATAAGGTTTATCCCTTTAATGGTATGAGCTCCCTCTACCTGACATTAATAAAATGAGCCTGTGACACAATTATAACTGCGAATGATCATGTGTTTCTTGGTCTCCACTTGGGTTCATTCTCTTCATCTGGGCAGAAAAAGTAGAGTGAGACACACAGGCAGAGATCCTATTATATTTTAAAGCTATGATAAATGGAGTCAGAGGCTTGTCTGACCTGATCTCACTATCCTTGTATATATCTGTTCAGACAGACATACAACCCTGCAGATTCCGTGGAGAGTTGTCAGTATATCTTTGAGCACTTCATATTGCTCAGTGCTGTACAATGAGGATAAAAAAAAAGGCATTAACACTAGTACCAGTCACAAGATAGTGAGGCCTCTGCCAGAAGAGCTTACAATCTATAAGTAGTGGTATGCATATGAGCACATTCAAATAAAAAGGGAAGTATATTCTCCTCCTCCCTCTATACCAAAGAACTGACTAGATGCAGCAAAATGGGGGACTGCATGTGGGGGAACAGTCATTATGGATAGATACGGTTATGTATAGGCTGACCATATTTGCTTGAGACAAAAACGGGATGGGGTGTAGGACAGACGGACAGTAGGATGCCTTCACTCCGAGTCAAATTGCAGTAAGCTGCAAGCAGTGAGAATGCATTTGCTCCGTCTCTTACTAGTGGTGTTCTCTCTCTGGCCAAAAAGCCTGCCCCTGAAGTAAATCTGAACTTCCTTTCTTCGTCACTCACACTAGTGGTTTTACTGTAAACATTAATTACCATAGAGTCTTATGACTTGTCGTTATATCACTGTCTAAGAGACTGTATGGTAATTTACCATAGACCTGAGTCTTATGAGTCACTCGAGTTATAAGACTCTATGGTAATCAAAGTGTACAGTAAAACCACAGTAAAACCACTAGTGTCACGAAAGGAAATTTCAATTTACTTTGTTATTTAGAAATAACCAAGCCGCATTCAGTTTTTTACAAAAAATTAAAAAAAAAAAAAAAAAATATATATATATATAATATGTGTTATATTAAAACGGGACAAAATTGACATTTATATTAAAAAGAAGGGACAGGCTGGAAATATGAAAAAAAGGCACTGTCTCTTTTAAAATGGTACATATTTAGAATGTACTAAACCATTATGACAGGATTTTTTTTTTTCCTCCATTGCCGTTTAACCCTTTGAGTGCCAGAGGGGTTGCTTTGCAATGTGTTGCATACCCCTCTGGCACTCAAAGGGTTAACCTCTAATCACCTGAGAACCATGCACAATTTAACATCTCCTCCTGTGCATGTGTTTAAATGAGGTTTCCCCAGTTTACCAGTTCTATAGTTTTACTGAAAACTATACATTGTTTTTCTAGGGATAGAATAAGCTTTCTTTGGTACAATATGAAAATATATTCCCCCTTTTTATAGATAATTTACATAAATAGGAGACAGAAACTTTTTCATGAATCCTCCTCTGACTGATTGTAATTAACATTAGTGGTAATGTTGCAAAATGCCCTTAAATCTGACATGTAAAATCCAACATTTTCCCAGAGGAGGGATGAAATATTAGCTGCTAGGTTCATATATGTACACACGTGTGTGTGTGTGTGTGTGTGTGTGTGTGTGTGTGTATATTCACCCACATTATACAGTTGGGATCTATGATATACTCTGTGATATCCTGGCCTTGTTCCACTGGTAGTCACCGACACACACCCATTCTCACATACCCCAGCGATGCTCCACTGGTAGTCACAGAACCTTATATACAGTGTCCGGTACCCAATTCTTTTTCCACTGGTGGTCACTAGGGGTGGGCAAAAAGTGTGAAAAATTTCGCGAAAACGTGCTGATTTTTTTCATTTTGCCTTTCTGCCTATGCAAAAATGTCCTCCTTTTTGCCTATTTTAACAAATTTTCTACATTTTCCACCTATTTTAACACATTTTTCGCCTATATTTCCTATAGGTACTACATTTTCCACTGTAATATTACTTCTTCTGAGAACTGAAGTTTAGAAATTAGTGTCTGAAAGTCAACGTTGTGAGTCCTACAGCAAAATATGGCTTGAAAAATGCTAGCATCCTTTGCCCACAACACTTTCTTGCTTAAGTGACACTGGCACATATTCAGGATGATATCAAGTAAAAAAAAATAAACTACAACCTACAATGTGGTAGATATGTATTGTAGTGGTGGCGGGGGACTGGCATGGTGTGATTTGTGTATGTATTTTTACCACTGTCATACTCTATCCTCCTTCTCAGATTATTGACACATATTACTTATCGGTCATAGCAGTGGTCCCATCTGTCCTCCACCTCCTCATCTGTGCTGCTGTTAATATATTTTTCCTGGCTTTGTCTGTCATGTCTGGTTTCTGCTACTACTACAACTACTGGAGCTGGATGTTGATGTAATTCTACTGCCACTACTACTAGGTGTCAAAGGTGCAGCACTTACAGCAGCAGCACCAGAGGTACTCTTCATATCTAACACAACCTGTGTTGCTGGGTACTCAAAACAGGTGTATGTGGCTGAGTGGGACTTGGACTTTGAAGAGGCAATGATGCTGAGGATGACTGATAGGGTGACTGTGTGCTTTTTGACATCTGTACTTGTCCAGGGTCAGACTTTCCAATGACTTTCCAAACCGTTTATAGACAGGCACATTGCTCCTTAAAAGTGGCGGAAGATACAGCCTTTGACTTTCTGCTAACCTTATAGCCCTGTCATCATCCTCACTCTCAACTTCATCTGTATCTGAACAAGAGAAGGATGCTTGAGGGATATATTGTAGATCTACATCATCATCAGTCATCATTAGGTCATCATCAGCATCACCTGACGGTTCTTGCCCACTACTACCCTTATATTCCTCTATGCTTTTACAGGTCTCAAACAATTTCTTTTTACTTTTACTATAACAAAATTCACTACTGCTTTGAGGACAGGTGTTTGGTGTGTCACTGATGCAGCAGGAGGTTCAGCTGCTACCCCTTGCTCTGTTATGCTTTTGCCAGCATCATCAACACTTGAAAGTGACTTGTCATCTTCAATGTTCTTCTTATTTGGTTCTATATTTCTACTGGCACTGGTGGTACTGGACCTAGTTTTGCTGGGACCTTCACAAACTACATCCTCCCTTGGAGTAAAGGGATCATCATCATTGACTGCACGCTGCAACAACCATTGCTGCAGTAGGTTTTTGGACTACTACTTTACTCTCACGTCCCTACACTGCTCTACCCCTCCCCCTTCCCCTTGTGCATTTGTTGGACATTCTGCAACTACACTCTTTTTTACTGTACAGTGCACAACACAACTGATGGAGCTGTATGATGCCTTACCTATGCCCAGTCAGCTGTCTGTCACTGTCATCTAAGATATTTCATTTTTTAAGTTGTCCACCCTGTTGTCTTATCACAGTCTGTCCAAAAAAAATTATAACTGAAAAAGAAAATCAACAATGTCTTTCCCTAGACTTCCCCACCCAGCACAGGGACAATAACATCAAGATCAGAAAGCAAATAGGTTGCCTGTGTCTTGCCTGTCAGTCACATGGAATTTTGGAGTATTTGGGGGACAACCTCCTTCCTCCCTTATTATCTCCAAATGTCCTACCTAAATGACTTCCTAAACTAAGCTTCAATTCCCCTTTATTTGCCCATCTTTAGCTAAAAAAACATGCTGCTCTCTCCTCTCACAAACACAGAATGGCTGCTGTGAGAGCCTTTTATATGGCTGTAGAAAACTTTTGTGTGGTGTAGAAATATTTCTTCCCATTGATTTCAATGGACGGAAAAGGTGGAAAAAAGCGAAAAAACTGCACTTTTCGCGGGAAATGTTTCACCAAGCGGAAAGTGCCATTTTTCGCCGATTTCAGTTTGAGGTGAAAATTTTCGCCCATGCCTAGTGGTCGCAGACCACATTGAGTTGCTCCCTGTGAAGAGAACATGGGGTAGATTCGCTGGGGTGTGTGAGAATATGTGTGGGTCGGTGACTACCAGTGGAAAAAGGCCAGGATATCACACAGTTTATCATAGATCTCAGCTGAATAGATCTCCAACTTTGGAGATCTTAGTTCATAGGCTCTATAGAATAACATAGGAACTGGAGAAGTCATCACCTCTTTATCACCGCTTAGTGAATCTGCCCCCAGAAGTAACTCAGTGGTGAGATGTAGATGAGAGAGACTCACTGGCTCGGGCCATGCATGATGTGCTGCAGCGGGAAAGGGAAGGTTTCAGATCTGGACAAGAGGAGGAATCTGCATCAAACACTTTCATGACAGAGGAATCTCCAATACATTGCTTTGAAGTGCATTGCTGACTTCTCTAGGCTTCATTACTGCAGTCCTGCATGGGGGCCACAGTGAAAGAGGAAGAGTGCTGTTTGCAAAAACACCCAATATTTGTAGTTGTTTGGTGTAGTGTGGAAATTCTAAGGTTAAATGTGCAAATTATATATTTTATTTTCTAAATATGAAATAACTTTTTTATTTTTATATTTATTTACTGATATTTCTAGTCTGTCACCAACAGCTTGTATCCCTCAGTCTGGGATATGCATATGAGTCATGACCCTTTAAATCGTTAAAGGGTCTGATCCTTCTGTTCTCCACATATGATTTGTACTATTTAATATCCCTGTATGTCTATCCCCTATTGTAAAGTGCTGTGGAATAAGTTGGCGCTATATAAATAAAGATTATTATTATTAAACCAGTGAAAAACTTACTGAGTTTATTTACGGTCTTGTTGCTGGGACTCGGATCCTATCAGTAAGAAGTAAAGCCAGGCTGTCTCTGATAGCCTGGCTACCCAGGTCACACATGAAAGCTTGAGTATGACAACGCATTACCAGTACTCACAGTGTGCTCCATGAAGTTCACATTGCATTCTGACATAGCCCTATCAAGCCTTCTGTTTCATGACCACATTCACTGTCATTTCACACCTTAGCATCTCCAGTGAATTCAGAAGCATCTCTAGCATCCAAGGGGTTAAAGGGCTGGGCGTGTATATCTATGTGTATCTAATATGTGTGTGTATATATTCTACATAAGCCAGTTGTTGAGAAGAGGTAAATTTTACTGTTGAGGCACTGGTATAGATATAAATTACTGGAGATGTATGCTATATACTTATTGACGTAGATGAGCAATGCTGCAAAACATTCCTTTGCTATTGTTTTGGTGGTTTAAAGGTTTTTAAAAAACCTTTTAACGCACAGCAAGGCGTTGTACACCCCTCTGTCAACATTTTTCCTGCTTCATGTCAGCCTTGCAGAACAATAAGGCTAATGCGTCATTAAGTATTCAAAATATTAAGATAAGTTGTATCTAGGACGTGTTACTTTGCCCTTTGTCTATACTTTATGTTGAAAGGTCATTAGTGACTCTCTTGAGAGCTTTGTCATTTCCCACCTATACTTTCCATAGCCAAGATATCATACAAATCCATAACTTCAAGGGATAGTAATACTTAAAATGTAAAAAAATGTTGCAGGGTTTATCCCTCTGAGAAAAACAAGGGTACTCCCACTGTTGAGAGATATTTTATTAAAAAATTATAACAGCTCAAACTTGAACTTTTTAGGTGCAATATCACATTGGCCTGAAAATATACAGTGGCGCTGTTGCTACACCATCCTATGGACTCCTCTGGTCTGTAGACCATAAATCTCCATAGGATAATGTAGCAACAGTGCCACTGTAAATTTTCAGGCCACTGTGATACTGCACCTAAAAAATTCAGATTTGAGCTTTTATTAAAAAATGATAACATCTCTCTCAGCGGTGGGAGTACCCTTGTTTTATTCGGGGACATAAACCCTACAAAATATATATTTTTTTACATCTTAAGTATTACTGTCCATTTCATACTGTGCTGTAAGGTGCAGCTGAGACAGAGTTGTAGAAGCAACAAGTTTTGAGTAGTTGCATAGTAAGCAAATTAGTGCCAGCACATCTGTTGCGTGTGAATGTATGAGTAAATAAACATTTGATAATCTGTGGGTACAGTTTCCTTTTAAATTAATAATGTATATAATAACTAGTGTGTAAACCCGTGTACACGGGCCAAGGTCCGGGTGATGTTAACCCTTTGAGTGCCAGAGGGGTACGCAACACATTTGCAATGCGTTGTGAACCCCTCTGGCACGCAAAGGGTTAAGAGGCCGGTCTTGCTCTGGGTACTGCCGCCGCCTCACTGCAGCGCACACAATTCAGTAATGCTCTGTAGTGACTGCCCGAACGCTCAGAATGCTCCCAGCATTCTGTGCTTTCGGGCAGTCTCTACTGCACATGACTGCATCGGACAAACATTCTAGTGTTTTATTATATAGGATTTGCTGATGTAAGACAAGGACAACTGTTCCACTTTTCCACCTTTTTTTTTTTTTTTTTGAAGCATTCATTTTGGCCCATACCTTGCAAATTATTCCATGCTGGATTCTTTTACAATTCGAATATTTTAAGGTAGGAAATGGAATTTACCACCCACACAGACAATAAGTCATCTATGAGATTGAGTTACTGATGTTGATTCTGTACTGATTTTTTCTTTTTCATTTGTCTTGTGATAGAAGACGCCATTCTGTTATGTGCTGTCGATGAATCACCAAAACGTCTTTTGTTCAACAGAGAGGTTGTGCAATTCTGGGGAAAAGCAATTGAACCATAGGGGACAAATACAAATGCCTCACATTTCCACAGATTTAATTGCGTGTCTTAACCACTTGAATACTAGAAAGAGAAGAGAAAACATAAAGTGGCTATGCTGTGGGTCACCGTACGAACTGCTATTGGCCCTTCTAGTCTTGTAGCTCAGAACTGTGGTGTCCATAATAAAGTATTACTTCGCACAGTGGTTCTCAGACTGGGTTTAATGCATTGTGAAGCAATGTATTGGGTCCCCCTCTGACATTCAAAGGGTTAATGGCTGCAGAGTGTGTGCCCTGGAATGCACTAAAGTGATCTCACTCTCCGGACCTTTACCCTGAACATTAAGTCACTTGGGTTTTAGGCCAGTGTCTTAAAGCAGAAAATTAATTGCGCTGGTGGACTCGTTAATCCCCCCCCCCCCTCAACTGAGACACAGGTACAAAAAAATGTAAGCAATTCAGGGGTAAACCATCTACACCATTGGGGATACGTAAATGCCTCTAATTCTGGTTGATTTTAAAGGGTTAAAATCTGCATTTAGTGCTAGAGGTCTCCAATGCATTACTTCTCAATGCGATGGAGATCTGCCAGCATTTCAGGGGTTAAAAGTACCATTTAAAGAAATAAGAATTGGGGCATATTTTATTTGTCCCCCTATAGTGCAGTTGGTTTACTCCAGAACTGGCCCAGATCTTCCTAATACATTAGACTTACTGTTTTTTTTAACCTTTGCGTGCCAGAGGGGTACGGAACTCATTGCAAAGCCCAAGGAGTGCAGTTCTGGGGTAAACCATTTGCACAATAGGGGGAACAAATGAACATTTTTTTCGTTCACATGGGGTTTTTATACCCTTGAATGGTGTTTTAAAAAATCTCAATTTGAATCAGTAGGATTTAGTGAAATGTCCTTTGTCCCCTACAGTGCAGTTGGTTTGCCCAATGCAAGCTTGTTGAATTAAGCCCTTAGATTGATATCTGGGCAAAATACTTATTTATTTTGGCAGCATTTGGACACATCTGATTAATTTACTTCCATATTAACCCTTTGAATGCCGGAGAGGTATCCAATACATTGTATGCCTTCCCGGCACTTTAAGGATTAAAATATTGGCATAAAATTGCAGCCAAGGACCATACGCACAAAGAGGATAATCAGTTCGATTGATGACCAACTTTACCACACAGAACAAATATCCTATATAATAATTCGCTAGGATGTTTGTCAGAAGCCATCATGCGCAGTAGAGAACGCGTGCGTTCTGCAGTCTATACTCCGCATTATTGCATTGTGTGAGTGAGGCGACGCAAGACTGCATCACATGGAGCAGTGAGGTAGTGGCCGCTTAACCCTTTGCGTACCCCTCTGGCACTCAAAAGATTCCGGACCTTGAGCCGTGTACACGGGCTTTTACGCTAGTTACAAATAATCCAGTTTATTTAAACTGAGCTTTCAAGCCATTGAATGCTAGAGGCAGGGACACTAAAGCATACAAGGGTCTAAAATACCCTAATTAAATCAACAGAGATTTTTATTTATTTATTTTTTATTGGTTTGATCAAGAATTACACCACCATATCCTAATACTTACGGCATTTAATGTTATGAACCTATATCAATATTTGATAGTTTTTAAATTTGAATAAAATATGATTAAGTATTTAGATAAATTTTTTCATTCATTTGCGTGCCAGAGGGGTATGGAACGCATTGTAAAGCAATGAGTTCTGCACCCCTCTGGCACTCAGAGTTAAAATCCTCTCTCTCTCTCTTTCCTTCCTTCCTTCCTTCGTGTCCCTCTTTTTAAATATCAGAATGTGTATCACATTGTTCCACAGCAATAAAACTCATGTTAATGTTTTTTTAAAAGTCAGTATATGTGGCTATAAATTAGTCTGTGTAAGTTACGATGATTAACTCATTTATTCAGTTACATAAAAAGCTTTTAATAGGACATGAAGTAACCTTGTAATTCTTGGTAATGCCCACCCACCAGTCACACTCCCAGCAACAGGCCATCAGAAATATTGGGAGGTATGTATCCATGTAGTAGGTAACACAGGGCTCTCCTACCTTGGGAATTTGGCCATCACCCTGAGATTTGGGTTGTACCATTTGTGTACCCAGATATAACTATAATAGGACATTTTGCTATACTTTCCACATTTACACAGAATCTAGCCCATTGTGAGAATTGGCCTCCTCAGAATTAAAGGGATAGTAATACTTCGTTTTAACTTTATTTTATTTTGTAGGCATTAAAAAAACATGAAGAATGATATAAGTCTTATCTCTCAAACCTTTATGGTATAAGAGATATTCACAAGCAAAGTTTCCCCTCCCGCCCCTTTTACCTAGTGTAAGCCATCTCTTCTCAGATGTGGAATCTAGTCCATAGACCAGACAGATAACAGAAGGGGACAATCTTCTTCCTGTGAGAACAATGAAAGCCCTGCCCCCCTTGACAAGCTTTTCAGGTTTTCCCTTATCTTAATTGAAGATTGTCCTTCTCTGCAGTCTACCTGGGCACCTCCCTTCTGATCTGGCTGAGCAGTGTTACATCAGTAAAAGGGGCGGGAGGGGGATACTTTGTCATTGAATTACTCTTGAACTACAAATCTGACAGAATTGAAATAACACTCTCCAAAGTCCAAATACTATGATGATTAATTAGAGCTGCTTTTATTATGAAACATTACTATCCCTTTAAGTAGGGTTGCCACCTTTTCTTCAAAAAAATACCGGCTATGGCATTCCCTCCATAAAATTAACATTGGACAGAAGCCAATTTTTTTTACCGGCCTGCCGGTAAAATACCGGCTGGGTGGCAACCCTAGTATTAAGGGATATGTAATGCATTGCTTCAATATGTTGCATACCACTCTGGCACTCAAAGGGTAAAACAGGTGTTGTGAAAGAGTCTTGTGATATGTTCTTTACCCTTGTTACTGAGTCAACACATAGATGCATTAATGTGTACAGGAATGACTTCAGCTTTATAACTAAGGAAAACAAACGTCAGGAGGTTATGGTTCCAGTACTAGACGGACCGAGGGCTTATCAGAGCAGGAAGTGCAGAGAGAAGAGGAGATTTTTCCATTGGGGGAGGTGAAACGTTTTTACATTCTCTGCCTTTTCTTTAATACATTAATGGTGTTTAGAAATAATGGACAGGGTTGAAATAGATTGTATAGAAAACTGTATTTCACTGACCCAAGATTAACGTCTGTGTGTATGTGCATGTTCTCATTGGTTTGTGTGTGTGCAAGAGAGTGAGAGAATCAGGGTTGTGTGTGTGTGAGAGAGATTGTATGTGTGTGTGAGAGAGGGATCGTATGCGTGTGTGTGAGTGTGAGAGAGATCAGATGTGTGTGTGTGTGTGAGAGAGATCAGTTGTGTGTGTGTGTGTATGTGTGTGTGAGAGAGATCAGTTGTGTGTGTGAGAGAGATAAGATGTGTGTGACAAAATAAGGTGCGTCTTCATAGCTCTTACTGACACCACAAATATGTAAACACACATTTTCTCTTTACTCAAAACACACACTTACACAACCCTGACTTTCTCTCAAAGTACACAATTATGTATCTCTTACAGACACACACACTCACCTGATTCTCTTCCACTCACACACACATGCACAAACACAACCTTGATTCTCTCTCCATCTCTCACTTACACATACATACATGATTATATCTCTCTCATGTTCGTACACACATATTCTATATTGTGAGAAACGTTCCCATAAACGTGTAGAAAGTTTCCATAAACTGGAATGGGGTAAAAGTCTGTTGTGATGTAGAACGTGTTATAAACCCATAATAAAGTTATGATGCGTGTAATTGCGTGCTCTCCACTGGCTTCTAAGTACATGCTCCCCACTGGCTTCTAAGTACATACTCCCGACTGACTCCACTGGCTCCTAAGTACATGCTCTCCACTGGCTCCTAAGTACGTTTCCCACTGACTTCGCTGACTCCAAAGCATACTCCCCACTGACTCCCAAGTAGGGGTGGGTGAAAAGTGTGAAAAATTTCCCGTGGAAAATTTTGCAAAAACGTTCTGATTTCTCGCTATTCCCGTGAAAAATTTTTGCCTTTCTGCATATGCAAAAATGTCCTCCTTTTTGCCTATTTTAACAAATTTTCCACCTATGTTAACACATTTCCCCCTATATTTCCTATAGGTACTACATTTCCCACTGTAATATTACTTTTGAGGGCTGAAGTTTAGAAATAAGTGGCTGAAAGTCAGTTATGAGTCCTACAGCAACATATGGCTGGAAAAATGTGTTAGCATGCGGAATGCGTTTGTCCTTTGCCCACAACACTTTCTTGCTTAAGTGACACTGGTACATATTCATGATGATATCAAGTAATAAAAATAAAATAAAGTACAACCTACAATGTGGTAGATATGTATTGTAGTGGTGGTGGTGGTGTGGGACTGGCATGGTGTGATTTGTGTATGTATTTTTACCATTGTAATACTCTATCCTCCTTCTCAGATTATTGACGCATATTACTTATCGGTCACAGCAGTGGTCCCATCTGTCCTCCACCTCCTCATCTGTGCTGCTGTTAATATATTTGTGCTGGCTTTGTCATGTGTGGTTTCTGCTTCTACTACTACAACTACTAGAGCTGCCACTACTACTACTGGAGTTAGATGCTGATGTAATTCTACTGCCACTACTACTAGGTGTCAAAGGTGCAGCACTTACAGCAGCAGCACCAGAGGTACTCGTCATATCGAACACTGTGAATGTTAACCTGTGTTGCTGGGTACTCAAAACAGGTGTGCGTGGCTGAGTGGGACTTGGACTTTGAAGAGGCGATGATGCCGATGATGACTGATAGGGGGACTATGTGCTTTTTGATATCTGTACTTGCCCAGGGTCAGACTTTCCAATGGCTTTCACAAATATTATTATTATTATTCTTTATTTATATAGCGCCAACTAATTCCGCAGCGCTGTACAATTGGGGAATAGACATACAGAGGTATTAAATAGTACAATCAGATGTGTAGAACAGGAGGATCAGAGGGCCCTGCTCGTGAGAGCTTAC
This sequence comes from Rhinophrynus dorsalis, assembly GCA_037306005.1. NCBI lineage: Eukaryota > Metazoa > Chordata > Amphibia > Anura > Rhinophrynidae > Rhinophrynus > Rhinophrynus dorsalis. The sequence continues at coordinate 35,717,480 of CM074719.1, forward strand.
AGTCTAGAGGATATAGTTTATAGACAAGCACAGTGCTCCTTTAAAAGTGGTGGAAGATTCAGCCTTTGACTTTCTTCTAATCTTATAGTCCTGTCACCATCTTCACTCTCAACTTCATCTGTATCTGAACAAGAGAAGGATGCTGAAGGGATATATTCTAGATCTGCATCATCATCAGTCCTCATTAAGTCATCCTCAGCAGCATCAGCATCCCCTGACAGTTCTTGTCCACTACTACCCTCATATTCCTCTAAGCTTTTGGAGGTCTCAAACAATTTATTTTTACTTTTACTGTAACAAAAAAGGTAGCAGGGAAGAGTCTGGTAACTACAGACCAGTAAGTCTTACATCAGTAGTGGGAAAATGAATGGAGACTATGCTAAAGGAAAGAATTGTTGAATATCTGAATTTAAATGGCAAGATACCAAACAGCATGGGTTTACAGCAGGGAGATCTTGTCAAACTTACCTCATAGATTTTTTGACTGGGTAACTAAAATAATAGACCAAGGGGGAGCAGTAGATATAGTTTATCTAGATTTCAGTAAAGCATTTGACACTGTCCCTCATAGACTCATAAATAAACTGCAGTGTTTGGGTCTCGATGTAAAATAGTTACCATAAAATCTCAGGTATAATTTTTATCTGTTTAACATGGTGCACATGGCTCCCTACAGAACTGCTCCATTTTTTTGATATATCCGCCTCATAAGTATTGTATTGTTAGCATCAGCGCAGTAATAAAGAAGCTGATGTACTAATTAAAGGGATAGTAATGTCAGAAAAAAAGAATTAGCAATATGGTAGATACAATTAAAAGAGAGTACTTGCACTTATTTGTATCTCAAACCATTATGGTTTGAGAGATATAGGAAAATAAAGCTGTCCGCTCCCTCCCCTTTCTGCTTGACAAGTAGTAAAGCTGTCAGAAGCAGATTCCGGTTCCTGGATCAGACAGCAGCTCTTCAGCAGCGCCGATATAACGATATCTAAAGATAAATACTTAATCGGAATGGTCTACAACTTGGGCTTGCAAACCAGGAACACATTGTAGACCGTTCCGATGAAGTATTTATTTTTTGGTATCGCTATGTCTGCACTGCTGAAGATCCGACTTCTGGTCAAGCGTCCAGAATCAGCTTCTGACAGCTTTACAGCTCGTCAAGCAGAAAGGGAAGGGACCAGAGAACTTTATTTTCCTATATCTCTCAAACCATAACGGTTTGAGAGATATGAATAAGTGAAGTTCAAGTTAATACTTTTTTCTGACATTAGTATCCCTTTAAAACTGGAATAATTCCAGAGCAAACCAGATATACCGCAGGGGCTGAACCCCCCTCCTCCCAAAATTCAGCTGATTTAAAAAGGGCTTTTAACCCCTTGAGTGATAATGGTCTCCAGCATATTACTTTCCAATGCATTTGAGACATCTCTAGCATTAAAGGGTGGTTATACTCTAAAGGGGGATAAAGAGGTGATAGAGTGGAGATGACTTCTCCAGTTTCTATGTTATTCTATAAAGCTTATACACTAAGGTCCCTAAAATATGAGAAATCTTAGTGCATAGGTTCCATGGAATAATATAGGAACTGAGATGAAGTCATCTCTATTTTATCACTGCTCCTTAGTGCACGCCACCCAGGTGTCAAAAGTCCCATTTTTACCTTCTGAGTGCCAGCTGAGTATGCATTGCTTCCCCCTGGCACTCAAGGGGTTAATCTATTATATAAAGTCAGGTGTATATATACACCAATATACATACCTCCCAACATTTCAAATTGCCAAAGAGGGACACTTGTGTTTTAGGGGGAGTGGCTGGAGGTGTGGCTGGTGGGCGGGGCATTAGCGAGAATTTTTAGGCTATTTCATGACCCATTGACACCCCCTTTTGTAACCTAATAAATGACTTATAACAAGACCAAAGTATTTTATTTACACAGACTCATTTATAAACACTGATACTGATGTTTAAACAAACAATAATGTCAGTTTTATTGCTTTGGAGCAATGTGATACTCTTATATGCACACCACACAATCTGGTTTCCTAAAAAGAGGGACATCAGGGTGGGAAAGAGGGACAGAGGGATTTGGGTCAAAAAGAGGGACTGTCCCTCCTAAAGAGGGACACTTGGGAGGTATGAATATAGGGGGTCCTGTTTATCCAATCCACATAACACCAATATGTAGCTTGGTTTAGGAGTTAGCCTTATGACGGCTGGTAGAGGACGGTTTTCATGTTCTGGGGGTATCCGGACAGGAGCGGGGAATCTCCTGTTGCTCATGAGCTGGTTTGTCCTGGGGCTGTTACCGGCAAACCATATATGTTTATGTTTCCACATTAACTCAACCTGGGAATGTTATTTCCAAAGCTTCTGTAGGTCTCCACAAAAGTGTGGGTTATCCATCTTATCTGTTGTTTAATACTGATGCTTCTATTATTTTAAATTCCATGTATGCAGGGCTGATGGCCCGGTATCTTTTTACCTGCTAATGCATGCCACCAGTAGAATAATACATTACAGCTGGGCAGTCAATAGCTGGAACTACAGCTGTTTGAAACTACAACTCCGATCAGTCTCAACCAGTCAGTTGTAGTCCACTTTAACCCCTTAAGGACCAGCCACACACGTACTTTGCGGTCCCTTAAGGTCCACAGAGCATTGGTTTTTTTTTGTTTTTTTCCGTGTGGGGAACCCGGAATTCCATGACGGTCCTTTTTTTTTTTTATTTATATAAAGTATTTTACCATGAAGTATAAATTGAGATTGTCTCTTGTTTTCAAGTATGTTCTGGACTCATTTTATTTACCTCAGAGAGATGAAAGGCTGAGCAGATTCTACAGCTGGTGCCTTAACCAACTGAGCCACCTCTCCGGGTCCTTAAGGGTATAACAACCCATGACGGTCCAGGACCATCATGGGTCCTTAAGGGGTTAAAGACCATGAATGCCTTTGAGAGTTGAGACCTCTCTAACATTTAACCATTTGAGGGCCAGAGAGGCATCCAATGCATACCTCTCTGGCACACAAAGGGTTAAGGAATTAACCCTTTGAGTGCCAGAGGGGTACTCAACGCACAGCACAGGGCACTCTAAGAGTTAGCAGCCTCATTTAAATCCAATAGGAAATTTTAACCCCCCCCCATAGTGCAGTTGGTTTTCTCCAGAATTGCTCATCTTTTGCTTTCTGAATAAGACCCAAAAGTCAATGGCCATATTCAGAATCTAAAGAGGTGCAATTATGGGGCAAACCAACTGCTTTATGGGGACAAATAAAAATGATTCAAGGATCCATTGATCTATATAGCACTTTTTCATCTTTTCAATGCTAGCAACCGCTCCAAAGCATTGTGATGCCATGCAATGGACACCTGTCTAACATAAAGTTTCCCCCTCCTGCCCCTTTTACCTACAGTAAGCCATCTCCCCTCAGATGTGGAATCTGGTCTTCAGACCAGGCAGATCACAGCAAGGGACTATCTTCTTCCTGTGAGAACCATGAAATCCCTGCCCCCCTTGACAGGTTTTTCAGGTTTTTCCTTATGATCACTAAAGATTGTCCCTCTCTGTGATCCATCTGGACAGTCTTGCTGCTTTGAGATGAGCAGTGTTACATCAGTAAAAGGGATGGGAGGAGGATACTTTATCATTCAATTACTCTTGAACTATAACTCTGACAGTACTGAAATAACACTCTCCATGGGCCAAATACTATGAAGATTAACTGGCGCTGCTTTTATTGTGAAACGTTACTATCTCTTTAAATCAATGGGACGCTGGAGAATTTCACTCCCCCCCCCTTATGGTACAGTTGATTTGAACAACAATTTTTATCATTTTAAATTTCATTTATGTGTAATTTTTGTAACATAATTATATTTTTATAATTGTAGATTCCATGAATTGCCAGTGACTAAAGGATTCTACGTTATTAAGGAATGGCTGGAAGGGATTACCGTACGGTAAATGTATATTCTTTTGTTGTTAGATTTTTTTTTTATAGCACTTCACAAAGGGAGGCAGACAACCTATTGGGGACCTCATTTTATGCCCTCTGGATGCAGGATACGTCTCCAATAAATTGCTTTGCAATGAATCAAAGGTCTATAGTATCCATAGATTAATGCTGTATATTAAAGGAAAAAAATACATTTCCTGCTTTCCCTCCCACTGTTGGGAGATACGTCTTTATAGAGTTATTACAATTTAAACTGGTGTGTTTTTTTTATTTTTGCATATGTTGCCCTCTAGTGCCCAGATTTCAGATAGTTATTCTGTTGCATTCCATGAGAGAGGTGAGTCACTGACAACAGTTCTACATAGAATGTTACAGTAACTGCTGTTAGAGTGAACATTTTAGGAAGTAAATTCCCTGGATCTCTGTTTCCAGACAGTATTACAGTTTTTTAAACTGTTATAACTTTTAATAAAACACCTGCCATCAGTGGGATTACTCTTGTTTTATGCAACAGGAAATGCCTGATAACATTTATAGGTTTACTGCTCCTTTATCATCGGCTGTGTGTTATTGTACTGTAACTTAGGCTACAACAATGTATTTTTATTACAAACTGCTGTGTATTTCCTGATTGTGATCTTGAGTCACTTAAAGGAGAACTATATCTATAGAAATAAGCGGTTCTTCAGTGGCTGTGTATGCTACGTGGAAACATTTTTGGGCAAACCAGCTGCACCATGGGGAACAAAGATTTCTCAAATTCCCAATTATGTAAATTGGGTTTTTAATCCCATGAATGTTTGAGCAGTGGTTCTCAACCTGTGGGTCGGGACCCCTTCGGGGGTCGAATAATGATTTGCCAGGGATCGCCTAAAACCATCAGATATTTATATTTCGATTCATAACAGTAGCAAAATTACAGCGATGAAGGAGCAACGAAAATAATTTTACTGTTAGGGGTCGCCACAACTTGGGAAATTTTATCAAAGGGTCGCGGCACTAGAAAGGTTGAGAACCACTGTTTTTAGAGGTCTACAATGCATTACTTTGCAATGCTTTTGAGAGCTTTCTACTATTTTAGTAGTTAAAGGGGATCTCTCGCCTACATACATGTAATGCTCATTAGTTAGAGTATTTATCTAAAAGACTGAAAATATTGTTCATTGTATTAAAAAAGCAGTTACATGTGCAAAAATTAAAGTTTTAAAAGTGTCTGGCAGCCTACTTCCGCCTTGCCGACCAGAGGCAGCTCCCTTCCCACTACCCATCATCCTCCCATGACTGTGGCTGTCTGTCACTAAAGTGGAGCGATCGCATTGGCAGAGATCTATATCTAGCCAATGCGATCACTCCACCTTAGTGACAGACAGCCTTCATCATTGGAGGATGATGGGTAGTGGGAAGGGAGCTGCCTCTGGTCGGCAAGGCGGAAGTAGGCTGCCGGACACTTTTCAAACTTTAATTTTTGCACATGTAACTGCTTTTTTAATACAATGAACAATATTTTCAGTCTTTTAGATAAATACTCTAACTAATGAGCATTACATGTATGTAGGCGAGAGATCCCCTTTAAAAGGCTAATTTAACACAATGAAAATATTCTGCCCCCTCTGGTGCAATGTTTTGCCTCAGAAATGTGCATATGGCACACACAATTGTTGCTCCATCAGCAGATCCACTTCACTGGGGGCAGATCTGCCAGTGAAGTCAGGACTGAATTGTGTACCTTGTTGGACCAACAGAGGAGCAGGATGGTGGTCTGAAAAGAGATTCCTGGTGCACCGCCTTTGTTCATGTAAGAGAGACTGAACTACGAGACTGATGGCTTGAAGTTCAGTCTCATGTCCTGCATGATGAAAATCCCCATAGACTCTCTGTATCATGCTTGAAAGGATGACACAGACTGTCTATAGAGGCTTTGCATACAACCCACAAAGGTTGCAGCTGACAGCCACATGCGTACCTGGGAACTCTCTGGATTTGCCTTAAAGACTCTGGATTTCACATTCAACCACCCACCCATGCCCACCTGATTAAAGAGAGAGTAATGTTTCACAATAAATGCAGCTCCAATTAATCTTCTTAATATTTTGGCCACTGAGAGTGTTATTTCAATACTGTCAGAGTTGTAGTTCAAGAGTAATTGAATGATAAAGTATCCCCCTCCCACCCCTTTTACTGATGTAACACTGTTCACCTCAGAGCAACAAGAGTGTCCGGATGGATCACAGAGAGGGACAATCTTCTTGAATGCTAGAGAAGTCTCCAAAGCATTGGGAAGCAGCACTGGAGACCTCTCTAGCATTCAAAGTGTAAAAGCCCCATTTAAATCATCGGAAATTTTAATTGGTCCCCTGTGAAGCAGTTGTTTAGTCCAAAACAACACAAGTCCTTTTTAGTACTTCAGCCCCTGTGTTTATCTTTAGATTAATAAGTAATATGGCTGGAAAGCACCCAGTTCCTGAGGATTATATGCATCAGCAATCCTAAAACAGTAGCTAGTGCTAGTAACAAGTTATTCACCTAATATCTGTAATATTCTATTTCCCCTACTGAAAAATAGGTATGAGAAATTTTGTCAACTTTTAGAAGTTACCGTAATTTACTATACAAGGCTGATTAAAATGGGAAAGGTTTAGAACAACATTGCTCAAATCTCTCCTCTAGAGCCATTCTTTAAAGGAACACTAACACAGACACATGAAATGGGTTAAAATAACTTTAAATATTTTGTACTTATGTATCCATGTGTTACATCGCCAAAATATAATTCTAAACTTGATTTTTAATGCTAGTGTGAATTGTCCCGATCTAAGAACATTTATTTAAACCATTGAGGACAAGAGGGGTGCACAATGCATTACAAAGCAATGAGTTGTGTACCCCCTTTGGTCAGCAAGGGGTTAATGTTGTTTGTATTGAGAGAGGAAAGATAAGTCAAGTGATTGTCATTAGTGCCCACTGTTCTTGTATTTAGAAATAGAGATGGGTGATAAGTCCAATATTTTCCCTATGGGAATTTTCTCGGGAAACTTGACGTTTTCAGTGAATGTTCCTGAATGTAGAACCCCCCCCCCCCAACAAAAAAAAAAAACTTCCCACGGGGGTAGGGGGTTAGACTTAGTATGTGTGGATCAGGCTATATCCATATAGTGGAACAAGGCTGGAAGTCATTATGTGTGGTCTTACGCCTACCAGTTCAGTGGGACAAGGCTGGGTATGTATGGTTTTATGGCTACCTTGGGGGGTTAGTATGTGTGGGTCTATGGTTACAATGGGACAATGCTGGGGTGGGAGGGGCTAGTATGCGTGGTCTTATGGCTACCTTGGGGCAGTTAGTATGTGTAGGTCTATGGCTACCACTTGAACAAAGCCAAGGGGGGTGGATAGTTTGTGTGTCTATGGCTACCCAATGAGACAAGGCTGGGGGTCACAGCAGCAGTGGGCAACAAGATGCCTTCCAGTTATTGCCAGACTAAAACTACCATTTCCCATTACCAATCTACTGGCAGGGACCAATGGCAGTTGTAGTCTGGTAGCAGCTGGGGGTCCTCATATTGCCGATCCCGGCTACCAGAAAGTGGAACAAGGCTAGTTAGTCAGTATGTATGATTCTATGGCTATGATACAACAAGGCTGGGAGGACAATATGTGATTCTATGGCTATGATGAAACATGGCTGGGAGGTCAGTATATGTGTTATTATATGGTAATGTTGGAACATGGCTGGGAGGTCAGTATGTATGATTCTATGGCTATGATACAAGGCTGGGAGGTCAGTATGTATGATTCTATGGCTATGATACAAGGCTGGGAGGTCAGTATGTATGATTCTATGGCTATGATACAAGGCTGGGAGGTCATTATGTATGATTCTATGGCTATGATACAACAAGGCTGGGAGGTCAGTATGTATGATTCTATGGCTATGATACAACAAGGATGGGAGGTCAGTATGTATGATTTTATGGCTATGATGGAACAAGGCTGAGAGGTCAGTATGTGTGATTCTATGGCTATGATACAACAAGGCTGGGAGGTCAGTATGTATGATTCTACGGCTGTGATACAACAAGGCTGGGAGGACAATATGTGATTCTATGGCTATGATGAAACATGGCTGGGAGGTCAGTATATGTGTTATTATATGGTAATGTTGGAACATGGCTGGTAGGTCAGTATGTATGATTCTATGGCTATGATACAACAAGGCTGGGAGGTCAGTATGTATGATTCTATGGCTATGATACAACAAGGCTGGGAGGTCAGTATGTATGATTTTATGGCTATGATGGAACAAGGCTGAGAGGTCAGTATGTGTGATTCTATGGCTATGATACAACAAGGCTGGGAGGTCAGTATGTGTGATTCTATGGCTATGATGGAACAAGGCTGGGAGGTCAGTATGTGTGATTATATGGCTATGATACAACAAGGCTGGGAGGTCAGTATGTGCGTGATTCTATGGCTGATACACCAAGGCTGGGAGGTCAGTATGTATGATTTTATGGCTATGATGGAACAAGGCTGAGAGGTCAGTATGTGTGATTCTATGGCTATGATACAACAAGGCTGGGAGGTCAGTATGTATGATTCTATGGCTATGATGGAACAAGGCTGGGAGGTCAGTATGTGTGATTCTGTGGCTATGATGGAACAAGGCTGGGAGGTCAGTATGTGTGATTATATGGCTATGATACAACAAGGCTGGGAGGTCAGTATGTGCGTGATTCTATGGCTGATACACCAAGGCTGGGAGGTCAGTATGTATGATTTTATGGCTATGATGGAACAAGGCTGAGAGGTCAGTATGTGTGATTCTATGGCTATGATGGAACAAGGCTGGGAGGTCAGTATGTGTGATTCTATGGCTATGATGGAACAAGGCTGGGAGGTCAGTATGTGTGATTCTATGGCTATGATACAACAAGGCTGGGAGGTCAGTATGTGTGATTCTATGGCTATGATACAACAATGCTGAGAGGTCAGTATATGTGGTTCTAAGGCAGTGAAACAAGGCTGGGAGGTCAGTATGTGTGGTTCTAAGGCAGTGAAAGAAGGATGGGGCTGATATCTTATATCAGCCCTTAGCCTGGGACAATCAATCGGAGCACTGAAGTCCTGCAAAAAGAATTAATGTCTGCTCCCCCAGAGCACATTTTAGGTCTCAGAAAATATTGCAAGGCCTGGGTGGACCATTGGAGGAACAGAGTGGGGTCTGACAGGACATCCCCTGTGCACCTTCATTGGTTCCACAATAGGAGACTGAACTGTGAGACTTTGAAGTCTCAGGTCATTGTTGTTGGGCTATGTGTGCAGTTGACCCAGACCCTAGTGAAGAGTTCTGAGATATATGCACCTCCAGGGTCATTCCAGCCTGCTGCCAGCCTAAGATGTCAGTTTACTGACCCTCCGACCAACTGACAGGAACCATTTTGGTACTGCCTATTGCAGCCATGGGCATTTTACCAGGTGTGCTTCCATATGAACAGACTTAATTATACACAATAATGGCTTTTCACCTCTGGAATTATCAACTGCAGTGCTTGGGGCTCCCCATTAGGTCCGATTTTAAGGATCTAACTGATTAAAAGATAAGTAAAGTTTTGCTATGTATACTTCAGGTTTTTCCCCTTTGAATACAACAAGGGTATAGCACTGCTGGCATTTGCTTTATTCAAAATTTATCTCAGCTCAAACTGCCACAAAGGAGCCACACATGAAATACATGCATGTTGTTGAGTATCGGCCATTTGTATGTTTATCAGTGGTCATAGAGTATCTTGCACATGCACATTTATATACGAGAAGGATCAACAATGCATATTTCACATGCCTGGTCCTAGCTGGTGTTAACCTGTGTTAGTCAATAGGTTCAAAAATATGCATATATCTCTCTATGAACTGTGTACACCAGTAAGCCCCCGTAGTGACTAGAGGAAGGGGAACATGCAAAGGGGAGGGTTAGGATGCAACAATAGTGTAGGAGGTGGGGGGACAGTAGGCAAATAAGTTAAGGGAAAGGGGAAGGAGTTGTAGTAGTGGGAAGAAATTGGGGCTCAAGCAATCCAATCCCTTTTGATGTGTGGATGTATAGGGGTAGGGTGGTGTCCTTATCTTGTACTGGGGGTATGTTGAGTGTTGACAGAAAATAATTAATGATGGCTCCTTAGGGAGAAAACCCTAGGGAGGTTTGCCCTGGGATGATGTCAAGGGTGTTGGTGTTACCCATTGCAGCTAGCTGGATCATTGTTTCAGTTTAATCATGAGCCCTTTTTATTTGGCCATGCAATGGAGAATGCTAATTAATCTGAAAAGTGGGTCATCTGGGGCAAGGATAATGGTAATTGTTCCTACTGTGATGATTATTCTGTGGTTGGAATCATTTATTGAAGCTTGATAAGTTATAATAATAGTGTTACGTTATTATTAGATATGGCCTCTGCTTATCAATAAAAAGAATTGTGTTTTTATTCCAGAATAACCTATTCCTTTTGCAAGGAATTTCTACATAGAAGAGGCTTACTGATGCTCATTCAGGGGCAGTCAGTCCTTCTTTTTTTTTTTTTTTTTTTTTTTTTGTAAAAGTTTTTTATTGTTAGAGGCAATACAGATTAATGCAAACAAGTCACATATTATTAATTTTATTGTGTCACAGGAGAGTTGAGCCAGCATATATTCAGCATACACATAAAAAGTAATCCAGATGCCTCTAGCATTTTAAAAGCTAACCTAAAAACTGCACACCCAACCCGTAACCTAAACCCCTCACACAGCGGCCAATGGTACAACCCCCAAGCCCCCCCAGGAACGAACCATCGGCACATATCAAGAAAAGTATTACATTATCCAGCATGAACCAGGAGAGCCCACCTTCTATCTTCAATGGAACCCCGTTGAGAGTATCAACCACCCAACACGGCACCCCTCAAACATGGAAACATAGCAACGCTCCGAGAGGGACAACCCCCCAAGGACTATTCAAGATTCGACAGCCATGGACCCCAAATTTTATCGAAGCTCCCATGAGATCCTCTATGCATATAGGATAATTTATAGAATGGGAGATTATGGGTTACTACGCCCAACCACGCTTCGACACCAGGAGGATTGTCAGCCATCCAGGCCATTGCCACCACCTTTCTCACCATCACCAATAGTTCCCTGATCAGGGACCCCCCAGGGCCAGATGCCATTTCGTCCGGAAGGATAGAAAGGATACATATCCTAGGATCCAGTGGAACTGGATGTAGCAAAGTCACCTCCAATCTGGTTACCACTTTCTTCCAAAACTCCCGCACCGGCTGACATTCCCATATTGTATGGAAAAAAAAAAAGTGGTGTAGTCAGTCTTTACATCACTAGCTGTTAGGAACTACAATTGGCTGGTTGGAGATGATGGAATTTGCGGTCCCAACTCCTTAACACCTGGAGGTCATTTACCAACTCACATGAGCTCAGGCTGGAAATCCTAAAGACATGACCTGTTAATAGGCATCCCTGGGGAGAGGGCTGGGAACCACTGGTTTATCAGATGCTTTTTCTGTATTTAATATTTGTTCCCTCTATCTTTTCTTAATACAGTATTGGCGAGCTTATCCCTGACACTCTGAAGTGGCCCCACAAACCTTACAGTAATAAATACAGTATTTTCATCATACTCTGAATTTCTCTGGGTCTTGTAAATCTAGCCGGTCTCTTCCCTCTCCTGCCCATTTCTTCCTCTAAACCTTCATCTAATGATATATACATATAAGACTCCCATTGAAAGATATTTGAAAGACCAGCATAAGTTAACTACTTGAGCATCAGAGGAACATACAGCACCATGTGAAGCAATAAATTCTCCTCTGGGGGGTGTGAACACTGGGTGGAATTTCAGTAGATGACAACACCAAAGTATTGAGATCACGGATTCTGTCCAGCTGGCGCACAGGAACACATGAAGCTTGCTTAGCTGTATTTTTTTCATAATCTAAGATGATAAGGAAACTTAATTACAAAAATAAAAGCGCATATCTGTTCTATTTTCTGTGCCAGAGGGGTATGGGGCACATAGCATAGCAATGCCTTCTGTACCCCTCTGGCACTCAAAGGGTTAACTTACAACTGTGCTTATATTAATTTGGTAGAAGATGGTGCTGCTTTTCCCCTTGGATACAAGAGACCTGCAATACACTGGACACTTATGCAGCATCCAAGGGCTTAAAGGGATAGTAACGTTTCACAATTAAAGCTGCTCCAATTAATCTTCATAGTATTTGGGCCATGGAGAGTGTTATTTCAATACTGTCAGAGTTGTAGTTCAAGAGTAATTGAATAATAAAATATCCCTCTCCTGACTCTTTTATTGATGTAACCCTAATCACCTCAGAGCAGCAAGACTGTCCGAATGGATCACAAGAGGGACAATATTCAGTGAGCATAAGGGAAAACCTGTCGGGGGGGGGGGGCAGGGTTTTCATTGTTCTTACAGTAATAAGATTGTCCCTTGCTGTGACCTGTCCGGTGCCAGAACCAGATTCCACATCTGAGGTGAGCAGTGTTACACTAGGTAAAAGGGGCGGGAGGAGGATACTTTATCATTCAATTACTCTTGAACTACAACTCTGACAGTATTGAAATAACACTCTCCATGGCCCAAATATTATGAAGATTAATTGGATCTGCTGTTTTTGTGAAACATTACTATCCCTTTAACTAACATAACAGTAACATTGGCCACTAAATAGAGATATTTTATCCTTCCTTACCAATACCTGTGATCTTTTCTTTTTAATGTAGAATTCACCACCCCCTTCATACTATGAAAATTTTGGCTTCCAGCAAGAGAACCCCCATGGCTTTCGCTATCCTGTAGGACCCAATGTATATGAAGGTGTTTCGCCCCCCAGGTCATACGTCTCCCCGGTTCCACATTACATCCCCCAAATATCTACACATCAGTCTGTGCCTGCCGCTTCACAAGGAAAGTCCCAGACATGCTGCACTGCAAGTAAGTGACCTTTTTTTCTTTTTCATTTCTGAGTGAAGAAAGTAGACTTATTGCCCTAAGAAAAAGTGTAGTTTGTTTCATACAAAATTAAAGGAGCAGTAAACTTTTTTTATGAAAAAATATATATTGTAGGGATTTTCCTATTGAGTAAAATAAGGGTACTCCCACTGCCGAGAGATTTATATTTCCAGAGTTATTACAGTTTAAACCCATGGTTTTTTTTTTTGTTTTTTTTTTTACATTAGCAGTGGCCTCTAGTGGTCAAATTCTAATTAAATGTCCTGTTAGATTCTAATGGAGAGAAAAGTCAGAGACACACAGTTCTCCATAGAATGTGATAGAAAACTGCCTGTCACTTCCTGTCAGAACTATCAGGAAGCAAATACAGTAAATTAACTTCCTGGTTATTTGAACTGCTATAAATTTTAAATAAAACATCTGACAGCGATGGGAGTGACCTTGTTTTATTCAGCAGGAAATGCTCTATAAAATGTGTTTTCATAAAAAAAGTTTACTGCTCCTTTAAAGTTTGCCTATATCTTGGATTAGCCAATTTTCTGTAAAATAGGTTTTGAGAAATTAACCTTTAGGTTTTGAAGTCAGTGTTCCATCTTATTTAAATTCCTTCGTCTCTCTCTCCCTGTCTCCCACCCTCTCACTCCTTCTTCTCTCTCTTCTTCTTCTCTCTTTCTCCTTCTTCTCTCTCTCTCTCTCTCTTCCTCTCTCTCTTCCTCTCGCTCTCTCTGTCACGGTTACCCAGAGAAGTTCAGGAGTCAGTACGGTTTAGTTAATGCAGTTTATTAACAAATGACAGAGGATATGTACAATATACACAATAGGAATAAGCACAGGGTAATAGCCAGCAAGCCTGCTACCAGAAATAATAGGTTGTAATGCTAAACCACTGTGCTGGAGACTAGGCCTTAGCCACTGGAAGTCTCAGCTGGAACCAGGAACTGGAACAGGAACCCAGGATCTTGATCCGATGAGGAATGAGGTCTGACTCAGCCTGCAGTCAGTAGGAGCGAATACTGACTCACGCCTGCAGTCAGTAGAAATAAGGTGAAAACTGACTCATGCCTGCAGTCAGCTATGCAAGTCTACCAGACCTCCAGGCCCACACTATATTGGGTGTCTGATCACCAGGGGAAAAGACAAAAGGATAGTGAGACAGAGCCACAAGTCAGCACCAGAGGGGGTAGTCAGACAAGCCGGGTCATACACAGTTCAGGTAGTCAGCCAGAGCCACAAGTCTGCACCAGATTGGATGTCCACTATTAGGGGTTAGGCAACAGAATAGTCAGACAGAGCCACAGGTCAGCACTAGAATGGATGGAAGACTAGCCAGGTCATACACGGAGCCCAAGGTAACAGAATTGCTATGAACAACAACGCAAGGGCAGCTGAGTCAGGCCTCAGTCTGCCCTTTAAACCCCTCCACAGGAAGTAGGAGGAGCAGCTCAGAGGGAGGAAGTAGGAAGCTGGTAGGAGGAGACTACAGGAAGCAAACAGATAAAACAGAGGCCTGCTGCATTCTTGAAGCCTCGCACCTCCCACTCTCATTTTCTTTCTCTCTCTCTCTCTCTCTCTCTCTCTCTCTTTTCTCTTTTCTCTACTGGAAATGTCCCTAGTATGTTGGCCATGCCAAGATTCATTCAGAGCACAGTTTATGATAATACTGTAAATCAAAACAGTGTAAAGTTATAGCACACTATAGTTTAAATAGGGGTGCCAACCATGTGTATCACACTTGGGGTGCCATCAGATCCATAAAATTAAACCCCATTCAATAAAGAAAGTTAGGTGACTTACACTAGGTAAAAGGGGCGGGAGCGGGAAACTTTATCCTTCAGTTACTCTTGTACTACAACTCTCACAGTATTGAAATAACACTCTCCATGGCTCAAATACTATGAAGATTAATTGGAGCTGCTGTTTTTGTGAAACATTACTATCTCTTTTAAAGGCACAATGTTGTAGTTAAAATCAAGAAACTACCCACTGCAGTCTAATGGGAACTTAAACAGAAACTGATATGATTTTTAGGCTGTCACGAAGTGCATCACAATGATCCATTTATTTTCCTAACTTTCTTTATCGTCTGGTAATATCTGCAAAGCTCATACAGTATTTAACGTAAAGTGACACATTTTTCTACTAACATATTAAAGTTAATTTCTCAACACTTAAATATTTTGCAAATTATTAGCACAACATAAAGTCAGTTTTCCAGTTCCTTTCAGAATAAAACTTATTGTAGAGTGACCGTACCATTTTAAGTAACTAAAATAAAAAGAAATGACAACTGTATTCAAAAACTATTTGAGTAATTTGCTGTATATTAAAATATTTCAACCACAGCCACCAAAAACATGCCATCCAAGGTCAAAATTCCTCAAAAGAGAAATTAACAAAAATAGAGAGACCCATAGGTGTGGGGGAACAACACAAAAAGTGGGAAGTGAAAAATGTTTCTCATCATCATCATCATCATCATCATATGCATTGTGCAAAATTGTACTATTATTAATTGGTGTTTAGCAACTACATAAATGCTAAGAATGTTTTGGAATCAGGACTAAGTGTTCAGTGGCTTCTTCAGTTCTAAGCTATGTCTTGACTTGGGTAAATGACAGATAGCTATTAGGTTGTATGGAGCATCCTATCCTATCCTATATAATAATTCGCTAAGGATGTTTGTCAGAAGCTGTCAAGAGCTCCCCGTGAAAATAAGAAGGGGAGGGGATGACAAGGAAAGTCAGTGGGAGGGTCAGGAAGTGATGTATGAAGAGGTTGGGTAAGGGTATATATATATAGGGCAAGGTGATGGTTCACTTCCTTTACAGTTGACAACTGAACAGCGTCCCTCCCTCCCTCCCTGTTTATTTTACAGTTTGGTGGTGGTGTTTGGTCTGGGGGCCTTGGGGCCTTTGGTTGTTAATTTATTTAGTCACAGCTTGGGGCGCTTTGGGCCCTTGCCAATGTGGAGAAGGTCTTTAAGTTGGTTATGGTTACATGAAGTTGGTAGGCCAGCGGCCTAGGAGCAATTTACACCTGGACTGTGTCGCGAGTTTGGATACCGGCCTCATTGAGCTGCATTGACCAGCTAATGGGGGCGGTATGGTGGAACAGTTTTGGGGTGAGCCAGCGGCTCAAAATTGTGGTGAGCCAGCGGCTCAAAAAAGGTGGAAGGCAGGTTGGGCCTATCAAAATGGAGAGATTGGCAAGGGCTTATAGTCTGGGTTTTGTAAAATGTTATCATGTAATGTTAAATAAAGCTGTGGCCTGAGTTAAACCCATAATTGGTTGTTGTGTCTTTACTTGAATCATTACCCCGTGCATAAGACATGTGTAGTAGTGATGAGCGAGCATGCTCGGCCGAAGCTTGGTTCGGCTCGAGCATCGCTCTGCTCGGCACATGGCGGTACTCGTACGAGTACCGCATGTGCTCGCCCGCCATGTTCGGGTCTCCTCCCCGCATGTTTCGCGGCTGCTGCGCAGCCAATAAACATGCAGGGAGGCTCTGACATCAGTGTAATGCCAGCAGCCATGTTGGCTGCTGGCATTACACTGATTGGCTGGCCAGAACCCGTGATCGGGTGCTGTATAGCACCTGACCAGCGAGTTCGGCTCAGTCTTAGCCAGGGAGAGATGAGGATAGGAAGGGAAAGTCAGTGTAGGGAGAAGAAAAGCGATTTAAAAAAAAAAAAAGACCCAAAAGTCCTTTTTAGGACTACTGTGTGTGGGGGCAGCAGTTTATTTTGTTTGGGGGGGCAGAGATATAAAAAAAAAAACTTCACATATTCTGTTCACTGTGCCTAGCCGCAGATTAGCAGCACATTCTGTTTAGTGTGCAAAGTTGCAGATTAGAGTACATTCTGTTCAGTGTGCAAAGTTGCAGATTAGCAGCACATTCTGTTTAGTGTGCAAAGTTTCAGATTAGCAGAACATTCTGTTTACTGTGCAAAGTGTAAAATATCAAAGTCACATATTCCATTCACTGTGCGTAGCCGCAGATAAGAAGCACATTCTGTTTAGTGTGCAAAGTTGCATATTAGGAGAACATTCTGTTTACTGTGCAAAGTTGCAGATTTGCAGCACATAGTCCGTGTAATATGAAGAAGGCGGGTAAAAAGGGACGGGGAAGTGGACGTGATCCTGATAGTTCAGGGCGCGGGTCAGGACGCGTAGAAACTGTGCCTGGTGCCAGAGTACAAGACAGAAAGACATCCACCATACCTAGCTTCATGTCTCAGTTTACAGGGCGTCGCAGGACATCACTCTCGAGGTCAGACCACTGCGAACAGGTGGTCGGTTGGATTTCAGCTGATACTGCTTCCAGTCGGTTAAGCACCACCCTGTCTTCCACCAAGTCCACTCTCAGTAGCCAAGAGTCTGGTCAACATAATCCTCACCCTGATCATCCTTCCTCCCACCATAGAGGGTCTGGTCAAAGAAGTGATCCCACACTGGGATATAGTGAGGAGCTCGTCTCATCACCAATCCTTAATTTGAACCTCTCTCCAAGCACGCTTGCAGAGGAACATGACATCTTGTGCCCTGATTCACAACCTCTAGAGGGTACCCAATCACAAGAAGATGACAGAGGGGAACGGCATTTAAGGTCAAAGGAAGTGGATGATGATGATGATGAGACACAGTTGCCATTAAATCAACCACTATTACTGTCTCAAGACCTTGATGAGGAGGATGATATACAGTTGTCAGTGACTGAGTATGTGGTGGGATCAAGACATGAGGAGGATGATCAGAGTGAGGAAGTGGAGGAGGACTTGGTGGACGATGAGGTGACTGACCCCACCTGGGAAGGTGGAGAGCCGAGCGATGACAGCAGTCCTGAGGGTGAGCCATCTGCAGCACCGCAACAGGCTGGAAGAGGCAGTGGTGTGGCTACAGAAAGAAGGCGGACCGCACCAAACCGGCCCGCAAATGTTCCACGGAGCACCCCCTTGCGTAAATCTCCCTTGCCAAGGGGTAGGTGTTCCGCGGTATGGCGTTTTTTTAAGGAAAGTGCGGACGACAAAAGAATTGTAGTTTGCAACCTGTGCCACACCAGAATGAGCCGAGGCATGAACACTAGAAACCTCACCACCACCAGCATGATCCGACACATGGCATCCAAGCACCGTAATAAGTGGGAGGAACGCCCGGATCGCCAATCTGTGTCTGCCGGCCAATCGCCTGTCGAAGGCGCAGGCCCGCATACCTCCCGCCCTGCACCTGTACCATCTGAAGCACCATCAGCGACCACATCCACTTCCCTGTCCCAGCACAGCGTCCAAATGTCGTTACCCCAGGCATTTGAGCGCAAGCGAAAATACCCAGCCACCCACCCACAGGCCATAGCACTAACCTCACACCTTTCCAAATTACTGGCCATCGAAATGCTGCCATTTAGGCTTGTGGAGACTGAGTCCTTCCGCAGCCTGATGGCAGCAGCTGTCCCTCGGTACGCATTTCCCAGCCGCCACTACTTTTCCCGGTGTGCCGTCCCCGCCTTACACCACCATGTGTCCCGTAACATCACCCGTGCCCTGACCAACGCAGTTACTGGGAAGGTCCACTTAACGACTGACACATGGACAAGTGCTTGTGGCCAGGGACGCTACATTTCCCTGACGGCACACTGGGTGAATGTCGTGGAGGCTGGGAGCGACTCGGACCCTGGGATGGCACAGGTGCTACCCACGCCGAGGATTGCGGGCCCTACCTCCATCAGGGTTTCCACCAGCACCTACGTTATTGGCTCCTCCTCCTCCGTTTCCACCTCCGAATTCTCTGCGCGCAGCGCCACTCACCCATCAGCCGGTAGCTGGAAGCAGTGTAGCACTGCAGTGGGGAAGCGTCAACAGGCCGTGCTGAAGCTGATCTGCCTTGGGGACAAACAGCACACGGCCTCAGAGCTGTTGCAGGGGATTAGTCACCAGACCGAGCAGTGGCTCTCGCCACTCAACCTGCAACCAGGCATGGTTGTGTGTGATAATGGGCGTAACTTGGTGGCGGCTTTGGAGCTCGGCAAGCTCACACACGTACCATGCCTAGCACATGTATTTAATTTAGTGGTTCAGCGATTTCTAAAAACCTACCCCAATTTGCATTATCTCTTGACCAAGGTGCGCCGCGTGTGTGCACATTTCCGTAAGTCATCTACAGCTTCAGCCGGCCTGTTGAAGCTGCAGCAGCGTTTACAATTGCCAGCTCACCGGCTGCTGTGTGACGTGAGCACGCGCTGGAACTCCACCTTCCACATGTTGGCCCGGCTTTGTGAGCAGCAGAGGGCAGTAGTGGAGTACCAGCTGTTACACGGTCGTCGCCTCTCCGTTCAAATTCCTGTAATCAGAAGTGAGGAGTGGGAATGGATGTCAGACCTCTGCGAGGTTTTACGCAATTTTGAGGAATCGACACAGATGGTGAGCGGCGATAACGCTATTATCAGTGTAACCATCCCACTTCTGTGTCTACTGAAACGCTCGCTGCTCACAATTAAAACCGACGCTTTGCATGTGGAAGAGGTGGAAATGGGGGAGGAAGAGCTTACACAAGGTGATAGCCAGAGCACCCTCACTTCGTCTTCTCAGCGACAATTGGAGGAGGCGGAGGAGGAGGAGGAGGAGGAGGAGGAAGACACGGTTGCCTCCGCTACAGAGGGTAGCCATGGAACTTTAGTTCCATCTCTTCAGCGTGGGTGGGCAGAAGAGGAGGAAGAGGATGAGGAGATTGAGAGTCATCCTCCTGGTGAGGACAGCGAAATCTTGCCTGTTGGTACTCTGGCACACATGGCTGACTTTATGTTAGGCTGCCTTTCCCGTGACCCACGCGTTATACGCATTTTAGACAACACGGATTACTGGGTGTTCACCCTTCTGGACCCCCGCTACAAAGAGAATTTCTCATCTCTCATTCCTCCGGTGGAGAGGACAAGCAAAATGGTGCAATACCAGAAGGTTCTTGTCGAAAAATTGCTCCAAAATTTTCCATCTGACAACGCTGGCGGCAGAGTACGTGCTACCTTGGCCAACCGAGAAGGGGAGAAAAGGGGAGCACACAGCAGTTCCGACAAAGGCAGGACAACACTCTCCAAGGCGTGGGACACCTTCATGACACCCCGCCAGCACCCTCACCCTGATGAGCAGCCTAGTGTCACAAGGAGGGAAAAGTTTTGGAAGATGGTGAAGGAGTACATAGCAGACCGTGTCAGCGTCCTCAATGATCCCTCTGTGCCTTACAACTACTGGGTGTCCAAGCTGGACACGTGGTATGAACTGGCACTCTACACCTTGGAGGTGCTGGCCTGCCCTGCCGCCAGCGTTCTGTCTGAGCGGGTATTTAGTGCTGCTGGCGGCATCATAACAGATAAGCGTATCCGCCTTTCCACCGAAAATGCTGATAGGTTGACACTTATAAAAATGAACAAGGCCTGGATTTGCCCTGACTTCTCCACTCCACTGGAGGAAAGCCCCGGGGGAACATAAAGTCACTTTATATATGTTATTTACAATGATGGGAATACTCTGTATTCCCATTCACCCCTTCCACCCAAAAAACGGGTATATGGTTGACTCTCTTCCATATGCCCAGTGATATAATTTTTATATAGGGCCAGCTCCCCAGCGGGCCCAGTGATATAATTTTTATATAGGACCAGCTCACCAGCGGGCGCAGTTTGACAATTTTTGTATAGGTCAGCTCACCAGCGGGCCTTCTCATATAATGTTTTATTGGGTCAGCTCTCTAGCGGGCCCTCTCATATAATGTTTTATAGCGTCAGCTCACTAGCGGGCCTTCGCATATAATGTTTAGGATGGTCAGCTCCGCAGCAGACCCTCACCCATAATGTTTTAGATGGTCGGCTCAGCGCACGTTTCCCTCTTAATCATGGCCCCAGTTCAGAAAAATCTAGGAAATTTTTGGGAGAATTTGCCTCTGCGCACGTTTCCCTCTTAATCATGGCCCCAGTTCAGAAAAATCGAGGACATTTTTGGGAGAATTTGCCTCTGCGCACATTTCCCTCTTAATCATGGCCCCAGTTCCGAAAAATCGATGAAATTTTTTGCAGATGATATACAAGTAAATATACAGCAAATACAGTTTGGTAACAATTTTTCGCCTAAAGTCGTTTTTATCTGCCTTTTTGTGTGTTTTACGGTCAGTCTGTAAAAATGGCGTACTACGGGCGAAACATCGTTCCCAGCAGCGACGTTGGAGTCCAAGATGCATCCAGACATCCTCCCTATGCTGTCCCTGAACCATTTCTGTGGTGTTTCCATCATTTTCTGCCCTTTTCCTGTGGACCAGGCACCCTCCCCTCATCAGAGCAGGGGGTGCCTGGTGTAATGCTCGAGTCCTCCCATTGACTTCAATGGGGCTCGGGTGCTCGGCCGAGCACTCGAGCCTCCGGGGGCGCTCGGTCAGAGCACCCGAACACCCGAGCATTGGGGTGCTCGATCATCACTAATGTGTAGTAGAGACTGCTGCTCGCACTACAATCATGCACAGTAGAGACTGCCCGCGACGCTGGTGATACTGAGCTGGACGCTCTGAATTCAAAGTAGAGTCCTCTCTACGCAGCTTCCAGGAAGGTGAGCAGAGAGGACTGCGGTCTGAATTCGGAGTACCCAGCTCCGCATCCGCTGCAGCACGTTCAGCCAGTCAGTACTGCACATGACTGCAGCACAGCCAGTGAGGATCCGGCCACCAGCCAAGGTTGCTGGGTGGCACTGTGGGCCGTGTACAGGGCTTTTCAACCAGTATATAATCACTAAAACATGTGTAACAACGCAGTCATGCACAATAGAGAGTGCCCACGCCGCGGCTGATACAGAGCTGGACGCTCCTACTGCGCATGACTGCCCCATGACCGGCTGGCAGTGGCCCATGTAAAGGGCTCTTCAACTAGTAATATATATTGCACTACAATGGGTGCGGGGACAATTAATATCCCACAAATTGTCTGATATGAAGAAAGACATGTGGAGTAAGAAATCATACTTTTATTTTGTCAAAAATCAAGACAGACTTAGGTAAGTCTCTGACAAAAAATAATTCCAGAAAAATGTTTGGTCTAAAACTTCAAGTTCTCTCGACGTGCATACTTTACTCTGTATGTCTTCTAATACAGTTACAATTTTTTATTTCATTACTATCCTATATCATAATTCGCTAGGATGTTTGTCAGAAGCCGTCATGCACAGTACAGACTGCTCGCGTTCGGGCAGTCTCTACTGGGCATGATTGCATGGCGTGAGTGGGGCAACGCAAGACTGCATTGCGTGGAGCAGTGAGGTAGCGACCGCTTAACCCTTTGAGTGCTAGAAGGTACGCAACGCATTGCAAAGCAATGCGTTGCATACCCCTCTGGCACTCAGATTGTTAACATTGCCCAGACCTTGGCCCGTGTACACGGGCTTTTACACTAGTACTGTAGTATTTAGTGACATCCAGAGTTGACATCACAGTATTTTCCGTTACTGTTATAAATAAGCTGTATAATAGGGTGAGTGCATGAAGATGACTGGGCTAAATGGGACACTGGAATAGATTTTCGTCCCTGTGCTTGTCTAACTTCAATTTAATAAGCTATGCATACCAAAAAATCCTTCCCTTAATGCCACTCACACCAAATGGATGGCACTGGGACAGACTAGGGACGTTTTTGGGTTGTTCTTTTCCTTTATGCATTGGTTAACGCTATGTGATAAAGGGATATTAATGTTTCATAATAAAAGCAGCTCTAATTAATCATCATAGTATTTGGACTTTGGAGAGTGTTATTTTAATTCTGTCAGAGTTGTAGTAGAGTAATTCAATGACAAAGTATCCCCCTCCCGCCCCTTTTACTGATGGAACACTGCTCAGCCAGATCAGAACGGAGGTGCCCAGGTAGATTGCAGAGAGGGACAATCTTCAATTAAGATAAGGAAAAACCTGAAAAACTTGTCAAGGGGGGCAGGGCTTTCATTGTTCTCATAGGAAGAATAGTGTCCCCTGCTGTTATCTGTCTGGTCTATGGACTGGATTCCACATCTGAGAAGAGATGGCTTACACTAGGTAAAAGGGGCGGGAGGGGAAACTTTGCTTGTGAATATCTCTCAAACCATAAAGGTTTGAGAGAGAAGACTTATATCGTTCTTCATGTTTTTTAATGCCTACACAATAAAATAAAGATAAAACAAAGTATTACTATCCCTTTAAACATGGCGTTAGAGGAAAGGGTGTGTGTGTTTTTTTTTTTTTTATGGCAGTTCCCTGTAAATACTGTGGGACTGGGGTATGCAGCTCATTGGAATTAACCCTTTGACTGCCAGAGGGGTAGTCAATGCATTGCAAAGTAATGCGTTGCATACCCCTCTGGCATTCAAAGAGTTAAAGTCCTAACATTGATGTAGCATATCTGCCCGGTATATACTACTGAGATCACTGTGCAGCCACTGGTGTTAGAGGCCAAATCCAGTGGGCTGCAGAGGCAAATTTGTACCTTTGCCCCAATACCATCTACATATGTATAAGTCATAACTCCTCTACACATCATCATCTGGACTATGGCCTGACCTTCCTTCTCATGTATCATTCATGTGCATATCTGTGGACTGATGATTAGCCAAATTATTAATATCATCATTTATCTGGAATGTAATTGGACAAAAACATTAGTTAAACCATTGTATATAAAAAATCTATTTAATTCACCTGGGTAACAGATTTTATTTACCGGTTATGTTAGGCGTATGTATATATGTGTGTGTTTATATGTATATGTGAGAATATGTAATATGTATAATATACTAGTAGCTGCTGCCTGGCATAGCTCTCCATGGACATTGGGGAACTATTGCGACTTGAGGGCGTGTGTCTTCCTGCAGTGATTTTCACCGGATTGACAAGGGCATACCTCCCAAGCGTCACTCTTTAGGAGGGACAGTCCCTCTGAGACCCAAATCCCTCTGTCCCTCTTTCCCACCCTGATGTCCCTCTTTTTAGGAAATCAGACTGTGAGGTGTATATATAAGTGAATCATACTGTTCTACAGTAATAAAACTCACATTACTGTTTGTGTAAACATCAGTAGATGTGTTTATAAATTAGTCTGTATAAATAAAATACTTTGGGTTGTTATAAGTAATTTATTAGGTTACACAAGGAGGTGTCAATAGGTCATGAAATAGCCTAAAAATTCTTGGTAATGCCTTGCCTTCCAGCCACACCCCCTAAAACACAAGTGTCCCTCTTTGGCAATCTGAAATGTTGGGAGGTATGCAAGGGGGACCTCTTTTGACCAGTTCTGTCAAAATTTCCACACCTGTGAATCTCGCTGCAGCAGTTTTGGCAGTATTGGCCAGGGGGCCTGTCAAAATCAGTGCCCTGTGGAGATTTGCTGGTTGTGGGCAGTCCGCCCCCCTGCCCCAGGAAGGGGCAGACAGAGCACCAGAAACGTTTAGATTATATAAATATTTTTTAAATAGTAATCCTTTATTCTGACTTTACATATTCTTCAAGTGCATAATGTGTAATGTCAAGTTTTTTTATTTTTTCCATCTTCCCCTGTGTTTACCCTTTTATGTCGCTTACAGTAAGCTCACTGTATTTTTCTTTCCAGGGAGTTTCCTAGTCAGTAGACCACGAAAGCAGGATGTAATGCAATGTTACCCTCTGCTTCCGGCACTGAATGTTCTTGTTTACATTGTATCATTTTACATGGTAGCTCTTGAGGATCAGGGTTGGCTTCCCCTAGTCTAGAGATACAACCAGTGCATGTTTTTAGGATAACCCTGAATCAGTGCAGCTGGATTCATTAAAGTGATTAAGCCACTGATTGATTCACCTGTGCTCAAGCAGAGATATCTCAAAAACACGCACTGCTGGTAGCTGTTGATGACTGCGGTTGGGTGACCCTGCGTTCATGTTCCTTCACAGAAAGCTTTCCGCAAACAGATTGAAGGAACTCATTGTCAGATACATAAAAATATATAAAAAAAAATGTGAAGGTGAAGAAATAAAAAGCATAGACAATTTGGCTTTACATATTGGGCACTTGAGGAATAGTAAAGTAAAAACAAAGTTACTATTTCTTTAAAGGGACAGTAATGTCCGATAAAAAATGTTTATAGTTTTGTAGAGGGTAAAAAAAAAAAAAAAGAAACTCAATGCCACAAATCCCATAGCGGTTTGAGAGATATTCACAATCAAAGTTCCTCCTTCCCTCCCCTTCTCTTGATATCAGCTGTAAAGCTGATAGAAGGAGATCTGTGTCGGCCGACACGAGGGGGCTCTTCAGCGGAGCCAAAATCACGTTATTGGAAAAGAACTACTTCATGGGAACAGTCTACAAAGTGTGCTTGCAACCAGGCACACTTTGTAGACCTTTCCAATTAAGTAATTCTTTTCTAATAACGGGATTTCGGCTCTGATGCCGAGCCGCCAGCTGGTCCCTGGACTGGGCTTTCCTGCTGTCACCTAGATGTCAATGCCAGGAGAAGGGGAGGGAGGGGGATCTTTAATTTGCAAGCACACTTTGTAGACCGTCCCCATGAAGTAGTTCTTTTCCAATAACGCGATTTCGGCTCTGTTGAAGAGCCTTCTCGTGTCAGCCGACACAGATCTCCTTCTGTCAGCTTTACAGCTGATATCAAGAGAAGGGGAGAGAAGGGAGAACTTTGATTGCGAAAATCTCTCAAACCATAGCGGTTTCAGAGATGGGTTTGTGGCATTGATTTTCTTTTTTTACCCTGTACAAAACTATAAACATTTTTTATGGGACATTACTGTCCCTTTAAGTACTTACAGTTACACAATATATTTTTTGCTGATCAGTAATTGTTTCTCACTGCCAAGTTGTTGGGGTAGTTCACACACCACATATGGGTCTCTCTTTTGACCTTGGACAGTGTAGGAAATTTAAAGCGGAACATTCATATTAGACAAACTGGTGCCTAGTGACTTACCGGTCTGTCTCTTACGATCAAAATAAGGGACAGAGAAGCAGAGTGGTTATAGTAAATTCAACAGCTGGGGGTATTAACCCCTCACTGCTGGTGCTGGAGGCTGGCTAAATGCAGGTCAATTTTTGACCTGCTAAAATCAACTTTTTTTTTTTTTTTTTTTTTACAAAAAAGAAATGTTATTTAAAAAAAAAAAAAAAAAATGTCAAGAACCAAAATAGGAAGTGGGAGCCATGTAATACATTTTTACACACCGCCAAATGTCATCAATAAAAAGTAGGAAAATAGGCTAGGAAAAAGGGACATGGGGATTTTCACCCAGGGGGACAGTGCCCACTTAAAACTGCCCATTTTGTAGGTATGACTGACCGGTCATACCGTTCATGCAGTCTCCATAAAAATGTAATCCATTATGCCCAAATGATCCCAAGAGAAAAAAATAGCGTTTTTTTACTTTTTTTTTCCCGTTTTCCTTACTTTTACTAAAATAAATATTGGGCTATCCATATAAGCATGGTATCAAAAGAAAGCCCTATTTGTGCGTAAAAAAATGGTATATAATTTTCATGGGTAAAATAAAGTACTTAGAGGGAAAACACTGTTGAACAAAGACATAGTCAAAAATGTCAGATTTTCCTGGTCCTTAAGGGGTTAAGTTCTAATGTGGTAATTACTTAGGGGCCCTGAGTATTGTTTTATAACCCCCAAACATTTCAAATGGCCAAAGACTGGCACTTTAGATTTAGGTGGTGTTACTGGGGAGCATGACTGGTTGGCTGGGCATTACTGAGAATTTTTAGTTTTTTTTTCATGACCAACTTAACATCTTTTTTTCTGTGTGTAACAGAATAAATGATTTAGAACAAGACCAACATATTTTATTTACGTAGACTAATTACTGAACATATATATATATATATATATATATATATATATATATATATATATATATATATATATATATATATATGTATACATTTGTATACACACACCACACAGTCTGATCTCCTAAGCACAAGGACACCAGGGGCGGGATTCTACTGCATGTGCTAATTTTATCTCTGCCTTTATCTCCAGTTTTCCCCATAGACTTCAATAGGAAAATGTTTGATAAAACGGGTGTTAAAGGGATAGTAATGTCAGAAAAAAAGTATTAACTATATGGTAGATACAATTAAAAGAGTACTTGCTCATATTAATATCTCTCAAACCGTTATGGTTTGAGAGATATAGGAAAATAAAGTTCTCTGGTCCCTCCCCTTTCTGCCTGACGAGCTGTAAAGCTATCAGAAGCAGATTCTGGTCGCTTGACCAGATGTGGCTCTTCAGCAGCGCCAATATAACGATATCTAAAGATAAATACTTAATTTGGAACAGTATACAAAGTGTGCCTGGCTTGCAAGCACACTTTGTTGTAGACTGTTCCAGTGGAGTATTTCTTTCTAAATAGTGTGATTTCAGCTCTGCTGAAGAGCCTCTGTCTGGTCAAATGACTGGAATCTGCAGCTGTCAGCTAGATGGCAGACTTGAGTAAAACAGCCAGGAAAAGGTACCTTTACCAAGTTGTATCTCTCAAACCATAAAGGTTTGAGAGATAAGACTTACATTGATGTTAATCTTTTTTTTTAATGTGTACAAAATTAAATCAACTTAAAATTAACCATTACTATCCATTTAACATTTATCACCTGCAATAGAATCCAGTCCCACGGTAGGAAAGAGGGACAGAGGGATTTGAGTCTCAAAGAGGGACTGTAACTCCTAAAGAGGGACACTTGGGAGGTACTTGAGTACTAAATAGGAGGTACTATCTTATCATTAGAATGCCTTTAATCCTTTAAGAGTATTCATATTTATAGAATCCAATCAGAGTTTAGTAATTTGCGGTCATGGCTGGATATAACTCTGATAGCGGCTCTTTGTGAATATAGGAAGGGGTTATAAGGAAGGGGACAACTTGTAGCTCACTATCCAATTTTGGACTGCATGTCCCATCATCCTCAGCCGGTCAATGGCAAGCTGAGGAAGACTGGAGCGCTAGTCCAATGTCAAATGAAGAGCCACAGGTTACCTACTCCCTTGAGCACCAGAGGGGATATGCACTTGAAGGGTTAAACATAGTTCGGCAGCATTTGTATAACAGAAAAGCATGTTAAAATGAGAACTGCAGAAAATATTCATTTGTCTTTGCTCATTAAGATTTTTTTTTTCTTTTTAGGAAGGAAAAAGATCGCTTGCATTGTCACAGCCGTCTGTGTGTTTGTTGCTGCAGCTGTTGTTGCTGCAGTGCTAGTTTGGTATTTTGGTAAGGAAAATTTTCTTAAAGTACTACTATATAAATTCACTGCTTGTAGCTCTTATTACTTATAAGTAGCCAGGTCCAGATTATCGATTAGGCAAAGCAGGAACCTGGAGGGCCTCACATTGACCACTGCTGACTTTGAACTTTGTTGTCTACACCTACATCTAGAATTTTGGCTTTGTCCAGGTCAATCCGAATCCCCTTTCAGCAGACACACATTGCTAGGGTATGGTGGTCAGTTTATTAACCAGTTTACACATTCCTTTACTGGCCAATATTTAACCCCTCGGATGCTAGAGAGGTTTCCAATAAGTTGAAGACACCTCTGGCATCTATTGAGTAAACTGTTTTTTCATGCTTCCTGTGCTAGGTCACAGTAAATGTTTCTGGGGATGGGGTAATGAGAGAAGAGGGGTGGAGTCATCTGTGCGGTACCTAGGTAGCCATGGTTAGGGCACCTAAGATTAAAATCCAACCCTACACGTAGAAAGTTAATGAAATAGTGGCTCTACAGAACAGTAAACACATGCACTAAAAAAAGCAAGTTTAGAATTAAATTTTTGAGATCTATAATCAAATAATACCATACCATTTATACATATGCGAGTTTGGAGCACTTAAAATTTGAATATGTAGAAAAAATAACGTAATTTTAAGTATTAGGGTTCCTTTTATCCATACATGTGAAACTGAAATAAAGTTGAGGGCAGCATATAGGATCATACAAACATTGTCTGACACCCCAGCCTTGTTCCGCTGTGCAATGGTATCCGCAGATTCATACATATACTGCCTGACACCCCAGCATTGTTCCGCTGTCCACTGTTATGTGCATATTCATATATATACACTGTCTGACACCCCTGCCTTTTCTGTTGTCCACTGATATCCACAGATTCATATATACACTGTCTGACACCCCAGCCTTGTTCCACTGTGCAATGGTATCCGCAGATTCATACACACACTGTCTGATGCCCTAGCCTTGTTCTGCTGTCCATTGATATCCACAGATTCATATATACACTGTCTGACATCCCTGCCTATTCTGCTGTTCACTGATACCCACAGATTCATATACACACTGTCTGACACCCCTGGCTTTTCTGCTATCCATTGTTATGCGCAGATTCATACACACACTGTCTGATGTCCTAGCCTTGTTCTGCTGTCCACTGGTATCTGCAGATTCATACATGCACTGTCTGACAGCCCAGCATTTTTCTGCTGTCCACTGGTATCCACAGATTGATATACACACACTGTCTGCCACCCCAGCCTTATTCTGCTGTACTAGCAACAACGTAACTGCTCAGGTGTAATTCTCAATATCCATACACTTGTGACATTGGTGATGGACGATGAGCTGAAACAAACTGGGGTCTTCACTCACCTTACGTCACACTGTCGCTCTATATGTTAGCGTGCTCCACCATTGTGTCTCTGACACACTGACCACAGCTGCTCAATCGGTGCTGGACAAGCAGTAGCAACAAAGTATCCGCACATGATCACTTGATGTATAATAAAGTAAAAAAAGACTTAATTTGAAAATTAAAAACATCAGGACTGTAAAGGCATAAATAAAGAACGCGAGACAGCTGTTCCAAGTTGAAATTTTTATTATTCAAAAGCAACAATAATAATAGCATTAATAATAACAGTAATACAGGATTACATGCACGTAAATGTCTCAGCACTTACAAGACATTCTGTAGGGGCCCTCCTCATACCCCAAAAAAAAACAGTCTCTTTTATACTGTTTTAAAGATGGTCTACCCTGGTGTATTGTCCAATCAGTGGTCTTCTCACGTAGTCCTCTTATCTCAAAACACAGATTAATGTCTTCTCTGCAGAATTTTCATGTCAGAGCAAAGGTTTCTTTTTGTATATTAAGCAGAAATTGTCCAAAAAACATGACATGGCAAAACACATCTGTCATTTATAATGTTCGAAGAATTATTCAAGCATCAACTTTATATAAAGAGCACACAGACAATGTATATTCTGTTTAATTTGATTAACCCCTTAGGGACCCTTGACGTACCAGGACCGTCAAGGGTAAACTTGCTTGAAAGACCCTTGACTGTCCTGGTACGTCAAGTACTTTTTACTTACAGCGCTCTACCGGGAGCGCTGTAAGTAAAAATAGGGCATGAAATAGACCGATCCAAGATCGGAGCGATCTGTTTCAAGCCCCATAGTGACGCGCCGATACATGTGACAGGTCACGTGTACCGGCGCCTCAAAGTGCCCCTATGCGGTCTTTATGGGACGGAAATGTCCCATAACGTCCGGTCCTTAAGGGGTTAAAACAGGTACCAGAAGAGAGATTGCTTAATTAGTTGAATGTTACCACATATCTAAATGGGTTGAGATGTGGTTAAACTCTGAATATTAACTATCTTGGAACTATCTTGGATCCTCTGGAGCAAAAACATTCATATATATAATCACACAGGCACTGCTTAAAGGAGCAGTGCACCTTATGGAAACATAAGTATATTGACCTTTTCCTTAAAGCGGAACTTTCACCCAAATAAAAATACATTTAATCCAATGGCTCTCAGTCTACTATTTTTAACGGCTATATTTATTTTAACAAAATTGGCATATTTAGAAAGTTATTTAATGTAAAAGAAATACCTGGTGACGTCCTTCCGCTGCACACTAAGGTACACTTTGCACCGCTCTGCTCTCCAGCCCATCCCCTTGCCGGCCAGAGCCCAGTAATAAGCCTGCATTGCATGTGTAGGACATGCGCATATGGGCTCTGGCCGGCAAGGGGATGGGCTAGAGAGCAGAGCGGTGCAAAGTGTACCGTAGTGTGCAGCGGAAGGACGTCACCAGGTATTTTTTACATTAAATAACTTTCTAAATATGCCGATTTTGTTAAAATAAATATAGCCGTTAAAAATAGTAGACTGAGAGCCATCGGATTAAATCTATTTTTATTTGGGTGAAAGTTCCGTTTTAACATTTCACACAAAAAACAATGGGTAGATCACCCCTGAAACTCCGATACATTTCGGACCAAACAAATCCTTAATCATAGGTAACGTGGGCAGGAGAAAGAGAGGTTTAAATATAACACCCTCACTGATACACCCAACCCACTTAAAGGTAAATACTTGCATAAAAAATATAATTCCAATACGAAGCTAGAAATGAAGAGACCTTCTCCATTCTAGTAAAGGAGTAATCTACAATCCCATATAAAACAATACAACAGGACAACATAATGTTTGTTGGTGTCACTATGTAATAACTAGGTTATTTTGAAGGCTTTCAAAAGCAAACTGTATTTAAAAATAATAGTTTAAAATATTAGTTTTATTAATTTGTCAGTTAGTGCAAGTCCACCAGACATTCCTGGAGGATTCCAGATTTCACATAGATCTGCATTACCAACTGCCATTTCCTGCCAGGAAGTTATAGCTCAGCTGCATTAACTAATACATACATAAAGCTAAATATCTCAGAAATAATTATTTTAAATTAAAAATTACTAACAGAAATATAGATGTTATGGGATTCTCTTTTCAAACGCTCTCATTCTTACAAAGTGACAGTTCCACTTTAATAACATTTGAAAGAAACCTCTCCAAACTTTAGGAGTACCCATGTTATACTCTATAGTGAAAGCACTACAACATATATTTTTCATAATTATGGTATACTGCCTCTTTTAAAGATGTAAATACATGTCTATGATCCTTTTCACAGTGACACAGAGCTGTCAAATGAAGTGTGGTTTGTCTGGAAGCTGTGTCTCTTCTTCCCAGTGGTGTGATGGAGTAAGTCAGTGTCCCAATGGGGAAGATGAAAGTTACTGTGGTAAGTACAGAGCTTTATGTTCAGTTCAACATAGGTTATTATAAGACCATTCTAGAACAAAACAAATTCCTGTATTATGCCATATGGTTCTTATCGTATGCAGATGTCATTTAAGCAGATTGGGAGAGTTGGCAACTGTCTATAGTAGGGTGAGGTATCCTGACACCCTACAGTTGTTCAAGACTACAATTCCCATCATCCTCAGCCAGCCATTCTTTCTGGAGATTACTTGAATCGTAGTCATGATGAACAGTTGAAGGTCTGGTTCTTGGCAGATTGGGGGGTGTCTTAAGTTGGTTTAACCCTCCTGGAGTCAACATTGTTGCATTTCTTTTTTGTATCATCTGCAAGAAGGCACACTGTACCTTGAGTACCATTACTAATATCACTAATGAAGACACTTAAAGGGATAGTAATACTTCATTTTATCTTTATTTTATTTTGTAGGCATTAAAAAAAACATGAACGATATAAGTCTTATCTCTCAAACCTTTATGGTTTGAGAGGTATTCACAAGCAAAGTTTTCCCTCCCGCCCCATTTACCTAGTGTAAGTCATCTCTTTTTAGATGTGGAATTTGGTTGTAAGACCAGACAGATAACAGTAGGGGACAATCTTCTTCCTGTGAGAACAATGAAGGCCCTGCCCCCCTTGACAAGTTTTTCAGGTTTTTCCCTTATCTTAATTGAAGATTGTCCCTCTCTGCAATCTACCTGGGCACCTCTCTTCTGATCTGGCTGAACAGTGTTACATCAGTAAAAGGGGCGGGAGGGGGATACTTTGTCATTGAATTACTCTTGAACTACAACTCTGACAGAATTGAAATAACACTCTCCAAAGTCCAAATACTATAATGATTAATTAGAGCTGCTTTTATTATGAAACATTATTATCCCTTTAAGAGAACAGGCCCTAGCACTGACCACTGTAACAAACCACTAGTATCCTCTCCTTCCTCTGAATTAATTCCACTGCCTATGACACACTGTTTCCTGTCTTTCAGTGAATTATTAATCCAATCAAATGCCTCTGAATGCACTCTCAATCTATTTATTGTATGAATTGGATTCCTTTGTGGTACAGAGCCCATTCTGTACTAAAATCCAAACAGACTGCATTTGCTGCTATATTATTTTATATCACTTGAGTAACATAAACGAAAACAATGTCAACTAAATATGTTCGGAATTATCTTCCTGTCATAAAGCTGGGCTTCTATGGATCTTGCATGTAATTAGCCTTCAGATGTACAATCATTCACCTTTCCAATAGTGTTTCCATTATTTTCCAAACTTCTTATGTCAGACTCATTGGCCTGTAATTGCCAGAATCCTCCCTGATGCCCTTTTTGTGCAGTGGTACTACTTGAGTGATATTTTGTCTGGAACAACCCTTGCCAACAGAGACTGGTTAAAAAACTTTACTAGAGGTGATGGAAGCACAGACCTAAGCTGTTTTAATACTCCTGGGTGAATCTTATCTGGACCAGTCAATTTATTCATATTTTTATTTTGAGAACATCAATAACATGTCATCCTCTGTAAAGAGACTAATGTCCACTGGTTTAAAGGGATAGTAATGTTTCACAAAAACAGCAGCTCCAATTTAATCTTCGTAAGAGTGTTATTTCAATACTGTCAGAGGTGTAATGTGTAAGCCACCTCCCTTCAGATGTAGAATCTGTTTAAGACCAGACAGTTCACAGCAAGGGACAATCTTCTTACTGTGAGCATAAGGAAAACCCTGCCCCGCCTTGACAGGTTTTTCCCTTATGCTAATTGAAGATTGTCCCTCTCAGCGATACACCTGGACACTACCTTGGTGCTCTGAGGTGAGAAGTGTTACATCAGTAAAAGGGGCGGGAGGGGGATACTTTATCATTTAACTACTCTTGAAGTACAACTCTGACAGTATTGAAATAACACTCTCAAAAGTCCAAATACTATGATGATTAATTGGAGCTGTTATATGGTGAAACATTACTATCCCTTTAACATTAACAATTCTTCTAATTAAAGGGGTCAGTAATACTTTAATATTACTATTCCCCATATCGTAGCTATTTGAAAAAGAATTGAATCGCCCCCAGGTTCATCTATCAGACCTTTATGGTTTGAGAGATAACCAAATGCAAAGTGCCCCCCTCCCTCCCCCTTCCCTGAAGTCAGCGTTGTACTGACTGCAGGGATATCCGGTCTTATTTTCAGCAGGCGGCTCTACAGAAGGGCCGAGATCGCATTAGTAAAAAATAATTATTTCACAGGGATGTCCCCTGTCACCGATCCTTTTCAATCTTACGTTGGAACCTCTACTTCAATCTATTAGGAATGATGTCTCTATACAAGGTATCAAAGTAGGTCAGAAGGAACACAAAATGTCAGCATTCACTGATGATGTCCTATTTACATTAGCAGATCCGGTCTTCTCTCTCCCTCATGTCCTGAAAGTATTGGATCTTAATTCTCTTCTATCTGGTGCGAAGATTAACGTGGAAATCAGAGATCCTGAATATTTCTTTTGCTGAACGAGAAGTGACTCCACTGCGAAGGAAATTCCCATTTAAATGGGCTGATGCATACATCACGTACTTAGTTTCAGAGATATAAGAATACTTATCTGATGTCGCTCACCTTAACATGTTACCGTTATTGGACTCCATTAAAACGGATATGACACGTTTGCAAACTTAATTTACATCCGGGTTTGGTAAGATCAACATTGTTAAAATGATGATACTTCCAAAAATACTATATGTCTGTAACACGATACCCATACATTTTCCGATGTCTATATTAGAATAATTCCAATCCACAATCACTTCCTTCATTTGGGCAAAGAAAAAAACAAGAATACGACACTCTGTTCTCACCCGGCGTATTGCACAAGGGGGCCTTGGCCTACCGGATTTACGAAAATATTACCAAGCATCTTTCTAAAATATTCGACCATACCAGAACTCGAGACATCTGGTGGTTGCATACTCTCGATCCCTGCTTGGATCATATTGATCCGCTTCAATTGCTCAATGGCTCAATAAATCCCGTATACCATCGGATTGTAAGTCTCACCCAATTCTAGGACATCTTCTGTCCTCCTGGTACAATATTAATTCTTCTTTATCTCTGTCCCCTCCGCCTTCGCCATTACTATCTATTGTGGGTAACCTGGACTTTCCAGCTGACTTGATTCCTTCTTCCTTTAACACATGGAAAATCGCTAATCTGTCCTTTCTAGGCTCTCTCGCTACCCTCTCTTGGCCACTGTCCAAAGACAATATTCAAACATGGCTAGGCATTGATCAAGTACCTTGGTGGTTTTTCTTTCAAGTGAGGGATTGGCTGATGCAATATATCTATGTGGTTACCCAGATTCGTGACTTGACTCCCTTTGAATCTCAACTTATATCACTGCTTGCCGTCAAAAAGGTCATTATCCTTTTCTTATACCCTTCTTAATGATGTTACATCACTCCTGAAACCTTCCTTTATATCGATCTGGGAGAAGGATTTGGCAGTGACATTGGATATGATGACTTAGTCCAGAATCTTCAGATCCAATTTCAAATTTGCTAGGTCCACGAGAATAAAGGAAATGAGCTATAAACTGTTTACTAGATGGAACTACGCTCCCTATAAATTAGCACAGATGTCCGTGTCAGCCTCATCTCTTTGATGGCTTTGTTCCTCAGATATTGGTTCACTTTATCACATCTGGTGGCAGTGCCCCCTGGTAGTTACATACTGGAAGGAGGTACATAGGCAGATAATGTTGAAATTGAGAATCAACATTCCCTTGGATCCTCTTCTCTTTCTTTTTTCCTACAGTCATGATGCCGTATTGGCCAACTCACATCTCCCCAGATGCGCTCTCTTCCATCTTTTAAAACAGGCTAAAGCGGTTCTTCCAAATATGTGTAAGACTACGTCAATACCCACTGTGCAGAATTGGTTACGGAGAGTGAATTTACTATTACAAATGGAGAAATGTCTCCTCTGGAAATATTCAAATGTATAATAATGTTTGGAGCCAGTGGCTCAAATTACCTTGAATATGCCCCTTCCAGCGTTCTATAACATTCTTATGTCATATGCCCTTCAACCCACAGCAATTCTCTGCCTTTTGCAGTCAATAATATCTAAATGCTGATCTTGTCTTATTCTTGGTGTTGACTATGATATTCTATTCAAGTTGCTTGCATACTCAATCACTACATGGGTATATGATACTTTCGGGATTTCAGTACTCTGGACCCCTGGGAAATTCCCTCTTCCTTCTTACCCCCCCTCAAACCCCTTCCTCTTTTCTTTACCTACACAGCTGACTGCTTTATACATCCCTATACTTCATCAGTCACACCTCTGCAGTATTCTCATATCTGTCAGTTCTTTCTTATGACCTAGTGACTCTTAATCACTCATGACCAACAGTTTTTAAATCATCCTCCAAGCCCACTCTATACACACTGATGCAATGTATCTCATACTTACTACTGGACATCAATTTAGCCCTTCGTTATTACTGTTTTAATGCATTTGGATTAAGTGGTCTTTTATAATTGTATCTTCTTTTTGTTTTCACTCTTTTTATTTTTTTTTCATTTTTTTTCCATAATTGACTAATTCTTATGTTTATCTACCTTAAACTTTGTTCTATAATTTCAATATCCTGTTCATGTGATGATGGATCATAGTTTTGGGATTGTTCTATTTTTCAATTGTAACAGTTCTCTATTATCTCTTTGTAATGTCTATTTCACTCAATAAAGTATATTTAAAAAAAATATATATATATATATTATTTCACTGAAATGGTCTTCTACGTGTGCTTGCAAACCAAGCACACACAGAAGACCTTTCAGTGAAATAATTATTTTTCAGTAATGCGATCTCGGCTCTGCTGCAGAGCCGCCTGATGAAAAGAAAACCGGATAGCCCTGCAGTCCGTACAACGCTGACTTCAGGGAAAGGGGAGGGAGGGGGGATCTTTGCGCTTGGTTATCTCTCAAACCATAAAGGTTTGAGAGATGAACCTGGGGGCAATTCAGTTATTTTTTCAAATAGCTACAATATAGGGAATAGTAAAAGTATTACTATCCCTTTAAAGTGGCTTCTCTTCTTCACAGCATTTTGCAATGGCTGAACAGAAATAAACTATTTGCTTATCCCCCTCCACATATCTATAATTTTCTGATTGAATCATTTTATGCCTCCTTTACCTATACTATTTTCAGTAAAATATTTTTTACAGACTTTAATTTTTTCTGCTTGAAACTTCCGTTGTTTAACCTTGTAAACATTTCTCTCTTTCTCAGACTGAGTCTGCCTGTATTTCCTGAGTGCACACTGGTTATCTCTTACAATACCTGTCACCTCTCTAGAGAACCAGATTGGTTTACTGTTACCTTTGTTTACATGCCTGATGCAGAATCCGGCTGCAGATCAAATTGAATGATTTAGTTTTTCCCTATGTTCCTGCACATCGTTAATCCGCTTTGCAATGCGTTGCATATCTCTCTGCATATCTCTCTGGCACTTAAAGGGTTAAACAATCTCTTCTCCACTAAGAGAATATATTTTCATGCCTACGTGAAAAACACGCTGTTTTAAAATTTAATACCTTTGTTTCACTGTGGCTACTCACAGGTATTAGCAGTATATTAAACCATACTGACTGGTGATAAGTGATCCCCTAGGCTGTAACCCACAGATACATCTGACACTACATAAATATTGTATCTTGTTTTTGTGAGTTGGTTCCTTTGTCAGCTGTATAAAGGGTGGCCACAGCAAGGAATCCAGGTTATCCCTACTCATCGTGGTTAAATTGACACTAACCTGCCAATTCACGTTTGGCATATCAAAACTCTTTCTTGTTACATGAGCTTTTATTGACATATTTATTTCCACTATCGGTGCTTTGTCTAATTGCTTATCTTGTCCTGGAGATAACTCCTATTTGAATAACCTTATTATCACCTGTATAAGTAATTATCCAAACACTTTCTAATTTTCCCTCCATGCCCTGTTCTAATATAGACTTTACTAGTGTAAAAGCCCGTGTACACAGGCCAAGGTCTGGTGAGGTAAAGAGGCCGGTCCTGCTCTGCGTACTGCCGCCGTCTCACTGGCACGGGATGCAGTCATGCGCAGTAGAGACTGCCCAAATGCACAGAATGCTCCCAGCACAGAACTCCCAGCATTCCGTGCTCCCAGCATTCCGTGCATACGGGCAGTCTCTACTGCGCATGACTGCATCGGACAAACATTCTGTCCTTTTATATTATAGGATGTTATCCTTTTCATATTGAACAACTCCCTCCCCCACTTCCTGTATCTGTCTTTTCTGTAAAGACTGTGCCCAGGGATAGCTATGTCCCAGTCATTACCACTCTACTGGAAAATCTTATTATTGCAGTGGTTCTCAGTCATTGGTTTAGATTACACTGCAGTTTAGGGGGAGATTCACTAAGCGGTGATAAAGAGGTGATAAAGTGATGGTGACTTCTCCAGTTTATCACTTCTCTAATTACTATGTTATTCTATGGAGCCTATTCACTAAGGTTTCTACAGCTTTGGTAGATCTTAGTGAATAGGCTCTATAGAATAACATAGGAATTAGAGAAATGATAAACTGGAGAAGTCATCTCCACTTTATCACCTCTTTATCACCGCTTAGTGAATCTCTCCCTAGAAGTGCTGTCAGCTGGTTTATCTAAGTGAGTAGCACTGTCTAAAGATACATTTGTAGATAACACTTGTGATGAATTCGTCAATGGAATCCAGGCTAACGTTTATATATCATTTGCGAAAGCTGCAATGAAGACTACACAGATATGGAGTTATTCTTCTTTCTGACAATCAGAATAACAGAAACGAACAAATTGTGAATAACAATTTCCATAATATACATTTTTGATACTGAAAATTCCAATTTTTTGGGGGATTATTCAGTCATAAATAAAAGCAGATGTCAGTGGTGGACCAAACTACTATGGAGCCCTGGTTGATAACTGAAGGCAGCTTTGATCTCACTGCGATCAATCCCATTTAACATCCTATAGAAAGAAACTTTAATTTTTCTCTTCCAGTTCGACTGTATGGACCAGATTTCCAACTTCAGGCCTATTATACAGCAAAGTCCACTTGGCTGCCTGTGTGTAGTGACAACTGGAGTAATTCGGTAGGAACGAGCATCTGCCAGGAGATGGGATATAGCACGTAAGTACTGTTAACTGTTCACACTGCTCTAATGTCGTGACCCTCAATGTTTGCCTTTAATTCCCTCTGTGTATTTCAGATTGTTGTGGCTCATTGAGTGGTGAATAGCAATTTACAAATCTAATTTACAGCAGTATCCGATTTTAAAAGGATAGTAAAACAAGGGGACTCCCACTGCTGAGAGATTTTATTAAAAAATTATAAAAGCTCAAACTTGAATTTTTAGGTGCAATATCACAGTGGCCTGAAAATTTACAGTGGCGCTGTTGCTACACCATCCTATGGACTGCTCTGGTCTGTAGACCATAAATCATAGGATGGTGTAGCAATAGCGCCACTGTAAATTTTCAGGTCACTGTGATATTGCACCTAAAAAATTCAAGTTTGAACAGTTATAATTTTTTAATAAAATGTCTCTCCGCTGTAGGAGTACCCTTGTTTTACTCAGGGAGATAAACCCTACAACATATATTTTTTTTAAAATTTTAAGTATTACTATCCCTTTAAATATCTAGGGCTGAATTCAAGGTGCTAAAGTGGGAGCTATTGTGGAATATAACAACTGCACCGTAGAATAAATCTCTTCTTTGATTTAACCCTTTGAGTGACAAAGGTACAAGCAATGCATTGCTACCCTATGTGTTGCTCACCCCTTTGGCACTTAGAGGGTTAACAGGGATCTTTTAACCCCTTGAATGCTTTGGCAGTACCTCCAGCATTCAAGGAGTTTACAGTCCCATTTAACCCTTTGTGTGCCAGAGGGGCATGCAATGCATTGCTCTGCAATGTGATGCATATTTCCTCTGGTACTCAGAGGCTTAAATCAAATGACTTTTTGGGAGTGTTTGTCCCCTGTGGTCCAATTGGTTTGTTTGAGACCCATACCCTTTAGCTTCCAGAATACTGTCCCTAGAGTCAAATACATTTTTTTTTTTTCAGTTTGTATTTCAGTGTTTCTGGTATTAACATTTGTGTAACTCCGTTTCATTGTAGGTGTTTTGATTTTCTTTAAAGTTAGAATGTCCAAAGTACATTATAAACATTTGTATAAAGGCAATAGTGGCTCAGTTCTGAGACAACTTAAAGGGATAGTAATACTTCGTTTTAACTTTATTTTGTTTTGTAGGCATTAAAAAATCATGAAGAATGAGATAAGTCTTATCTCTCAAACCTTTATGGTTTGAGAGATATTCACAAGCAAAGTTTCCCCTCCCGCCCCTTTTACCTAGTGTAAGCCATCTCTTCTCAGATGTGGAATGCAGTCCATAGACCAGACAGATAACAGAAGGGGACACTCTTCTTCCTATGAACTCAATGAAATCCCTGCCCCCCTTGACAAGCTTTTCAGGTTTTTCCCTTATCTTAATTGAAGATTGTCCCTCTCTGCAGTCTACCTGGGCACCTCCCTTCTGATCTGGCTGAACAGTGTTACATCAGTAAAAGGGACGGGAGGGGGACACTTTGTCATTGAATTACTCTGGAACTACAACTCTGACAGAATTGAAATAACACTCTCCGAAGTCCAAATACTATGATGATTAATTAGAGCTGTTTTTATTATGAAGC
Organism: Rhinophrynus dorsalis; assembly: GCA_037306005.1. Taxonomy (NCBI): domain Eukaryota; kingdom Metazoa; phylum Chordata; class Amphibia; order Anura; family Rhinophrynidae; genus Rhinophrynus; species Rhinophrynus dorsalis. The sequence goes on from CM074719.1 coordinate 35,758,310, forward strand.
ATTACTATCCCTTTAACCTTATTTGCATTAAAAAGCAAGAAGTTGTATATTACTCTTGCAATCTTGTGCGTCAAAGCGGAAACTTCACAGGATAGGTAGTAGACACTTACCCTATCTTGCCCTAACCTAATCTAAGAGATAGTAACCTAAGTGACTGACTGACTGTAACCTATCCTAACATCCTATAGAATAATTTGCTAGGATGTTTGTCACGATGCAGTCATGCGCAGTAGGAACTGCCTGAGTTTGGCCAGTCTCTACTGCGCATGATTGCATCACGTGAGTGAGACGACACAAGACTGCATCACGTGGAGCAGTGAGGGAGCGGCCTCTTAACCCTTGCAAGGTAATGTGTTGCATACCTCTCTGGCACTCAAAGGGTTAACATTACCCTGAACCTTGGCCCGTGTACACTAACATAATTGACCCTAGCCTAACCTAAAAGATACTAATGTAACTGGCTGTAACGTAACCAAACAGTTACTCACTTGGTGACATTCTGACCAGAGACATGTTGCGTCTCGATTTTGATGCCAGAAACTTTGTGAGCATGCCATAATGACGCGTGCCATGTAAGTAGCACCATTTAAAGGGATAGTAAGGTTTTATAATAAAAGCAGCTCTAATTAATCTTCATAGTACTTCATAGTTCTGTCAGAGTTGTACTTCAAGGGTAATTGAATGATAAATTATCCCCCTCCCTCCCCTTTTACTGATGTAACACTGCTCCCCTCAGAGCAGCAAGACTGTTCAGATGGATCACCGAGAGGGACAATCTTCAGTTAAGACAGGCGAAAAAGCTGAAAACCCTGTCAAAGGGGTCAGGGTTTTCATTGTTCTCACAGTAAGAAGATTGGTCTATGGACTGGTTTCCACATCTAAGTAGAGGCGGCTTACAGTAGGTATAAGGGGTGGGAGGGGGATACTTTATCATTCAATTACTCTTGAACTACAACTCTGACAGTACTGAAATAACACTCTCCATGGCCCAAATACTATGATGATTAATTTGAGCTGCTGTTTTTCTGAAACATTACTATCACTTTAAATAGGATAGTGATTTGAGTATGATAGCTGGTTGATTATGCATATAAACATGAGAAAAATTCAGCTTTACTTGGATCGGTGAAAATAACCAAAATTAAAAAGGTCAGATTGATTTGGTTTATTATTCTATGTAATCTTATATAAACGTTGAAGTGTATACAATTTAAATGGGTGTCCAAATTCTCATGAAAGGCTGCTAACAAATAAAACAATTTTAAAGGGATAGTAATGTTTCATAATAAAAGCAGCTCTAATTAATCATCATAGTATTTGGACTTTGGAGAGTGTTATTTTAATTCTGTCAGAGTTGTAGTTCAAGAGTAATTCAATGACAAAGTATCCCCCTCCTGCCCCTTTTACTGATGTAACACTGCTCAGCCAGATCAGAAGGGAGGTGCCCAGGTAGACTGCAGAGAGGGACAATCTTCAATTAAGATAAGGGAAAAACCTGAAAAGCTTGTCAAGGGGGGCAGGGCCTTCATTGTTCTCATAGGAAGTAGATTGTTTCCTACCTATTGGGAGAGCAAGTGGATTTGATGCCAAAAAACAGGGATCATTAGTTGCCTCACTGGACTTCACAGCATCCGTTTTGGAGAGGAGGAGACCAGGAGAGACATGTGTGTTTAGAGCTGTAAGCTTATAACACCAGAAGTGGTACTAACAATGACTAACTAATTAATTAGCAGCAAAAAAAAAGAAAAAGGAAAAAAAAAAAAAGCAAAATACTGTGTTTTAGCATTTTTATTATTATCCCGTAGTGCTAATTGCTCTTTATGTTGCTTGGGGGAATTAAATATTTGTGCATTTTTTTCTTATTAATGTTTTCTTGTGCCAATTAAGTGGCTATTAACATGGGGGACTACTAGTGTTCACCACGACCCCCACCTCCAACAGAAGCATATAAACTTAGACTCTTGCCTTCCTAAGCTGCTGCTTCTTCTACCGCCTGTATGAGCGAATGCTGTTATTGGCAGCCTCATTCCCATTGCCTGAGCAGGTGGCTGTGAAGTCATTGAAGCCAATAGGATTCATCATCAGCTGCCTCCCTGGAGCTCATAGCACTAGTTCTGGAGAGGAGGAGACCAGGGGAACCTGTATTCTGAGGGCTGTATGTTTAGAAGTAGGAGTAGCAGACATTAACCCTTTGAGTGCCAAAGAGGTATCCAGCGCATTGCATTTTAATGTATTAGATACCTCTCTGGCACTCATAGGGTTAATTAGTAAAAAATAATTTTAACATATATATGTATTTTTTCTCTTGCATCGATTGCATGGGGTATAGAGCTTCTCCTTCCAAGACAGGGTACTCAGAAGTGAAGACCCCTCACAATTAGTGTCCTCTATACCCCTCCCCCAGTAGAACTAGCACAGGTTTATTGAGTGACCTCATGAAGTACATGGCCATTTCCCCGAGACAAAATTATATTCACATTTATTTATTTAAAAAATATATTAATGAGTAGTAGCACTCGCAATGCTTAGCACATGCAGGTGAATAGCAATGTTCCATCAGCCTGGATGCTGAGCATCACTATCTATGCTAAATCCATTTTGCTGACTTCACTCCAGTTCGGGTTTCTTAGGTTAACTAGTGCAACCTTATATACGCATAATCAACCCTTTCATTCTCCTATGCACTTCTAGGCTACGGCCCACACCAGACCTAGCAGGCAAATCACTTTGAATTTGGGCCACACACCCTTTCTGTTTCAATTCTTTGGTCCAAATGAAGTGCCTTACATTGGTGAGCCTGACTGAAGTGGGCTGCTTCTGGTTTGTGCTTATAAATAAGGAACTCTTCCTGGGCTTTGGCATGTAGCAGGGGTGGGATGTCCACATCTCCAGACTGGAGTATACCTTGCAATCAACATTCTGGAGCTGAGCGTCTTCTTCAGTGCTCTCACCACTTACATGGAGCTCTTGAAGGGATTTCCAGTTTGGATTCAATCTGACAATGCCACAGTGGGTCAGCCATGAAGGAGGCACCTGTCACGGTTCCCCAGAAATGTTCAGGAGTCAGTACAGTATAGTAAAATGCAGTTTATTAAATAATAATAAAGATAGCATGCAATGGTAATAAGGCAGGAACAAGCAGATGGTCACAGCCAGCAAGCGCTACTATCAGAAATAGTAGACTGCCAAGACTGACCATACTGCTGGAGGCTAGGCAGAAGCCACTGGTAGTCTCAGATGGAACCAGGAGCTGGAACAGGAGCGGAATGGGAGCAGGAACTCACGCCTGCAGTCAGTATAGCGAAAGCAGATACTTGACTCACACCTGCAGTCAGTAATAGGAAGCGGTGACTTGACTCACTCCTGCAGTCAGTACAGTGAATGCGGATACCTGACTCACTCCTGCAGTCAGTACAGTGAATGCGGATACCTGACTCACGCCTGCAGTCAGTACAGTGAATGCGGATACCTGACTCACGCCTGCAGTCAGTACAGTGAATGCGGATACCTGACTCACGCCTGCAGTCAGTACAGTGAATGCGGATACCTGACTCACGCCTGCAGTCAGTACAGTGAATGCGGATACCTGACTCACGCCTGCAGTCAGTACAGTGAATGCGGATACCTGACTCACGCCTGCAGTCAGTACAGTGAATGCGGATACCTGACTCACGCCTGCAGTCAGTACAGTGAATGCGGATACCTGACTCACGCCTGCAGTCAGTATAGCGAATGTGCATATCTGACTCACGCCTGCAGTCAGTACAGTGAATGCGGATACCTGACTCATGCCTGCAGTCAGTACAGCGAATGCGGACACCTGACTCACGACTGCAGTCAGTACAGCGAATGCGGATACCTGACTCACATCTGCAGTCTGTATAGCTAGCCCACCAGAGCCCCAGGTCCGCACCAGATTGGGTGTCTGCTAAATAAGGGGAACAGTCAATAGAATAGTCAGACAGAGTCACAAGTCGGCACCAGAGAGGGTAGTCAGACAAGCCGGGTCATACACAGTTCAGGTAGTCAGTCAGAGCCACAGGTCTGCACCAGATTGGGTGTCTACTATAAGGATAAGGCAGGAGAATGATCAGACAGAGCCACAAGTCAGCACCAGATTGGATGGTCAGACAAGCCAGGTCATACAAAGAGCCCAAGGACACAGAACTGCTTTTGTACAACAATGCAAGGGCAACTGAGCCTGGACTTATGCTGCCCTTTAAACCCCTCCTCAGGAAGTAGGAAGGAGGAGCAGCTCAGAGGGAGGAAGTAGGTAGGAGGAGACTACAGGAAGCATGGCATAAAACAGAGGCCTGCTTCACTCTGAAGCCTCGCTCCTGCAGATGACGCATCTAGCTCTGATGCATCCAACCGCTGCCATCTTCCTGTGTCATCTGTGTGGCATGAACGGCCGCTGAAACCCTCCCTCTAGGGTTGCCACCTTTTCTTCAAAAAAATACCGGCCAAGGCATTCCCTCCATAGACTTAACATTGGAAAGAAGCCAATTTTTTATCGGCCTGCCGGTAAAATACCAGCTGGGTGGCAACCCTACCTCCCACCTGCATACAAATATGCTGGTAGTTTGAGTTACAATGTGTGGGTCCTTAGGGCACTAGAGATGGAAGGCTTGTAGGATCCATGGAAGAACACCCTATGGGGATGTCTTGTCCTCTGGTTGCCATGCTTCTCTGAGGGAAGAGTTTGAACTTCCACAATCGACTAAGAGAAAATAATTTATTTGTATATTTTTAAATTTGATTGTGTTGGTTGTCCTATAAGTAAAAACATTACTATGAGCATTTCACTTTGGGACAAAAAGAATATTTATTACAAATAGCAGGGTTGAGTTTGGCAAACAAATGATTTGAAAGCTAAACAGACAATGAACTGGTAAATCCCTCAGAGAAAGGAGAGTGCCGAGCTTTAAATAGCCGCGTTGTTTACATTACTGGGAAGCAATTATTAACAGAGAAGCACAGTTTGCATTCTGCCTCTCTCAATATATGTTTAATGTCAAATAAAGTTTCACCATAAAGTCATCCAGTGGGTTGCTATCAAATTAACTCCTTGAGGACCACAGGGGTTGTACACATCTGTGTTCAACAAGGGGTTATAGAAACTTCTCGTATATTTGGACATTTTTTGTAAACACATTAGCAAGTGACACACAAATGAAATAAATTTATAGCTGCACTTTTAAAGGGATAGTAATGTTTCATAATAAAAGCAGCTCTAATTAATCATCATAGTATTTGGACCTTGGAGAGTGTTATTTCAATTCTGTCAGAGTTGTAGTTCAAGAGTAATTCAATGACAAAGTATCCCCCTCCCGCCCCTTTTACTGATGTAATACTGCTCAGCCAGAGCAGAAGGGAGGTGCCCAGTTAGACTGCAGAGAGGGACAATCTTCAATTAAGATAAGGGAAAAACCTGAAAAACTTGTCAAGGGGGGCAGGGCTTTCATTGTTCTCATAGGAAGAAGATTGTCCCCTTCTGTTACCTGTCTGGTCTATGGACTGCATTGCACATCTGAGAAGAGATTGATTACACTAGGTAAAAGGGGCGGGAGGGGAAACTTTGCTTGTGAATATCTCTCAAACCAAATAAGACTTTTGTCGTTCTTCATGTTTTTTTAATGCCTACAAAATAAAATAAAGATAAAACGAAGTATTACTATCCCTTTAAGTCTCATTGGCTTTTTCATAGAGGATTCAGATCATCTCTTTCTCCAAGGTTAGAAACCCAGTAATGGAAGCATTCCATAACGGGGAACTTTCGGGGTCTGACCCTGAGAATCAGGATTTTGACCCAAATTTTGGGGCTGCAGGGGAAAAAGTAAGATTCTCAGACTGAGAAAGTTTGACAACTTTGCAGGAAAGATAATAGTTCACCTTTTCACGTACTTTATTCTTAAAAGGGTTTTCTACATTTCAAACTAGGTGGTATGTTACACAAGACAGTTAAGTTTTTCCCTGTCTTTCTCTCCAGAGATTCGATGCAGCAGGAAGGATGCTGTCATTTCCGTAATCTGAGCTACAATTGATGGTTCACCTGGGGATTTGTCAGTTATTTTCTTTACCTTATAGTTCTTATATTGGATGCAGGAGATGTACAGAACTCCCCTAAGTACAAGGATTCTGCAGAACAAATTAAACCCCTTAGTGACGGCCGCGTGCAGACGCAGCCGTCACTTAACGCCCGTCTAACATTTTTTTTTTTCTCTCAGACGAATCCGGAGTCCCCGAACGGCATGCAGCCGCGCGGGGATCCGGATTTCCTGGACGTACATGTACGTCCTCTGTCACTAAGTGACAGCCACAGAGGACGTACATGTACGTCCATTGTCGCGAAGGGGTTAAAGTAACAGTCTACCTTCTTTTTGTCTTGGCATAGTCTGCAGGTTCTGGAAGTGCTAACTCAAATTACCTATACGGTTTAATTTGTTTTTCATCTGCACCTATTTTTTTATACATTTATGTCCTTGAATATGAGCTTCCTGAATCTGTTTCCAGAGAGCATTGTCAGGGACTGTGAAATCAGGGATCATGATACAATGTAAAAGGATAGTGATACCACAAGGAGTAGCCAATCCTGGTCCTCAAGAGGTACAACAGTGCATGCTTTCTAGAATATCTATTTTGATAAAGCGCTATATGTATGTGTATGGCTCCATATAAATAAAGATACATACATAGTTCCGAATCAGTTAGTGGCTAATGCACTTTCATTGATCTACCTGTACTGAAGCAGGGTTATCCTGAAAACATGAAATGTTAGTATTGAGCTATTGAGGACCAGGGTTGGCTACCCATGTCATACAATGTAGGAAGGACTCTAGTCCATTGGTTCTCAACCGGTGCCCTCGGGGCTGCCTAACAGGCCAGGAACTGTGAATTTGCCTTGTAGAACACAGGTGTGTTGATCTGAGGTTCCGTCAATTTGATTAACCTGCCTGCTCTCTAACAAAGAAATCCTCAAATACTGGCCTGTTAGTGTGTCCTGATGGCTTGGATTGAGAGAAATTGCTCTGTTCTAGTAAAACCTTTGATTGCCAGAAGGGTATAGCCTTGCGTAACCTTCTGGCACTCAAAGGGTTAAATACAGTATACAGCACACTTATTGCTGCATTGATAGTGTTACAAAATATCACTATCCCTGCTTTCACAGTCTCCAATGGAATGTTCACTTGCCCCCCCTTGACAGGTTTTTCCTTATGATCACTGATGATTGTCCCTCTCTGCGATCCATCTGGACAGTCTTGCTGCTCAGAAGTGAGCTGTGTTACATCTGTAAAAGGGGCAGGATGGGGAGACTTTATGATTCAATTACTCTTGAACTACCACTCTGACAGTATTGAAATAACACTCTCCATGGCCCAAAATACTATGAAGATTAAATGGAGCTGCTTTTATTTTAAACATTACTATCCCTTTAACAACCGTTCAATCCAGTATACGGTAACGGTTAAGGACCACAACAATTTTTTTAATCTTTTTTTTTCACAATGAATTTTGGGATGGCAGAGTAGAATGCAGTCCGCTGTACTCCCAGAATTCAGTAACGTGCAAGGATCATCACTGGTCCTTAATGTCCAGACCAGCTTAACGGTCCTGGCACGTCACCTGACGCTAAGGGATTAATCTTGTTAGTGCTATTTGTACTGAGAGATAAGACTAAAGACTGTTACTTGATTTTGATTAATGCTCCTGTTCTTGGATTCAGAAGGGTTCTTATCTCAACCCAATTACAGATAATCCTGGACCAGTAGCCATCCCTTGCCACCAACAGCTACCAACAGTTCCTGTTTTCATGATACCTCTGCTAGATCACATGCTTCTCAGTCACTTTAATTGGTCTACCTCTGCTCATTCATAGTAGTTTAGGTTGAAAAAAGATTTGCGTCCATCAAGTTCAACCCTCTTCTTATTCTTTACCGCCATTGATCCAAAAGAAAAAACCCTTTATTCAGCAATGTCAAATTCTGCTTTCAATGGGGGGAAAATTCCTTCTTGATTCCAAATGGCAATCAGATTTCTCCCTGAATCAACAAGCACTAATTAAATATTAATCCTAATACTAACATACATAGCCCTCTATGTTCTGCTTTTTTAAAAAAGTATCCAGAAAGTATTCAATAATATCCTAAAAACATGCACTGTTGGTAGTTCTTGACGACAAGGGTTGGCAGCCCTTGGTTCAGTATTATGTATTAGGCAGGGTCAGGACAGTCACAATCAATTCCATGGCCTATTTTAGGTTGGAACCCCCACCCCAGTATCTAGTAGGAATGCCACTTACCACTGCCCATAAAAATAGCTATGAGCATAAAGGAGCAGTATGAGAAATGTATATTTCCAGAGTTGTTACTGGTTAAACCTGTGTTTTTTTTTTTTACATTAGCAGTGTCCTCTAGTGGTCAAATTCTAATTAGTTTTTCTGTTGCATTCTAATGGAGAGGAAAGTCGGTGACTTACAGTTCTCCATAGAATATGATAGAAACTGCTGAGTCATTTCCTGTCATCTATCCTATATAATAATTCACCAAGTTGTGTGTAACGCCCGACATGCGCAGTAGACACTGCTGTGCGTGCAGCAGTCATACGCAGTAGAGAAGGAGCGTCCAGCTCTGTAACAGCCAAGGCGCGGGCAGTCTCCACTGCGTGTGACTGCCCCGCGACCGGCTGCCAGAGGCTCTGTATCAGCCGAGGCGCGGGAGACCCGCGACCGGCTGCCACAGGCACTGTGGCCCGTGTAACGGGCTGTTCAACTAGTCTATATATAAAACGCTAGCCTGCAAAGCTCCCTGCGTGCTAAACAGCACATGCGCAGTAGAGACTGCTGGAGCTATGCAGTCATACACAGTAGGGACTGGCCTCACAGGCTGATCTGGAGCGGGGAGTTCCAGACGGCTCACAGCCTGTCTTTGCTCCTGGCTGCGGGGTAGCAGCGGAGGCTGCTACCCCGGAGCTCCCTGCTCCAGATCAGCCCGTGTATACGGGCTTTATAACTAGTCAGGAAATAAACATAGCAAATTCACTTCCTGGTTATTTGAACTGTTATAACATTTGAATGAAATAACTAACAGCAGTGGGAGTGACCTTGTTATACTCAGCAGGAAAAGTCCTATAACATGTATGTTTTCATAAAAAAGTTTACTGCTCCTTTAATTATGGGAAAAAAAAACGGTGGTATGTTTTTTTTTTTCTCTATAGAGTTCTCCCAATTCCTGGAGATGCTTCTTTTAAGTGTTATTAAAAATGTTAACAGCATTGTTCTGATAGTTCAAGATGTTTTGCTACCAGGTGATGCTGTTGCTATTACAGCCTCTGAAAAGCGGAGTCTCCTATACACAAGTTTCTCATATATTGATGTAGCAACAGCACCACCACCTGGCTGCAAAAAGCACTACAACATATTTTTTAGTTTATAATCTGGGTATATGTGCAATGCATTGGATACCTCTCTGGCACTCAAAGGGTTAAATGGTGGGCACTGTGATCTTTTTTGCAGTGAATTGCCGATCCATCTGGACCTCACATGGTTGTTATAATTATATAAATATATGTTTTTAAATATTTTTTGCAGTCCAAAAAGTGTAGTACATTATTTAGTTTAATTTATAAAAAAGGCTATTTTATAAGTTCCTTTTTCATCTGTCTTTCAGGAGCTATTATAAAAGTGAAACGATCTCTACATCTTATGCACCAGATGGCTTTGTTAAGAGGAACACCAGTATTGTGAATGGCAAGTTCCATACAAAACTGTACAGCAGGTGCGTGCCTGTTTACCCTACATACATTGGAATCTGTAAACACATAACTGAAATTCAACATAAAGCTACTATGAAATACACGTTTACCACCTGCTATGTGCCAATGAAAGAAAATAAATGGAGTGCACTTTAAAATTGCGGGCGTGTGTCTATTGCGAACAGGGACGTGAACAGAAATTTTGGGGGGCAGGGGCTCAAATGAAAAAAAGGGCACGTCTCATAATTATTTATTCAAACCATATATTTAAAAAAAGAAAAGAAAATAATTTACATCTCAGGGGCCTGTAGTCACAGAAATCTGAAGCGCCCCCCACCCATTGGCCATCTCCACTGGACACCTCCACAATGCTCCTAATATCCACATTGCCCCCCATCATCTCCATATTGCCCTTACATTGCCCCCGTCAGCTCCATATTGCCCCCATTATTTCCATATTGCCCCCATCAGCTCCAACTTACCCTCACATTGCCCCCATCATCTCCATATTGCCCCATCAGCTCCAATTTACCCTCACATTGCCCCCTTCATCTCCATATTGCCCTCATCAGCTCCATATTGCCATCAGCTCCAACTTACCCTCACATACATTGCCCCATCATCTCTACATTGCCATCATCTCCATCTTGCCCCCCATCAGATCCATATTGCCCCATCATTTCCACATTGCCCCCCAGTGTCCGTTTCCTACCTCTTCCCTGGTGGTCCAGCGGTAGGAGAGGTCTGTATGTGCCTCCTTTGGCACAGACCTGTAGCTTCTGGAGCTCCTGCGCGGTCTTCTCTTCATGCAGAGCGCTGGGAGATGATGTCATCTCCCAGCGCTCTGTAATACTTAAGAGTCAATGAGGGAGCACAGCATCTACAGGTCTGTCCTGAAGGAGGCACAGATCTGACTGGGCGGTGTGTGTGTGGGGGGGTTAGTGCGGGCGGCAAGGCAAGTGCACAAGGGCACTTTGGACAAAAAGGGCAGGTGCTCAAGCCCCCCTTGGTGTCTGTGTGCATGTGCCTGATTGACTATAGAGAAAACGCAACTAAGAGGAGATCTTGTCACAATGTACAAGTATATGAGCGGTCAATGTGGGGATCTCTTTGAGCTTTTCATTCCAAAGTAGTGGGGCAATTCCAATGCTCTGAATACATTACTGCTTTTTGGAGGTCAGTTTACATAATCCTTACTGGCTATTTAATCCTTTGGATGAAGCAAGCTTTTTTTCATGTACTTGTATGTTATAAGATAAGGGCATTTTGTGTGTAAGGGATGAAAATGTAGTCATGGATGAGGTTAAAGGCACATTGGGTGCCTTGCAGTGGGGCTCCTGAAATGTGAATTCAGCCCTGGTTGTATAATGAACTCCTTCCTAAGAGCCGCTTATTTTCAAAGGTATAATTTTCCTGCAGGCTATCATGAGTATGCGTACCCCTCTGGTACTCAAAGGGTTAAAGGGCCTTTACACACACACACACACACACACACACACACACACACACACACACACACACACGTGTGTATGTATATATATATATTTATATATATATATATATATATATATATATATATATATAAATAAATAAAAAGTAGAGGCGTATAGATCACATTTCAGTTGTAGTTATCACTGGGTTTTATCTACTTTGGAGAAGTGTGTTAATAAGCCATTGATAAAATAATCAGCGTCAGTGGAATTCAGGCCATAATTTGGGCAACATTTAAAAAAAAAAAAAAATTACGAGAAAAAAATAAAATTTCTTTTGTTTTTCTTTTCAGTTATTCCTGTTCATCTGGGAGTACGGTCTCATTACGCTGTATAAGTAAGTGTTATGATAAAGGAATCTGCACCATTTGCTTGTAGAGCAATATACATGACAACATTGTGCTTTCCAGTGGACACGAGATCCTAAAGTCAAAAGAGAATATTTATATGTCATACAAGGATGCAGCTGTAATGGGGTCATAAACACTCCCTTATCCTGCTTACGTCTTTGCAATGCATTGGATACCTCTGTGGCATCCAAGTACTCAACCCGTTGAATGCCAGTGGGTTGAGCAACGCATTGCAGAGCAATGTGTTAAAAGGATAGTATTGCTTGAAAATAATTTTATTTTATATTGTAGCCCTTAAAAAAACATTAAAAATGATATAAGTCTTATCTCCCAAACCTTTATGGTCTGGGAGATATTAGCCAGTAAAGTTTCCCCTGGAGTGATGTCACTGCTCAAGCCTTCATATTTGGAATCCGGTCCGCAGACCGGCTGCGGCTCTTCAGCAGTGCTGAGATCATGATCTTTAAAAATAATTTCTTCATTGGAATGGTCTACAAAGTGTGTTTGCAAAGATCGTGATCTCGGCACTGCTAAAGAGCTACCTCTGATCTGTGGACCAGATTCCAAATCTTTCCACTAGATGGCAGACTTGGCTAAAACAGACAGGAAAAGGGAACTTAAAAACTTTACTTGCAAATATCTCCCAAACCATAAAGGTTTGGGAGATAAGACTTATATGATTTTTAATGTTTTTTTAAGGGCTACAATATAAAATAAAATTATTTTCAAGCAATACTATCCCTTTAAATACCCATCTATTACTCAAAGGGTTAACCCTTTGAGTGCCAGAGGGATATGGAACTACTTGCTTTGCAATGCGTTCCGTACCCCTCTGGCCCTCAAAGGGTTAAAGCAGGGTCTGAGGCACTCCAGCTGTTGGGGGCTACAACTCCCACCATATCCAACCAACAGCTTACTGGTGGGGAAGATGGGAGATGCCAAAAGGTTGTCTACCCCTGGCTTAAAGGAACATCACACAGATTGTGATTTATTTAATTATGTATTTAGCACCATTTATGCTTTTATGAATGCATCATAAAGGAGACGTAACCTCTTCAATCAGTCCTAGATGTCAAATCCATGGAGGCGGACATGATATGTAAACAGGCAGAGATTTCCATGTGCAGTGTACCGAGCTTGTCTCCTGTGGTCTTGCTAGTAATTGTCATATCTACCTGTTTGGATATGGCAGATATGACATCCAGGGCTGATTGAAGTTATGATCTCGTGAACAAAAGCATTCATATGGGTCATTTAGGATTTTCTGGCTATAGTATGGTAAGCGTGTGTACGTTGGGGGGAGTTAGAGTTGTTGGTTCATCTTTAACTGTGTTCCATAGTCCGGGTAGGTTTTGTCTACTTTTGTACCCTAGCTCATAATCACACATATCAACTGAGTAGTTGTCCTCTTAATGTTAGTCCTTGGGGACACCCCAACAGCTCAGGATTTCATGATATCCCTACTTAATCACAGGTGGCTCAGTCATTGTAATTAATCTGCCTGTGCTTGGTTAGATATATCCATAAAACCTGACCTGTCAGAGTTTCCTGAGCACTGGAGCTAAGAATCACTGCTTTAGACATGTGTCTAAGTATGTGGTTCGGATAGGTACACTTTATCTCAATGTAGCTGGGATAGACTAGTATTGACCTCCGGTAACATAGTAGCGGCTCAGACAATAATAGTTAATATGACAATGATACTGGGGACTAGACGTCTTGAGATCTCATCAAGTATGATCTCTATAATGATTGCTTCATAATATAGAACCAATGTATCTCAGATGTAAGTCTGCACCTAACAATAACTGTAGGGTTAAAGCGGCTCACACATGTAAAAGGGTAAATCAAGTGCTTCCTTCTTACATTAAGTATAACAAACTATCTCAATTAGACTGCTTATTGAAGTAATGCAGCCCGAATCTCTCAGACCACATGATCTGCTTGTCCCAGTGTAACTGCTTAATATAATGGCGGTGTGATAGTTAAGAGATGGGAGGCAGATTTTAACCCTTACAGTCATCCAGTTGTAGTGATAGGACTTGTAAAGACTACATCTTACTTAGACACTAATGCTTTAAAACGATCTTGACGTTTTATAGTCCCCGCACCCTCACAAACTGATTATTGTAACTATCAAGTGTACGGAGGTGCCTGCATTAGTCTGACGGCACCATATATCGAGGTAACTAATTAGCGCTCAGTATCCCTCCACAATAGCTAATAATCACAGTGGAATAGACTGGTAACTGATTTAGTTATAGTTATATTAAGGGAGGAACAAACAATTGGTTGCTCCCTAACACAAAAACCTTGTGGCCGTCAGCTAGATCTTGCCACATCACTAATACTCAAACACTATTGCCAACCAATTGTCCGAACCATAATGGCTTACAAGCTTTCATAGTATTATTAATTCAGTGCTAGTATGCCTCCTGATGGACCGGCCCGTGGACATTACACGGAGAGGTATATTTCACTATAAATTGAGGAGATGCGGTTCCTCTCAGTCACACAGAGCAGGGTCAGTGCCAAGGATCTTGGAGGGGAGAGAGGTATCAGGGGAAGCGAGTGGCAAGCTTGTAGGAAATGTTTTCTTAAATCTTTGTTTGCTTTTTTTTTTTAAATAATAAAAAAGACCTATGCCAAGGTCCTAGCAAAAGCACAGCTTCCATTTGTCTGTTGATTGCTACTGTTTGTTGGCCCTTTGGGAGCCAGAGGGGTGAGCAATGCACATCCCTATGGCATTCAATGCTGTCCATGGTGCTGAAAGCCTTCTCTGTATTCCCCTACTGGCTGGGTAGGGAAGTACAGAGAATGCTGTTCAGAACTGTCGTAGTGTAGGTGATGTGTGAGGGGAGGAGATCCCTTCCACACCGACAGCACTTCAGAAATCCTGTATGCTAATAGGGACCTGCTCCAACCTTCTCCTTCCATCCGACAATTTTTGTGAATATTTCGGTGTGTGCAGATCGAATTGTTGGAGTGATTCCAACACATTGACAATATCATACTGACACCACATCGACATTTAGTGCATCTAGGCCCTAGTGTCAATTTTTTGGATGAAATTGATGAATTCAGAAGATGCCTATCCTCAGAAGAAAGTGTACTAAATTGTAGGTTTCACATAAAAGACCAGAGGGAATGTGGCGAATCATCCAGGGATTTGTTTGTGGAAATTGGAAGATTATAAAGATCAGTGAAATAATTTCGATGATAAAGTATTTTACTGGCAGAGTGTCTGAGTGAAAGAATTTGATATTTCTGTTGCTTACTTTTTTATTTTTTTAGCCAGAATTTTGTGTGGTTTATTAGCCCATTCATAAAACAACTGCTGAGACCTCTTCATTTGTTTTACAATTTTGTCCAGTTGAATCCTAGAAGTGCTTCCCTGGCCCTAAGAAGTTAAAGGGATAGTAATACTTCGTTTTAACTTTATTTTATTTTGTAGGCATTAAAAAAACATGAAGAATGATATAAGTTTTATCTTTCAAACCTTTATGGCTTAAGAGATATTCACAAGCAAAGTTTCCCCTCCCCTTTTACCTAGTGTAAGCCATCTCTTCTCAGATGTGAATCTGGTTGTATGACAGTACAGATAACAGCAGGGGACAATCTTCTTTGTATGAAAACAATGAAAGCCCTGCCCCCCTTGACAAGTTTTTCAGGTTTTTCCCTTATCTTAATTGAAGATTGTCCCTCTCTGCAGTCTACCTGGGCACCTGCCTTCTGATCTGGCTGAACGGGGGGGGGGGGGTACTTTGCTTGTGAATATCTCTTAAACCATAAAGGTCTGAGAGATAAGACTTATATCGTTCTTCATGTTTTTTTAATGCCTACAAAATAAAATAAAGATAAAACAAAGTATTGCTATCCCTTTAATGGAAGTTAGTAAGAGGGTGATGTTTCTTATGATGGGATTAAATAGTTGTGAGAGCTAGAGTTAATTGCTCAGTGTTATTGTGTTTGTCTAGCTTACCACGATGGTATACTTTACATGAACCCCAGAGAGTGTTTGCCGAAGGCACTGAGTTTAAAGGGATAGTATTGCTTAGATTTAACTAATTTTAATATTGTAAATATTTAAAAATATGAATAGAATGAGGTATGTCCCATGTCTCAAACTTGTATAGTTTGAGAGATCGAAGAGTCTAAAGTTCCCATTTCACAAGAAGTCTGCCATCGACAAAAGCAGATTCTGGTCCCAGGAACGTCCTGCGGCTCTTCAGCAGAGGCAAATAGCACAATATAGAAATAAATACTTATTGGAATGGTCTACAAAGTTTGCCTGGTTTGCAAGCACACATTGTAGACCATTCCAATGAAGTATTTATTTCTATGTCGCACTATTTCGGCTCTGCTGAAGAGTCGCAGGATGTTCCCGGGACCAGAATCTGCTTCTCTCAGCTAGATGGCAGACTTCTTGTGAAACGGGAACTTTAGATGCTTCGATCTCTCAAACTATACAAGTTTGAGAGATGGGACATACCTCATTCTATTCATATTTTTAATCTGTACAATATTAAAATTAGTTACATTTAAGCAATACTATCCCTTTTAAAGTAAAAACTGTTCTATATGGGAAATTATATGAGACCTTAACTGGAAGTATTTTAACAGCTATTCATTTAGTTTCCAGTTAAAACCCTTGGGTTGTGGCTCGGAGAGATTGAAGGAAAACTTAAGTGTGTGTGGTCTGACAAAGTAATTACAATATGGTAAAGCATGGTACTGTGTTCACCATTAAGAAAAACAGGAGACTGAAAATGATACCTTTATTGGCTAACTGAGTGGCTCTAAGATGCAAGCTTTCAAGACAACTTAAGTCTCTTCTTCAGGCTTAATAAGAATGAATCATTGCAAAGTATTCAAGGGGGTTAAGCCTCAATGAAATTAATCAATGGTAATTTGGGGAATTTTTATTTCTTCCTACAGTGTATTTGTTTTGATTTAGACATACCCCATTTTGTCTTAACCCTCTGGGTGCCAGAGGGATACGCAACACGTTGTAGAACAATGCGTTGCATACCCCTCTGGCACTCAAAGGGTTAACCCTCTGACCAGAGGGGCATGAATACCCCTCTGGCACTCCAAAGGGTTAATACATAAGGTTCCATATATCATATGGATAAAATTAATAAAGCCCATTATATTATTATTTCTTAAAATTATATCCATGACCTTTGTACATCAAAACCCAGCCCAAGAGACTGATGCAAAAACAACTTGTCGTCTTTGGTCCAAATCTCTTTGTACCTTTCTACATCTGGCTTTTATTCCTTTAATTGCAGATTGTGGTTTATCTACAAAGACAGTGAGTAGCCGGATAGTAGGAGGGTCCACGGCAGCGTTAGGCGATTGGCCATGGCAAGTGAGCCTTCAGTACAATGAAAGGCATGTTTGTGGTGGCTCTATCATTACCCCCAACTGGATAGTGACTGCAGCTCATTGTGTAGAGGGGTAAGTTCTTCTGTGCAGCATCTGCTTTGCTTTTTGTTTTTACTGCTAAATCGAAGAACAATAATAAGATTCGAAAAGGTAGGCACGCACATTCGTAGGGTGAAGAATTTACATTGCTCAATGCTCAGTATTTCAACTCCAGACTTGAGCCGCTATCAAGACCTGTCTACCTTTCAGAATCATAGGTAGTCTGTCTGTCTAGATGAGTGGTTCTCAATCTTTTTAGCTTAATGGGATAGTAATGTTTCACAATAAAAGCAGCTCCAATTAATCTTCATGGTATTTGGGCCATGGAGAGTGGTGTTTCAATACTGTCAGAGTTGTAGTTCAACAGTAATTGAATGATAAAGTATCACCCTCCCGCCCCCTTTACCTAGTGTAAGCCACCTCCCCTCAGATGTGGAATCTGGTCCATAGACCAGACAGCTCACAGCAAGGGACAATCTTCTTACTGTGATCATAAGGACAACTCTGCCCCCCTTGACAGTTTTTTCACGTTTTCCCTTATGCTCACTGAAGATTGTCCCTCTCTGTTATCCATCCAGACAGTCTTGCTGTTCTGAGGTGAGTAGTGTTACATCAATAATAGCAGCTCCAATTAATCTTTATAGTATTTGGGCCATGGAGAGAGTTATTTCAATGCTGTCAGAGTTCTGTGGATAATGATGCTTAATCTTCTTTCTTAAGTATGATTTACGCCTCAGCTCTCAGTTCATCTTGTAGAGACGCCTCTCCCCAACACCCCCTTTTTTTTTTCTCTCTTCCTCCTCCTCCCTCCCCACATACTTCAGCATCTACACTTCTACCTCACTATATTTCAGATACATTGATTATCTAGAAGAACTGTAGTTTTATCCTATATGTGTACGTTATACTCTGTATATCATCCTCATATCGAACTCTTTTTTTCTTTTCTTTTTTTTCTCTTAATTTTAACTTGACCACATATATTCTGAAGTGTATTGCATTCATATGCTGTATAAACATGGTGTATTTATTCCTTGTCTTATTTATGCTGTACTTTGAATTTCTCAATAAAAGTTTTTTTTTATTTTTTTTTAAATACTGTCAGAATTGTAGTTCAAGAGTAATTTAATGATAAAGTATCCCCTCTCCTGCCCCTTTTACTGATGTAACACTGCTCACCTCAGAATAGCAAGACTGTCCAGATGGATAGCAGAGAGAGACAATGTTCAGTGAACATAAGGAAAAACCTGTCAAGGTGGGCAGGGTTTTCCTTATGCTCACCGTAAGAAGATTGTCCCTTGCTGTGGTCTGTCCAGTCAAGAGACCAGATTCCACATCTGAGGGGAGGTGGCTTACACTAGGTAAAAGGGGCAGTAGATGGATATTTTCTCATTCAATTACTCTTGAACTACAACTCTGACAGTAGTGTAATAACACTCTCTATGGCCCAAATACTATGAAGATCTGCTGTTTTTGTGAAACATTACTATCCCTTTAAGGCACCCTTAACATGCAATCTGGAATTTTCAGGGCACTTTCCCATTTTATTTCTCAAAGAACTTAATGAAGGGAACAATGCATAAATGTATAATTAGAAAGAAAGGTGAGAGATGCTCAACTAGGCTCATGAGCTAGCAAATACATGCAAGAAGCTCACTGGTACTGTGTCCTCGCGCCCAGGGTGCAATCTCTTTTAGCTCACCAGTGCCATACACAGAGAGGAAATCCTCTGAAGCACATCATACTGGTCCTGCCAAACGACAGTCCAGCCACGAAATGCCAGACAATTCCTCTCTGAACAAGGGAAACAGCCAACCCCAGACATACGTTTCGGCCTTCTTGGGCCTAGTCGGCGAGGTACAGCTGATCCCTCTAGGCCGAAACGTGCATCTGGGGTTAGCCGTTTCCCTTGTTTAGAGAGGAATTGTCTGGCATTTCGTGGCTGGACTGTCGTTTAGCAGGATCAGTATGATATGCTTCAGAAGATTTCCTCTCTGTGTATGGCACTGGTGAGCTAAAAGAGATTGCACCCTGGGTGCAAGGACACAGTCCCAGTGAGCTTCTTTCATGTATTTGCTAGCTCATGAGCCTAGTTGAGCATCTCTCACCTTTCTTTCTAAATGTATAATTATTCTTGGGTCTCAGTCAGAATGACAACAAAGAGCTTATTGTGCATAATAATTTCCATAAGTATCAGTATCAGAAACTCAAATTTAACATGTTTGTCAAAGTACTCATGGAAAAATTAGAGCACCCCAAGTTGTTGCCCAAGGCACAGCAAAGCGCCTCAGCAGCCTGAAAGACAACTACAGGTATAGATAGATAATAACATGAATTATATAAAATATTTCTCACCCGAAGTTCTGTGTTTTTTAATTTAGGAGCTATTCATCTGCGACTCTATGGACAGTTTATGCTGGAACAGTGTCCAAGTCATCTGGTGGTTATCGCTATTCAGTGCAAAGGGTGATCTCACATCAAGAGTATGATACCAACACAAAGAACAATGATATTGCCCTCATGAGACTAAAGACAGCAATGTCATTTGATAGTAAGTGTTTATTGTTTAGCTCCTATATGACAAAAACCTGTGTAAGTGTAATATTATGTTAAGGGAAAATGCATATATTGCAAAGGTAAGCAATCATTTGGCATTCCAGTAACTGAAGACTATGACTTCCATTATCCGCTACAGCTTTTTGTGTGACGCGGATGATGGGAGTTGTAATCTACAACACCTAGGGCTCAGTTTAATAGAACGTGGTACAAAAAAACCCACAAAAAACAGCCAACAGTAGTTTTTCAAGCATAGTAAGCCATCCAAGTACCTGTGCTGTGAAAAACTACCACATGGAAAGAAAAACATGCTGAGCGCTAAATTTTGCACCCATAGGAATCTATTAAAAAGAGTTTGAATCTCCAGTTCAATTCCATGTGTTGGGCAGTAACATGCATTAAAGGGATAGTAATACTTCATTTTAACTTTATTTTATTTTGTAGGCATTAAAAAAACATGAAGAATGATATAAGTCTTATCTCTGAAACCTTTATGGTTTAAGAGATATTCACAAACAAAGTATCCCCCCCCCTGTTCAACCAGACCAGAAGGGAGATGCCCAGGTAGACTGCAGAGAGGGACAATCTTCTATTAAGATAATGGAAAAAGCTGAAAAACTTGTCAAGGGGGTAAGGGCTTTCATTGTTTTCATACAAAGAAAATTGTCCCCTTCTGTTATCTGTCCAGTCTATGGACTGCATTCCACATCTGAGAATAGATGGCTTACACTAGGTAAAAGGGGCGGGAGGGGAACTTTGCTTGTGAATATCTCATAAACCATAAAGGTTTGAGAGATAAGACTTATATCATTCTTCATGTTTTTTTAATGCCTACAAAATAAAATAAAGTTAAAACGAAGTGTTACTATCCCTTTAAGGGACCCTATTTTATTGCCAAAAAAATCTGGAAAAAAATCAGTGACCAGTGGTTGTACTGGTATGGAGCCCTAAGCCCCAATTCAATACAGTCAAAGCACTGAAAAAAATGTGTGTTTTAGAAGAAAAATTAATTCTGTGAGTACCAGTGTGGTATGCAATGCATTGCAGAGCGTTACATACCCCACTAGTACTCACAGGGTTAATCGCCCTAAAAGGCAGTGGCGTAACTATACGCCCCTGCGACCCCTCCGCCATGCGCCCGCAATCTCCCGCCGGCGCTCTAGTAATTCAGAGCGCTAGGAGATCACATTATCTCCCAGCGCTTTGCATTACTAAGAGGACCGCGTGGGAGCTCCAGGTAGGAGATGGGGGCATTGTGTAGGAGGTCAATGTGGTCAGGGGGGTCAATGTGGTCAGGGGGGTCCGTGGCACTTCTTGTACCAGGGCCCGGAGGCTTCTAGTTACGCCTCTGCTAAAAGCTAACCCCATCCTATGGAAACGAACGCTTACCTATAAGTCTTAGGGATCCAGTGCAAGTGTTCTTCTGTGATCTTCTATCTGCCGTCGTCTTCTTTCTTCTCATCGTCATTCTTCTTGTCTTCTGGCTTCTCATCTGCATCCTCATCCCAAATATAGAGGCACTGTAAACAAAAAAAAAAAAAGTCCAAATTATAGATGCCCCCCCCCCAAATATATGCAACAAAGATATGCAGGCCTTAACCCTTTGAGTACCAGAGTGATATGCAACACATTGCAGAGCAATGCACTGTGCACCCTTCTGGCATTTCAAGGGTTAATTGTATGCTGGCATTCCAAGGATTAAATGTATGCTAGCGGCAGGAATGCAGAGCAAAAATCCCCCCCACCAAAGATACCTCTCGGGCTGTTGCCCAAGGCATTCTGTGGAAAATTGTTCCCAGTCTACAATTGGCTGGTATGTGTGCTTACGCACCTCACAGCCAATCAGTTTGTAGCAGGTTTCGTCACCCTCCCCCCCCCCACACACACACACACACTAGAAGCTGACTGGGGCACCAGAGTGGGAAGGAGGAACAGAGGGATTTGGGTCTCAAGAAGTGACACTTGGGAGGTTTGCTTTTATACAGCAGTCAGTTATATCTATTTACTGTTATTTTATTGAAGCTCTGTTGTCATCTATAACTGAATAAGGAGGTCATTTTACTACCTTGACAATGTATGCAAGACTCTTTGGAATTGTGGGCTGAGCTGACTAAAGCCACAAAGAGAGAAAAAGAGCACTGCACTTTAGTATCATGTCTGGACCTGGGAGACATACAGAGAGGTAGTGATCCTGGTTAGAGCCACAGAGACGGAAAGTGAGGCCTTTTGGCAACATGGGTGGTGTTGGTTAGAGACACATTCAGCCTCTCAACCTCACTGTAAGGTTGACGCTGGATGCCACCACAGCACTACATGATGGGGCTACTACTAATTGAGTAGAGGGAGTTAAATTGTATACAAAGGCTCCACGCGGAGAGGCAAGAGACGTCTACAGACACCTCGGTATTCCCCTCATTGCTCTTGACAGCAGTTACACAATTACAAAGCTCTGTACTTATCAGGGTAACCAGATGGTCAGTTAGGTTTTCCACTTCTGGATCTCTTCCAAAAAATCTAAATAATGGCTTGCCTGTCATGTGTTTTTTTGCAATTAAATCTGCACTTCACTGAACTAGTGTGCCTGTGTTTTTCAATCAATAATTAAACCTTTGAGTGCCACAGGGATGTCCACTGCATTGCCAATCAATGTACTGGTCAACCTTCTGGCACACAAGTGAGCAGGAGCTGTTTGTTTTTGCGTTCAGTGCTGTCGAAGATAATATACAAGATTAACCTCTAACAGGAGAACCAATTAGGTTAGATATCTTCACATAAATAGATAAAATCAAATTTGAGAACTTTACACTATACTAGGTACTGACACGCTACTTCACAGTAAAGAATTGATTAAAATAATCAATTACGCATATTTGTGCAAAAATATCATTTATTTACGTAAAATATACTAAATATAGAAAAAGTGTAAGCAACAATGATATAAATGAGTGAATACCAATTTCAATACAGCTACAATAACCCAAACCACAATTATCACAATTAGTATTACCAGCAATAAAAGGGTTAACCACACATAGGTATGTTCAGAGGTATTAAATAACAATAATTGAACCCAGCAGCATAGAAAGGATAATTGATCCTATGATTAATTAAAATACAGTTGGCAGCAGCATATATGAATACCTCTGCCCCAGAAACTGTATAAACTATGCTAATTGAGGTTTAAGGTAGGTTGTCAGGTGAGTAAGCTTTAATATTAAGCCAGGTCATTTGACAATTTCCTTATACCATATGCAATAGCAAAATTTAGAGACAGTAACTGGAATAAAATCCCAGATTTAGATCACTATAATTTAATTATCTACCAATTTAAAATATTTCATACCTTCTGAATAAAACATATACATTGCAATTAATATAGTCAATAATAGATTATACCAAGAATATACGTAGAATCAAATCCAATAATATATGTTTAGACAGTATACCAACTTCATGCAACATATATCATAAACATGACCGTAGCAAACATATGTAAAACCTATAGGGTATTCCAAGGGTTAATCACTTATTAATATAGGATGCCACGGCCAAGATGGTGGCTTCTTTTGTCTAGTGAGAGGTTTAAATAAACTTCCTACTGTACAAAAGTTTAGACCCCCAAAACATACACAATGAAATCCAGAGAAACACACATAGACAGCAGTTGAAGGGTTAATAAATGAATTCAAAGAATTCTCCAGACCAAATATTAGCTATTTATACCTTTCCAGAAACACACTATATTATTCTAGAAATACCAAAAATGATATTAACGAATATATAAACCAAGCTATATAAATGTAACTGCTATCAACTATTTTACACTTATCTGGTAAAATATGACAATTTAATCAATTTTGCTTAATTCCAGAATCACTACAGCCAATATGGCTTATTATAATTTCTAAAAATGGGTGGCCAGTCCACTAAGAAAAATTATAAGAAAATTATGTTTCTTCAAATATAGAAGTAATATGTATTTGATTCTGAAATTTTGCAGAGTTAAAATAAGGAAATATATAGTTACCAGTCAATGAGTGTTTCTTAGGATCTCTTTGGTATACATCATGGATACTTCAGCAAACAGAACCAGGAAGCCAAGCTAAGATGATCAGAATCAGGAAACCAAGAGAGTCCTCATGAAGCCAAAAAAGAAAGCCCCTTCTCTCTCAAAACTTACATATTTATAATGTAAAATTACCCTTATCAGAATCTCCTTTGATTTGGATAAAGATCCATCTCATTATGCAGCGACATCATCAGTATTATCTGATTGGACACTCTAAATGTCTTATTTCCATATGAGATCATTCATATATTAACACCATATTTGGAATTCTGCAAAACACTGGTAATGTTATATACCCTGGAGATGGAGCTCTTACTCCACATTAACATTTTCCCTGATAATATTTCCTTATCAATAGACAATAATGTGTTCTGTTTTGTGTCATTAGTCATATGTCAAAAAGGTAATCAAATTTGATATAAATTTGTCACCCTAGTAGACTTTCCTATAGGGGAGTATATCTTCCCTTAGCCACATAGTCTGTAATTGTCTGGATTTTAGCCCTTAACTTACCATAAAGTTGGTCAAGTATTTTCACTCCCATTGAGGTAAAGAGTCCCCTTTTGTTTTAAGAATGAACTAACTTGAACACATTTTAAAACAGAGTTTCAGAGAATTTGGCTTAAAAAAAAATAACCATCTCCTTCCCATCATGGCAATGTCTCTGACAGTGCAGGCAAATCTAGCTCTTCTGATGTCTCAAAACACCATTTCTCTGTCATCCAGTATAGCTTACAGTTAAGTCCGGGAAGGCGACCGCCCCTTTAAGTAGGCAGGAACAATTCTTGGAAAGAGGTGCACGGTGGAGCCTTCCTTCACTCCTTAGCTGGTCTTCTTGGTGTTTCACAGAACAATGTGTTGCGTACCTCTCTGGAACTCAAAGGGTTAAAGCATTAGCTTAATATTCAGGGCTGGATGTACGTCACAAGAGCCTCTGGGAAAGTCACTTTAGCTCCGCTCATGGCCTCACCCCCACTCCTCACATGACCACACCCACAGTCCCCTCCACTGTTCCCTGGAACAGAAAATACCCACTGCCTAGAACATACAACCCCCCCCCCAAAAAAACTTTTAACCCCTCAGTTGCTAGAAAGGTCTTTAACACATTGCTTTGCAATGCATTGGAGACCACTGTAGCATCCAAGGGGTTAAGTAATAACCAGCGAAAGGGTAAAATTTGGTGTAGGGACAATAAGATTGCACTGGCCTCACCCACAGCTCAGAATGTAGGTGTGGCCAGCACAGATGAAGCACCACCCCTCAAAATTTGGAGCTTTAGGTAGTTTCCTGCTGTGCCTAATAGGAAATCTGGCCCTGCTCATGTCAACATGCCATAACACGTTTGCATAAAGGTTGAATATTTATTATGAGTAACTGTGTATATCAGTAATAGTGTAATGGAGGGGATGAGATCCTGACTAATATAATAACTTCTTCTAAAAGAATAGTTTTCCTTTAAATACTTGCTACGGAGATCTCCTTTCCAGAATACAAGGGGTTAAATTAAATAATGGCAATTTGGGCATGGAAACCTGTATACAATATAGACTTGTAAATAAACCAGCCACCATAAAACCGGAGCAGGTGACTACTGAACGGGATTGGGATTGGGATTGTTCTGCCTCATTTACAGCAACGGCAGGTGGGAGATTTCTGTTTTTCTGTATTGTGCAGCTGCTTTGCACCAGAATTGCTCCAATTTACTTCTGTGGATAAGACCCTATCCTAGAAATGTAAAGATGTTTTATACATTATTTTTCTGTTATTTGTAGATTCCATGAGACCTGTGTGCTTACCTAACCCTGGGATGTCGTGGACAGCTGGACAGTCATGTTGGATATCAGGATGGGGAGCTACTTATGAAGGAGGTAAGAGAGTCCCTGCCCCTTGGAGAAATATTGGAACTTACTTGATTTTGAAACAGACATTTTTTAAACCACAACTGAGTAACCACGACCAGAAACAGAACCTCTTTTAGAAACACTGAGCTTCAGAGTGGTGTCCTTCAAGTTAGACCCTCTTTTCCCTTACAGCCTTGCTACCTCTTCACTTTTCAGCCATGCTTCCTCATCGGTTGCAGTAGTGCTCCCTCGTCTCTTTCAGTAGTGCTCCCTCGTCTCTTTCAGTAGTGCTTCCTCGTCTCTTTCAGTAGTGCTCCCTCGTCTCTTTCAGTAGTGCTCCCTCGTCTCTTTCAGTAGTGCTTCCTCGTCTCTTTCAGTTGTGCTCCCTCGTCTCTTTCAGTAGTGCTCCCTCGTCTCTTTCAGTAGTGCTTCCTCGTCTCTTTCAGTAGTGCTCCCTCTTCTCTTTCAGTAGTGCTTCCTCGTCTCTTTCAGTTGTGCTCCCTCATCTTTCAGTTGTGCTCCCTCAACTCTTTCCTCATCCCTTTTCAGCTGTGCTCCCTCATCTCTTCAAGTTGTATGTATGTATCTTTAGTTATGTAGCACCATATATGTACACCGAGCTTTGCAGATGTAATAGCAACAATACAGAACTATCTCATCCAGACATGCTCCCTCATCCCTTTCCAGCCGTGCCTCCCTCATCCCTTTCCAGCCGTGCCACCCTCATCCCTTTCCAGCCGTGCCTCCCTCATAACTTTCTAGGTGTGCCTCCCTCATAACTTTCTAGGTGTGCATCTCATTGTTTTCCAGCTGTTTTCCCTCATTACATTCCTGCCATGCTCACTTATTCCTTCCAAACTTCCACCACTTCCACTTAACGTTTTTACCACTTTCCCCTTCCACTTTCACCTGGACAAGGATGGACAGATAAGTTCTAGAATCAGCAAGGGTAGAGCTCCATCCACCCTATTCACTATTTTCCCTGCCCTCACTTTATCACACCCTTTCATACACCCATCCTCTTTTTTTCACACAGACAACACTATGTATAATACACTGTAAACACTAGGCTCTCATCCACTTAAACATTCTCTGACTGCCAAGAGACTGGGTCTAGAAGAGCTTCCACTGCCAGTTGAATTCCGGAATTCTGTGTCTCCCCAAGGTGCATGCCACATGACATGATATACAATGTATGATGAGGTCATGTCATTGCTTGTCACAACCTCTTTCCACTAACTCATGCCAAGTAAATATAGTATAAAATGTTTCTTATTTGTGAGGATGCACTAAGAAGAACTGGAGGAATTATGGAATGAACCAACTGCACCATGGGGGACAAATAAAAATCCCTTAAAGGGATAGTAATACTTCGTTTTATCTTTATTTTATTTTGTAGGCATTAAAAAACATGAAGAACGATATAAGTCTTATCCCTCAAACCTTTATGGTTTGAGAGATATTCACAAGCAAAGTTTCCCCCTCCCGCCCCTTTTTCCTAGTGTAAGCCATCTTTTCTCAGATGTGAATCTGGTTGTATGACCAGACAGATAACAGAAGGGGACAATCTTCTTCCTATGAGAACAATGAAAGCCCTGCCCCCTTGACAAGTTTTTCAGGTTTTTCCCTTATCTTAATTGAAGATTGTCCCTCTCTGCAGTCTACCTGGGCACCTCCCTTCTGATCTGGCTGAACGGGGGGGGGGATACTTTGCTTGTGAATATCTTTTAAACCATAAAGGTTTGAGAGATAAGACTTATATCGTTCTTCATGTTTTTTTTAATGCCTACAAAATAAAATAAAGATAAAACGAAGTATTACTATCCCTTTAAGCTGTCATTAATTTAAATGGGCCTTTTAACCCCATGAATGCTAGAGCGGTCTCCTAGGCATTTCAAAGTCCTCTCTAGCATTTAGAGGGTTAAAACCACTTTTAAACTAAAAATAATTTTCATTTGTCTCCTACCGTGCAGTTGGTTTGCTCCAGAATTTCACCAAATCTCTTAGTACATCAGTGTTTGTGTATACAACTGTAGCTGCCCAGTTCAGTATTTGTTTCTGTCTCCTTTTTACAACAGGATCGTCATCTCTTACATTAAAAGCAGCTTCAGTGCCTCTGATCGACTCCACAACATGCAATAAACCAGCAGTGTACAATGGAGCAATTACATCTTCTATGATATGTGCTGGCTATCTCTATGGGGGAACTGACACTTGCCAGGTAAAAATAATCTTTCCTAGATGAGGCTTCACAGAATTTTATCTACATTCCACAATAAAAAATACAAACATGATCCATCCTCTTGATTATTATAGGTGATGCTGTTATTATGACAGTAGTGAACTTAATCGACAAACTTTTTTTTAAATAAAAAAACTGTTGTAATAGGTCTTTAAAATAAAAACATAAATAAACTTCAATTTTGTGTTCGTGTCCTCAGGTGATACTCCCTGTTACTTACTATGGAGTGCTGTAGTCTATGACTCAAGCTGTCCCACAGAGTGTTTTATAAAAAAATGGCCATGTAGACCCCAGTTAGAGCTGTTGATAACAGTTTGATTAAAAACCCCATAGGTTTGAGCGCTAATGACTTTTGAATGAAATATCTTCCTTTTTACATCACACGAATCCTATTTAACAATTTGTTAGGATGTTTGTCAGAAGCCGTCATGTGCAGTAGAGACTGCACACGTTCGGCAGTCTCTACTGCGCATGATTGCATCGCGAGAGTGAGGTGACGCAAGACTGCATCGCGTGGAGCAGTGATGTAGTGGCCGCTTAACCCTGTGAGTGCCAGAGGGGTAAGCAACGCATTGCAAAGCAATGCATTCCGTACACCTCTGGCACTCAAAGGGTTCCGTACCTTGGCCCGTGTACACGGGCTTTTACACTAGTAGCCCTATAAAATACATTTTTTTTTTCTAAAAAAAAAAACAAAAAACAAGTGTATTACTCCATTTTATGTAGCACGATTCTCAAAAATTTACAGTTTTGCCAAATCTTTTTAGATAATTTTGTAATTATGAATAATTTCTAAATTGTCTTCCTGATTTGAATCTGTAGGGTGACAGCGGCGGCCCCTTGGTGACAAAAACCAACTCCTTATGGTGGCTTGTTGGTGACACAAGTTGGGGATCTGGGTGTGCCAATATCAATAAACCTGGAGTATACGGGAATGTCACAAAGTTTTTGGACTGGATACACCTACAGATGCAGGTAACATACCTACAACATCTTTCTGGCACTGTTGATCATATTTCTCTTGGTCTGGAAGAGTCTTACAACCTTCTGATTACAAAATAAAGGAAGCAACATCCATCTTATTCCAACTTTTAATAAAATCAATAAAAACCCAGGTAGTACACACTCAACCCCCACTTGCCTTATTATGGCCAAAAAATTAGAATGTCCCCTATGATATTTTATCATGTGCCTTTGTTCAAGAGATAACCTCTTCAACGAGTTCTATAAATCCTGTCCATAGAGGCAGACATGACAATTGCTGCCAGTTTTTTAAGGATGCTGTCTCTAAGGGTTAATATTGCCATGTGCAGTGTTCTTTCGTCATGCTACAAACGGTTATGTCAGACTCTCTGCATATGACATCTAAGACTGACTGAAAAAGGTTTTCACTTGCTCCGGGGAACAAGGACAAAATTCATGGAGGCTACTAGGATTTTATGGCCATAGGAAATTAAGTGGAGGATAATTTTAGGAGGTTTTGCTTCTCCTTTAATTGAGACATTCTCCACTTCTAACTGATCCACTCTGGAGCAAACACAGGATTTCCAGAGAGGTGTTTACAAAGAAATTA
Source organism: Rhinophrynus dorsalis (assembly GCA_037306005.1). Classification (NCBI taxonomy): domain Eukaryota; kingdom Metazoa; phylum Chordata; class Amphibia; order Anura; family Rhinophrynidae; genus Rhinophrynus; species Rhinophrynus dorsalis. The sequence goes on from CM074719.1 coordinate 35,787,611, forward strand.
AGAAATTAAAAAGTGATTGTATAGGAAGAGGCAACAGAGGCAGGAAGAGAGAGGTACTAGTTTCCCATTCATAATATGTCTGATCTCTAATCTTTGCTTATGCCTGGTGTTTAATTCCCATTCGGGCATCTCCCATACACAAAAATAAGAGAACAAGCACTCATGGACTTCTCAATATTCACTGCAAATTCATATGACCGGTGTGATGGGGGTTCAGGGGTTACTGCTTGGTAGACCAAGGGTTAAGCGATTTATCCAGCCAGACAAAAAGATAATAAATTGCATTTATTAGAGAGGTCACTGCACACAAACATAGGACAACAATTATAGGCAAACAAACAGGGGTATAGCATAAAAACTGAACACTTCTGCTGTTCTCTTCTTGGTTGCACAGAATTGCCAGGGGTTACATATAATACTCACAGTCCATTTTAGCTTAATGCTGGAGCTTACACATAGTCCCACTAGAGGCATCCTGCCCACTACACATACTGCTGGATTACATGAAGGTTCCTTATATTTTTTAGTCCTGACAGAGGAGTTGGGGAAGGCATCCTAAGAGATTATCCACAGCCATTTTCTTTAGTCTTGGGACATAGCCACTGAAGTTTAGCTTCCTGTCCACAATCCTTGTGGTGGGAACATCAGGGTACTTTCAATGGCTGTAGCCGCCTTAACTTACAGCCCACAACTGAAAAGGGCACCTGACCACTACAGTGCCCACTCACTCTAACTCTTCCTGTTAGGGCACTCACCAGTCCCAGTTTCTCCAGTACTCCTTTAGAAAGCCCATGGACCCTAGGCCTCCCACCATTATGGAGAGGCCTCCTCTCCTCTTCCAACATTTTTTCAACTCTGTCCTCTCGCTCTCTCTCTCTCTCTCTTCCTAGCCTTTTTTCTACCCACCCCCTACAGGATCTGATGTCACAGGTACCATCTACCAGGTCTCTTTTTGCTTAGCCTGATGTGAGGGGGAAGATGCACACATTCCACACACATATTTGCCCTACCCCCCTTTATCTGACCAACACTGGCTATCTCATAACACAATCTCTGTGGTCAGCTAGACTGGATGGCACCATCCCTCTGTACATCATACACACTAACCAACCCATTCAATGCTGGTAAATGGCCAACACTCTCTAATGCATGCACATACAGGGGAAATTAATGTTTCAAGAATGTTAACACATGTTAAGACAATGGACATCACTGAAAACAGACACATTTCATTCTCTGGGTGACAACCATTCCGTCACAACCGGACTCACCAAACACATTATTATTTATACCTTTGTCCATATTCATTGATGATGTCATCATCACATGTCGTCCATTACTGTTACATAATAAACACAAAATGTAAACAAAACTCATGTACATCTAACATAAACCCATCCCCCACATGCAACATCTGTGTCCCAAATGTACATTAGCTCAAAGTCCAGACCAAGAAAATGTGTTAAATTACCCCATTACTCATAGTGAAAACACTTCTTTCTTAATATAACGTAATAGTAGAATGCTGTCCATTAGTATATACCTGCTATAAAGGAACATCACTTGGTATAAACAGTAGAGTAATCTAGATATTGATACCATATGAAGAGGTTACATTAGAATATCAATTGGACTCCTGGCATTTTTTAGTAAAAAAGAATGAACTCCGTAATCATCATTTAGTCCTAACAGGGATGATATTATCAACAAACTGATCCATTTCTAGTAATTTTGGAATAGGACACTTCCTTATTACCATCTGTCAAATATGTAGCCTGTGGGCCACATGCAGACCCTTGCATGCTAAATTTTGGCTCTCCATCGAGGGAACTTTTAGATGCCCTGTAGCCTATCATCTTCGCCCTCCCTCCTTACCTCTGCCTAGGGTGCCACCTATCCAGTTCTCTGGCCTCTGTCCAGGTTTCCTGGAACCCATACAAAATAAATAGAAGGCTGCTAAAATGATCCACAGGCACAGCATTTTGGCAGTGGCTAAACTATAGTGGGCTTAAAATCCTTTGGCGATGTCACTAGTTAGTCATGTGACTGCAATGTATTAGGAGAGGAGGGACATAGTAAGAGAGCTGTAGGGAGCAGGAATGGAAGGTACAAAGGTACATGTTGGTACACGTCAGAGTAAATCTTATTTTTAATTCTCAGTTATAGTGGAACTGGTATCTGTGGGTGGTAGAGGAAATCATTCTGACACTTTATTCCCTGAACAATGTGGATGTTTCAGAACTGTAAATTTTGTTAAGTTCTGTAATGCCACGGTGTTCTAAGAAAAGTGGTGCAAATTAACTGCACCATAGGGAATAAATAAGAATCCCCAAAGTCACATTGATTTTAAAATGGGTGTATAATCCTTCAATACAAAAGAGTACCCCCACTCACAAACAGGTGTCAGAGGTCAGCCTAACCTGCCCCTCCTCCACCCACAGTTCCTTAGCCCTGCATGTCCTGTAAAGATGGACCTCATTGTATATGGTGCCAGTTCTGTCTTCCTTTACTATTTGTGTGCATTGTCTCATTGGGTGTGACTTTGCTGTTCTTGATATAGGATTCCTTAGGCACTAAAATGTTGACCATCCAAATAACTTGAGACTGTGTGTCTGTATATTTTAATGTTTACTCATAGAATTGGCATATATACTGTTGAATGTTACAATTTCTAATGCAAGCTTTGTATTTGTTAATCTGGACCTTTACAGCTTTAGATGTTTGACCTAGACAGGTAAACACACACATGGGCACTTAAGCAGGTAATTCACACCTGTTGTCACAAGTGACAAAATCCTTGCGCTTCAAATCAATACATTTAGAGGGATATGTAACAACAGTCCTTTGGATAATGCCTGTACAGTTACCACAATCTGTGCATAGTAATGTAGTAGGTATAAAAAAGACACAAGTCCATGAAGTTCAGCCTTTGCCTCATAACCCCGAGACCTTAGAATTATATAGCTTTCCTGCTGCCAAATAAGTTAGTCTTAATCAAACCTTCATTCGTTACCTACAAATACACAGTATAACCCTGTATGTTCCCTTTTGAATTAAATGAATCCAAGGAATTTCATAATTTAACAGACCTCACTGTAACAAAACCCCTTCCTCTGCTGAAGTTAAAACCTCCTTTCCTCTAATCTCAAGGGGTGTCCCTTGGTTCATGAAATGTGCCTTTTTGTGGTTCTCTAAAAAAAAAAAAAACTATGCCTTTTTTTGTTCTTGTATACATACCTGGAACTGTCCAGATCTGCCCTGGAGAGTGCAGTTTTTGTAGGGAATTACCGGGTCTCTGGAGGACAGAGGCTGTTTCTCCGTTGGAGGGGAGTTATGAAACTCTGCCCAGTTCTCCTCGTTCTCACCCTGTTCCTCCTCCTATCCCACCCACCTTTCTTCATCCCCAACCCATTTCTCCTACTTCTCTCCCACTTTGCAACATATATTTTTAAGCCCCTACCCAGCAATGATTAAGCCCCACCCCTTTTGTGATGCAAATCATGTCATTTATATCCCCCAAAAGCACCAGATGAGTACTCTCCAGTGGCTTAAGAAACCAAAGTTCCCAGGTATGCTTCTATGTCTACCTTAGCAAAATGGTCATCAATGGTTCATGATCTTTTTTACTGCCTTGTTTGTCAGCCTGCAAAATGGGCCAATATTTCAACAAAACTGAATTAATCCTTTGAGTGCTAGAGAGGTATCCAGCGCATTTTAAAGCAATGAATGCCAGAATTCTATATGTTCTGACAAAAGAAATGTCTTAAGGGTACTGGCAGGCCCGGATTTCTGAATAGGCAGACAAGGCACATGCCTACTGGCACTGTAGGTGGCAGCAGAGCTCTGCAATAAAATGTTCCTATCGATGGCAAATACTTTGTCAGTCAGCTCAAATAATGATTTAGTACTGTAACTCTTCTCTACAGATTTCTCTGTCGTCCAATATAGGTTAATGGTAACTTTGGGAAGGCGACTGCCCCTTTAAGTAGGCAGGAACAGTTCTGGTAAGAAATGCTGGGTGGAGCCTTCCTCCTCTCCTCAGCTGGTCCCCAGCATGAAAACATTTCTGCTGTAGTTTTAGTTATTTTATTATTTTCTGTTAGATATGGATTATCAACCATTAGGCAGATTACCATTACTGACAGTCCCAAGCTGGATAGCTCAGTTTCCAGGTGCTGTTGTAGACCTGTCAGCTCTGAAGGGGAAAAGCTTGTGTAGCATGTTTTTTCCCTGGAAGTTGCCCACTGAGGCTTCTTCTTTAGCAAATGGTATTCTGAAGACAGAAGACCTGCTTAAAAGGTGAGTGACCCTTTGAGTGCTGAGGTCCACATGTCCCATGCTTCCCCTCTGCACAGGTGTCTCCTCTGGAGTTCCTACTGCATACTCCTGCACTCATTGGGTTTATCTGTATGTCTGTTGGGGTTTGGAGCAACTGGGATTTTGTGGTAAATTTACCCTTTGTTTGCTGGTTGGGCAACTTTTGGGGGGTTTCTTGCACCTTCCCTACTGGGTCCAGTGTTCATTTATTTTAGTGTTTTCTGATGTGTTTTACCTCTGTTCACACGCATTCTGAATTCTGACTTATTTGAGTAAAGGCACGCTTTACCGCATAGACACCATGCTCCATTCACCTCTATGGGACTTTACAGTTTGGGGCATACCTCTGTAACCGCTCAACATAGCGACTTCAGAGATGGCTCATTTTGTTTGTCTGCCCTTGTTCTATCATCCGGTCAAGGTTCTGTGTGTTTTGGGGGGCTCAGGAGGCTCCGGGCAGTGTTGGAGTACTTTTTAAGGGAAAACTACATTTCCCATGAGTGCTTGCTTTGCTCGTTTCTGATTGGCTCCCATCACGGACGCCATTTTCTGCCTTCCCTTCATGAGTATCCTACGCAAAGCTTGGACTCTCCTTGTCTCCTCAGCAGATTAACCCTTCACCTGCCAGATAAGTGCAGTTTAGCTATATCTGGGGTGAAATACGTAATCTTAAACACTGTATTTGAGTATACCTTATACTTTCAGACGTTTTGACACTGTGAGGATGTCAACTCCGTTGGAACTTGAGGCTAGGCCTAAGACTAAGGATACTGGGTTGTCTGTGACCCCGATTGCGCATTGCTCCTCATGTCAATCAGGGTTACCTAGAGAATACTCTGATCATTTTTGCTCTTCACGTTCTGCTGCCCCTGGGTCTCCCCCAGGGACCTCCAGCCATGCACTAGAGCCACTGTGGATGCGAGAGTTTAAGGCCACTATTAGAGACCTAAGGTCCACCTTACAACTCCTTCCATCCCAATTACAGGGGGTCTTCCAGTCCTGGCAGCCCCCTACCTCTATCAGGTCTTCCCTACCTCTCTTAAAAAAAAAAAAAAAAAAAAAAAAAAAATGGAGTATAAGTTGCCCAGAACTGAAGATCTGCACTGAAAAAGCTTTAGAAGCCTTAATGCCACGTAGTTGTGTTTCTGAAAAAGTAATGTTGAAGCTGTCAAAAAATCTTGAACAGCGCATTTATAAAGAAATGTCGCTAACCTCATTTTCGCCAGAATGTTAACGACCGGTTTAAGAGTTTTTTTTAACCATTCCAGGCATTAATATCAGATTGTTGAAACCATATTCATAACAATGTCCTTACTCATTTATAAATAAGACCTGACGGTATCACCAGTTGCCATGACTTAAAGGGATAGTAATGTTTAAAAAAACAGCAGCTCCAATTAACCTTCATAGTATTTGAGCCATAGAGAGTGTTATGTCAATACTGTCAGATTTGTAGTTCGAGTAATTGAATGATAAAGTTTGCCCTTTCCGCCCCTTTTACCTAGCGTAACACTGCTCACCTCAGATGTGGAATCTGGTTGTAAGACCAGACAGATAACAGAAGGGGGCAATCTTCTTCCTATGAGAACAATGAAAGCCCTGCCCCCATTGACAGGTTTTTCAGGTTTTCCCCTATCTTAATTGAAGATTGTCCCTCTGTGCAATCTACCTGGGCACCTCCCTTCTGATCTGGCTGAGCAGTGTTACATCAGTAAAAGGGGTGGGAGGGGGATACTTTGTCATTGAATTACTCTTGAACTACAACTCTGACAGAATTGAAATAACACTTTCCAAAGTCCAAATACTATGCTGATTAATAGAGCTGCTTTTATTATAAAACGTTACTATCCCTTTAAAGACCATTTTTAAAACATAACCAAGACTGATTTTTATAAATCTCCCCCAATATTAACAATTGTCCACTATCCTCTGTATAAATACTGTTTATCTTTTACAGATATACGGGTGATGAAGCATTTCTTGAAACGTGAAGAAGAAAGTCAGGATTGGATGCATTTTATTTTTACATTTTATTTTTATTTAAGAAGAAAAACACAACAACAAATGAATGTACAAGGGAAAAGCCTGCCAGTTTATTCACTGGTGCATTGACATTTACATCGATGACATGCATAAAATTCACTTAATTACGGGTTTTAGAAGTAAAAGTGCAATATAAGATAATTTTCATAATGATAACATAAAAGTTTTGCTTTTCCACTGTTGAAAGATGACAAATTCATAGTAAAAAGGGCAGTGGTAAATTTTTTAGGAGGAGGAATAGATACAATAATTTCATGGACTTTTATGGTGGCACTGTTGCTGTCTATTGAGAGCTGTAGTCATTGGCCAGAGATGTGCATACATTTAAAATAGCAGTACACTTATTATGAAACACCTATATTGCAGGGTCTTTGCTTCTGAGTAACACAGTGGCATTGCCAGTTTGTCATATCATTCATTAGTGTTTACAGATCAAATGTTTTGGGTGTTTTTTTGTTTGTTTGTTTTCGTTTTAACCCTTTGAATGTCAGAGAGGTCTCCTTTGCATTGTTTTACAACTCTCTGGCAGAGTCAAAAGGTTAAAATGTTGGCAACAGAGTACCACCTAGTGTTGAGAAAGTCTACTGCATGCTATGGAAAAAGTAAGCCAGGAGCTCAGTTTCTCCATAGAATGTTACTGTAACTGCTCTACCACTCTGTGACTGTTTGAACTGTTATAACTTTCAACTGCAACTGCCAGCAGGGGAAGTAACCCTGTTTACTCAGGCGGAAAAGATCTGGAGCAGGGATAGGCAATATGTGTCCCTCCAGCTGCTGTCAGGCTTAAATCCCATCATTCCCTGACAGCCAACTGCTGACAGTGAATGATGGGAGTTGTAGTCTGACAGCAGCTGCAGGGTCTCACACTGCCCTCTGCTGCTCTACAATGTGTGTGTTTTTTTTCCATGATAAAACTTTATTTATCCTGTAAATTAGACAGTGGCATTAGTCTTGTGCTCTACTACATAGGAAGTTGGCCTCATTATGTGAAATGTTTAATTCTTCCACTCCCATAACCAAACTCATGGCCACTCTTGTCTTGTTCCACTGCCTACCACTATGTACATTTGTCCCATGGAACTCAGGATATGTGGGATTCCACAGAACCCGGTCTGAAAAGCACTGATCTCATTTAATATCTGGGCAGTACACTATGTCTAGAGGTAGTATGGTTCCTAGAGGTCTGTAGTTATTTCTTCCTGCATTTTATATATGTACTGATTGTAAATAGTTGTATAGAAAAATGTCAAATTAAATTTTACATGTTTACCAGAAGTGCCAGATTTTTGGAGAGTACTATAATACTTTTTGATACAAAAAGGTGTAAAAATCTGAGTTTTCCTTAAACTTTTGAGCACCAGAGGGGGTTCACAAAGAGTTGCTTACCCTCTGGTGCTCAAAGGGTTAAACTCAAAGAAAAAAGAAGGTCGAAATGAACCCTTTGAATGGCAGCGGAGCACTGCAATGCATTGTACATGCTTCTGGTACTCAGGGACCTTGATTCACTAAGAAAGAGATGCACTTGTGGAGCAAACCAGTTTGTACGGTGGGGATCAAATATAATCTCCCCAAGTTCCCCTCGATTTAAGTGGTGCTTTTGCTTTCATTTATAATGCACTGGTGAACTCGTTACAATCCCACATTTAAATCATTGGGAATTTGGTGAACTTGTATGTGTTCCCTATGGTGTGCGCCACAATTTTCCTCTGCATACATTCACAGTAACTAGGGCACTCGTGGTATATTCCTTTCAGCTGGTGCTTTATCGATGTTGAGTATTTCAGTGTCACCCCTGTCATAGACCTAATATTATAAATAATGGCAATTGCACTCCATACATCGTCTAAATAGGGGTTTATCTGTAATTGAATCATTACTGTGCAATATCAAACTACAAGGTATCGGAAGGGGATCACTCCTCAATCATCACTGAGCTTACTGTCAACTGAGAGATTATCACCCTTCCGAAATGTTGTAGTCATGTATTGCATAGTGCTCGTTAACCCTTTGTGTGACAGAGAGGGGTACGCAACGCATTGTTCCACAATGCATTGCATACCCCTCTGACACTCAAAGGGTTAAAATAGGGGTTAAACTCTAATTTTGACTGATCGGAGTGTGAAAGGAGAAGTAATGCTTCCCCCCCCCCCAACTTTCCTTAGTGTGGACAGGAAATTCTAATGGCCCCAATGAATTTCATCTTTGTACCTTTATTGAAGAGATAACATGTTCAATAAGACCGCCATACCATGTCCATGGAGGCGGACATGACAGTTGCTGACATTTTTGTCACACTGAAGAAGGCAGAGTACCTGAGCCTACTTAAACTGTTAAGGATGACTGAGTCTTTTGTCCTTAAAGTATTAAGATAATGGTGAGCAGTGGGCGGAGTTTGTGTATGTGGTCCTGCCCACAGCTGTCATGTCTGCCTCCATGAACATGCCATCTAGGGCTAACTAAAGATGTTCTCTTGATAAAAGGCAGAAGGAAAAAATTCATAGGGCCCATTACAGTTTTTGGCCAAAATAAGTTAAGTGGAGGGTTATTAGGTGTTACTTTTAATTTAACTATATCCATGTGGGATGGGTCTCCAGTGCAAACCTCTGGCACTCTTAAGTGATAGTAATACTTAATATATAATATATAATATTTAATGAGGTCAACAAAAACGCACTCTCGGTTCTCCTTCAAATATCAAGAACTGTATTGAAATCACATTGGGTTTTTTAACAGCATAGCAGCAATGTTTCGGTCCTCATGACAGGACCTCCCTCAAGCTAAAAAAGCTGTGTGTAAGTGGAATATATTTATACTAAATCTTACCTCAAACGTGAATCAAAACCCCGCGAAAACCTGTTGATGTGCAACAAAACCAATACCTAGCGACTAGATGAGGTGCTTCGTGGTCCTGTCATAGTGCTCATGCGCATGCTCCATTGTGCTGTCAACTGTGGGCAACGGTAAACCGTTTGCATTCCAAGCGTTCCAAGCGGTTGCCATGGCATTCATCATATGCTCAAAACACCTTAAGTGAATATCGAAACGTTGCTGCTATGCTGTTAGAAAACACAATGTGATTTTAATACAGTTTTTGATATTTGAAGGATAACTGTGAGTGTGTTTTTGTTGACCTCATTATATGCATATTTATTAGACAGCACCTGGCAGTTGATGCTTCTGCTTATATTAAAGGATATTGTGAGTGCTAGTTTGTTACAAATATATATATATATATATATATATATATTATAAAACGAGAAATGGTACAATGTCCATATATGGAGAAGCACTCATAGGTCTTCTTTTGCAGAGTTGCATTTATTGTCAACGTTTCGACCCCCTGTAGGCCCTTCCTCAAGCAAGGCCCTCCAGGGAGTCGAAACGTTGACAATAAACGCAACGCTGCAAAAGAAGACCTGTGAGCGCTTTTCCGTATATGGACATTGTACCATTTCTCATTTTATTAATCACCTACTTGGATACACAGCACCGAGGCATTGGCATATTGATTGAGACATTATATAGGAGTGCCCATTTTTCCTATATATATATTATAAATATTGTAGGGTTTATTCCTCTGGGTAAACCAAGAGTACTCCCACTGCCGAGAGATGTTTTATTCAAAAGTTATTAGGTGCAGTATTTCAGTGGCCTGAAATTGTACAGTGGCGCTGTTGCAACACCATCCTATAGAGATTTATGTTCAAATGACCACAGCTGTCTATAAGATGGTGTAGCAACAGCACCACTGTACATCCAAAAACCCTACAACATATATTTTTTTACATATTAAGTATTACTATTCATTTAAAGATTTTGAGATATCCTTCTCCAGGTTTACAGTTTGCACTGATTTTTCTGTGAGTTTTTGAAATCCAAAGGAAAAAACAACTACTATCTGTAATGAGAATTATCTCATGTGTGAGACGAGGGAAATACTAATTCAATATATCTTCTTTTATTGTGAAAGTATTAAATAATACGGAAAATTACTATATATTAACCCCTTAAGGACCGCCGCGCGCACATGCGGCCGGCACTTGCGGACCACGGGCATTTTTTTTTTATTAGTGCTTCCGGTTCAGGACTTCCGGAGCGGCGTGCAGCCGCGATGGGAGCCCTGAACACCATGCCGTGCCAGGACCGTCATTGGTCCTTAAGTGCCGGACCGCCGTGATGGTCCTGGCACGGCAATGGTCCTTAAGGGGTTAAAGAGCTTTGCCTACTCTGTAAAACAAGGATATTTGCACTGATGGGAGATGCTTACTTCAATAGATATTAGAGAAAAAATCGTGCACTGCCTTTTATGGTCTGGCATTTTAGGGTGGCGCTGTTGCTCTGGAATGCAGTTGACACTGAATATAGCCTTCCATACATTGCTTTAGCAAGAGTACCACCCTAAAATGACAAGCCATGGAAGTAACTCCACCAAATAAATGCAAACTTGACCTGTACATCTGATTTAAGCTTATTCCAGCAGTAAGAGTTACATAAAGTACATTAAATATCCTACATAATAATTTGCTAAAACGTGGGTAACGACGCAGTCATGCGCAGTGGAGACTGCCCGCGCTGCAACTAATACAGAGCTGGACGCTCTGAAGGAGAGTCCCGCTCTGTATCAGCTGCGGCGTGGGCACTCTCTACTGCGCATGACTGCCCTGCGATCTGCTGGCACTGTGGCCTGTGTAACGACCTCTTCAACTAGTATATAATAAAGGGCATGTTGACCTTTAACACTTTGAGTGCCAGAGGGGTACACAATGCATTGCTCTGCCATGCATTGCATACCCTCTGGCACTCAAAGGGTTAAGTGCACCTTTTAACTCCTTGGCTGCTGTAGATGCTTCCCAATGGATTGGACACATGTCTAGCGTCCGAGGGGTTCTCAATATAAATAAACTTCCTCATTATTGCATTGCATCATACCATTGACTTAAATGGGGCTTTTAACCCTTTGAGTGCCAGAGCGCTTGCAATGTGCTGGATAGCTTTCTGCCACTCAAATGGTTAAGTTCCTACAATTGATGTATGCAATGCATTGTTTTTCCAGCCGTAACAAGCCAAACTTAAATCAGTTGTTTTCCATAGGTGTTTTCTGTTTTTACCAATTAGTACCAGTTATTAGATTTTCTTTTAATCATTATAATAGTTCTTTACTGGTTTTCACCCATTTGAGTTGTAGTTTTCTTAAGGTACCTATTTTGTACAAAAAAAAAATGGAAATACAATGCTCTTTTGAGTATTGAAATCTAATGTTACTTGATGACTAGTATTTAATTAGAATGTTCATCACAGCCGTTGTGTATAAAATATCCCCTGATTTAACCCCTTAAAAATATAGTAATACTTTATTTATACAATCTTTAATATTGTACCTATTAAATAAACAGGACAAAGGATCTAAGTATGGTTTCTATAACTTGTATAGTTATATTGTAATATCTTTGTAAAGTTTCCCCCTCCCACACCTTCTAGCCACGTCAGATTATTATAAGTTAGGTAGACACCTTATTGGCTGGCAAAGCTAGCCAATCAGCAGGTGGTCTAGCCACACCAGAGCTCTAGCTGACAAACCTGTATTCTGGTCTCTGGACTGGATGGCTCGTCTGGGGAGCCGAAATAGCATTGTATACAAAGAGAATTTTACAACGATATAACAATAAAACTATGAAAGTTACAGGAAACAGGACTTAGATCCTTTGCTTTATTTATTTAATAGGTAAAATATTAAAGATTTTATAAATAAAGTATTACTATCCCTTTAATGACAGGACCATACTGTTTTTTCCCCTTTAACCCTTTGAATGCCAGAGGGGCACTCAAAGGGTTAAGGACCGGTGATGGTCCTGGCACGTCACGTCCTGCAGGAGCACTAATGGGGGCTAAAACTGACCCCTCCAAGATCAGAGAGGTCTCTCTCAGACCCTCGTTCACAGAGCCAGATCATCCATTATGGCAACCTAGGTTACTGGCAATATGAGCGGCCCTGGCTGCACATGATGGGTCACAGACAGAGGCCCTGCTGTTGCTGCTGCTAATATCTTGTGTCAGATGGCCTTTTTGTTGGAAGACCAGCATCATCCAGTGGCTACTACTTCCAGTAAAGCCACAATGCCAATACCTACTAACAGCACTCTGTGTCAGAAGCACCAGATCAAGAGATGTGGGGCCCCAAATTGATACCTTGCCTAGGGCCCAAAGGAGCCTTATTCCTTCTCTGCCTGTTCAGAATGCCGGTACACGTCATCGGTCACATGTGCTGGCGCATTGGCATATAGCAAAGTGATCCTTAAGGGGAGGTAACTTCCCGGGAATGCTCTTCCTTAAGGGGTTAAAGTCAAATTTAGTTTGTTTTACAGAGAATTCAAAGCTGCCTTTATGATGTGTTATTAATTTTCCAGTAAATTAATGAGTTTTTGAAAATTAAGCTTAATATTTTGGCAGCTTAATGTGGCACATTGCGTTAATCATTCATTCATTCATTCATCCCCTGCATAGTAATCTAATTAGTTCAGTTCAAGGCCAAACATATTGCTCATTGTGTTAGAAATGGCCCCAATGTGTGGGCTCTGTACGGACTGATTCATAGTACAGTGAGTGGTGGTTAATTTCCCCATCACGGAAATAAATTACAATAACATGCCACATTCTGCAAATAAATGTTAGTTTCTCAAAAACTATTCTTATCACAAACAAATGGCTATTACAATATATACAGACAGTTTTAAATTCTCTTTACAATTAACTAAACTTATTTTACGATGAGGTGATATCTGATTTAATATATATATATATATATATATATATATATATATATATATATATATATATATATATATATATATATGTGTATGAAAAAACAAATTGTATATATGTAATGAAAAAACAAATTGTATATCCTATTACTTCAGTTGCTCCAGAATGGTTCCACCTCTTCTTTGTGCATATAACTGTAAAACTTGTTTTTCCTACCTCTTCAAACAAACTATAACTAGATCATCCTATGCCCTTCGGGCCCACTAATAGCCCAGGACCTAGATTCTTGTGTACAGGTGAGGTAATCAGAGCCTCTGTTTTTTCTGATTTGATTAACCTTTTGAGTGCACAACACATTACAAAACAATGCTTTGTGTACACCCCTGGCACTCAAGGGGTTAAGCAGGGAGATCCTCAAGTCCTGGACCGTTAGTATGCCTTGAGAGCACTGGCTGAGAACCTTTGGCCTAACTCAGTGGTTCCGTGCTATCTCCTTGGGGACTGCTAACAGGACATTGTCTTTAGATTTTCCCTGCTTCAGTATAAGTGAGTTTATCAATGGCTCATTCAGTTAATTCACTTGCATACATGCAAGCAGGGAAATCTAAAAGACATGGGCTGTTCAGGAAGAGGGTTGGGAACCACTGATCTAGGTTACACTGTAGTCAATAAATGTGATCTCTGGTTTTATCTAACAGAAGGCCTGGATTCCATTACAGTTTATACATTTTTTATTCAATAGGTTCTCATTGAAATGTAAAGAGAAATCTTATATGACTTATGATAATAGTTAACAGCAGTAGTGGAATCCAGGCCAAAATTTGCACACAAAAAGCAGTATGGCCTGTACTGGAATTCCTTACAACAAGTAATCGGCCTGCGCCAACAATGCAGATGGCACAGCCTTTGAGAAAAAACTCTATAACATTTCATAAATCCTTTGTGGTGCCAGTTTGACAGCTGTAAATATTCCTTTTAACGGAGCTGCAAACTTTTTTTTTTTTTTTACACAAAAACCTATATGTTATAAGGCTTTTCCTGCTGAGTAAAACAATGATAATCCCACAGCGGTCAGTTGTTGTTTTATTCAACAGTTATCCAATTCAGATTATCAGGATGTGAATTACAACACTTACAGCTATTTGCCAGATACTCACTTCTGGAATCTGACCACTAGAGGGCACTGTTGATGAGAAAATACATTTAAACTGTAATAACTGGAAATATGCATCTCTCAACAGCAGGTGTGCCATTGTTTCACTTCAGAGGAAAATCCTTACAGTATATATTGTTTATACCAAAAGTTTATTGCTCCTTTAATGGTTTTAACATTTTAATGTAGAGTCAAATATCTGGCTACTAATAGGCCTTTTGACATAGAAAGTGACAGATTTGTTTTACTAGAAAACACCTTTACAGATATCTACCTCAGTGTGTGTGTGTGTGTGTGTGTGTGTGTGTGTGTGTGTGTGTGTGTGTATATGTGTGTGTGTGTGTGTATATATATATATATATATATATATATATATATATAATTATACTTATCTGCCTAAAATAAGAGTTTTGATAGAAAAGGATCAGTACTGTTTATCCCGTTGAGTGCCAGAGGTGTACACAATGCATTGCTCTGCAAAAGCCGCATTTACATCCAACAGGGATTTGGGGAAACTATTAATTGTCCCCTACGATGCCGTTGGTTTGTCCCAAAAGTACTTCTCTTTTTTTTTTCATGAATTATAATCCAAAGTGTAATACTTGTAATAAGTAGTCCATAATTTTTAAAATCCGATTATCTTGAAATATGTTCTCCAGTACACAAGTGTATAGTATTGTAAATATCTTAATTTAATTGCTATAGCGGAGATCAATATTCTAATGTACCAATCTTGCAGACATACAGGTTTGGTGATTTCATGCTGTCCCGGATGATCTTTGATAATGAATGGATCAGATGGGATTGATTTATTCTTGTGTAATTGTGTGAAATGTTTATTTTTATTTAAGAGGTGCCAAAAATGTTTTTATTCAAGTCATTTGGTGTAAAAATATATATATAAGAATATACAAGTAGTTATTTCCAATGTCCAATTTAAAATGTAAAAACTTGTACAGTTTGTTTTTTTAACACAGAGTTGTAATTACAATAAATTTCAATTTCGCAATCATCCATTGTACAGTCATTTTTTTAAACAGGCTTTACAGTAAATAAGCCAAACTCCAGCTAAACAGCATGTTGTTTGTCCTTGAGGCAATGTAATGGCTTTGACATGTTGTAAGTACCTGCTTATTCTTAGCAGAAATACCAAGGGTGCCATTCTTACAGCTGCTATGCACTCTTAGGGTTGCCACCCAGCCGGTATGTATACCTGCCACTTTGTCACTTATTTCCTTTTAGTCCTGCACTCCTGTCTTTGGCCTTTGTTTCCACTCACAATGAGTTTTCTGGAAATGAGTTGAAAAACATAGTTCATATTGCAAATGTTGACGCATTTATTCTTACAGGCTTGGATGTACATATAGTTTTACTTTACAGATAGAATGGAGAGGAGATCCTGTCTTGATAAGCTGATGGAAGCATGCTATTTGATAACAGGTGAGAGTTGGTACCGTGTTAGCCGTAGAAATACAGGAGGCAAATATAGTTTTTGATACCTTTTATTGGCTAACTAAGCAGATTTAAATGCAAGCTTTCAAGACCTTAGGTCTCTTCCTCAGGCATGTTATACAGATAAATATGAAAACATCTCTTAAATACAAGTACACATCACATTGTTTAGCATGGAAATCAGATAACAGAATGCAGTCCAGATCCAGTTATCTTTGATCAGTCAATGGTAAATTGCACTCTTCCTCTGAGGCTTTAGAGGTATTTATGATGCTCTGGGGTCTGTTGGAAAGGTCAATCAACTAAATGGTATTTTGATAGAAATTCCTTATCCCTGTTTGATGGTATAGTTCTCTCTCTCCTGCCATTTTGATGGAATTGCTCTCTCTTTTCTGCCATTTTATAGTATGTCTCTCTTTCTCCATTTTTGTCTCTCTCTCTCCATTTTGATGGTATAGCTCTTTCTCTCCTGCCATTTTGATGGTATGGCTCTCTCTCTCCATTTTGATGGTATGGATCTCTCTCTCCTGCCATTTTGATGGTATGGATCTCTCTCTCTCTCTCTCTCTCCATTTTGATGGTATAGCTCTTTCTCTCCTGCCATTTTGATGGTATGGCTCTCTCTCTCTCCATTTTGATGGTATGGCTCTCTCTCTCTCCATTTTGATGGTATGGATCTCTCTCTCCTGCTATTTTGATGGTATGGATCTCTCTCTCCTGCCATTCTGATGGTATGGCTCTCTCTCTCTCTCCTATGATGTCGCTCTTGCATTCCAGAAGCTATATTTTATTACAAAGGGGTGAGTTTATTAAGAGAAATGTTAGAAGTTAAAAAGTTAATCTTTCACACCTTAACCCCTTAAGGACCGGCGCACGTGGTCGGCACTTGAGGACCACAGGGCTTTTTTATTTATTTATTTATTTATTTTTTTAGCAATTCTGGTTCAGGGCTTCCGGAGCGGCGTGCAGCTGCGCAGGGAGCCCTGAACTCCATGACGTACCAGGACGGTCAGTGGTCCTTAAGTGCCGGACCACCATGATAGTCCTGGTACGGCAATGGTCCTTAAGGGGTTAAGGACCAGGAAAATCTGGGGTGGATTGCACTTAAGAACAGGAGCAATTCTGACTTTTTTGACTGTCTTTTGTTCAACAGCGTTTTCCCTCTAAGTACATTATTTTACCCATGCAAGTTATATACCGTTTTTATTCGCACACAATTAGGGCTTTCTTTTGATACCATACTTATATGGATAACCCACTGTTTATTTTTTTTAAATTAAAGAAAACAGTAAAAAATAAAATGTGAAAAAAAAACACCATTTTTTTTTCTCTTGGGATCATTTGAGCACAATGGGTTAAATCTTTATGGACACTGCATGAAAGGTATGACCGGTCTGTCATACTTACAAAATGGGCAGTTTTAAGTGGGCACTGTCCCCTCAAGTGAAAATCCCCATGTCCCTCTTTATCTCAGTATTTTGCCACTTTTTTATTGATGAGGATTGGCAGTGTGTATATGTGTACTACATGGCTCCACAACAATCAAATTCCCAGTATTGTTTATTGATATATATTTTTAAAAATAAAAGCTATTTAAAAAAAAAAAAAAAAAAAGTATCTTAGCAGGTCAGAAATGGACCTGCATCCAGCCAGCCACCAGCACTGGCACTGGTGGGGGTTAATATCCCCAACTCTTGCAGGATTTTTATTTAGTATGTGTCTGCTCTCTGTTTCTCTCTTCTATACTTCAATAGTAGGGAAGAGAGAAGTGCAGAGCAGACACAAAGGCAGTGTGCTTGACACACTGCCGTATTCAGTCAAAATGCCGGTACATGTCACATGAACTGGCAGAAGTGACAAGCGCGGAGACTAAATGCTTTGGTCCTGGAGCGCTCAGTCTCAGCCTGCAATGATTGATAGCAGCGTGCCCAGAGGCTTCCTGCTATCATTTAACCCATGACGTGCCAGGACCATCATGAGTCCTTATGAGAAGTTTTACCCATGACGGTCCTGGCATGTCATGGGTCTTTAAGGGTTTAAAGGGATAGTAATGTTTGAAAATAAAAGCAGCTCCAACTAATCTTCATAGCATTTGGGACGTGGAGAGCGTTATTTCAGTACCGTCAGAGTTGTAGTTCAAGAGTAATTGAATGATAAAGAATCCCCTCCCACCCCTTTTACTGATGTAACACTAATCACCTCAGAGCAGCAAGACTGTCCGGATGGATCACAGAGAGGGACAATCTTCCCCTCCGCCCTTTTACCTAGTGTAAGCCACCTCCCCTGAGATGTGGAATCTGGCCTTTAAGACCAGACAGATCACAGCAAGGGACAACTTTCTTACTGTGAGAACAATGAAAACCCAGACCTCCTTGATATGTTTTTCAGGTTTTCCCTTATGTTCACTGAAGATTGTCCCTCTCTGCAATCCATCTGGACAGTCTGGCTGCTCTGTGGTGAGCAGTGTTACATCAGTAGAAAGGGGAGGGAGGGAATACTTTATCATTCAATTACTCTTGAACTACAACTCTGACAGAATTGAAACAACACTCTCCAAACTCCAAATACTATGATGATTAACTGGTGCTACTTTTATTTTGAAACATTACTATCCCTTGAAATTATGATTCCTAACAGTCTGAGAATTGACTGATCATGACATATGAACCTTTTCAGACTAATTACAGACAGTTTCAGGTACCACAACTTTTTGAACATCTCACCCTTAACCCTTTGTGTGCCAGAGGGGTATCCAAATCATTGCAAAGCGTATGCGTTGGATATCCCTCTGACGCTCAAAAGGGTTAATATGGACCTGTCATCCAAGTTGACTTTGTTTTACAGAGAATTAAAACCTGCCTGTTGGTTGTGCTCAACATTTTACTGTAAAAAAAAATAAATAATTTTGAGAAATTAACACATATTTTGATGGCATAGTGTGACAATTAGCTGCACAGCATGCTAATTAATTATGTTTCTGGTCTCTGTGTGTCTCATTGATTTTAATAGGGCTTCTACATAGGGAAGGGTGAAAATGTTCTCCTCAAAAGAAAAACAGGAGAAAAATGGCACTTTTTGCCAAGTAGGAAATATTTTGTGAAAAGTATAGTTATATAGTTTTTTTTTTGCCTAGCTCATTGCATTGAAGTCAATGTAGACAGAATTTCTCCCCACCACATGGCAAGTTTCCCTTTTTTTTTTTTTGTTTCAAAGCTTTATTGAGAAAAAATGGCATTACACGCAAGAATACATTCAGACAAAACATAACAATCAAGCACTGTAATACAATGACAGAATGAAATATCAGGTGTAAAAGTACAATGAGGTCTAGAATTTCATCAATGTGTAGTAGTGAGAAATACATACATTTGAAGGAAATACCTGATCCAACAGTACATGGTAGGTCAAGCAAGGGTGGAAGCTTGTTTCACAGTATTTTAACATTAAAGGGATAGTAATAATTAGAATGTAAAAAAAAAAATATGTTGTAGGGTTTATCCTCCTGAGTAAAACAAGAGTACTTCCACTGCTGAAAGGTGTTTCATTCAAAAGTTATTAATTTTCAAAATGGCATTTTTTGGGTGCAATATCACAGTGGCCTGAAATTGTACAGTGGCGCTGTTGCTACACGATCCTATGGACAGCTCTGGTCCCGGGACCATAAATCTCCATAGGATGGTGTAGCAATAGCGCCACTGTACAATTTCAGGCCACTGTGATATTGCACCTAAAAAATTCAACTTTGAAAATTAATAACTTTAGAATTAAACACCTTTCAGCAGTGGAAGTACTCTTGTTTTACTCAGGGGAATAACCCCTACAGCATATTTTTTTTTTACATTTTAAGTATTACTATCCCTTTAAATCAGAGAGACATATATGGGAGACAGAACAAGTAGTAGAAATAGAGAGAGGACAGAAAGAGCGTGCAGGAAAGAGGGGGAAAAAAAAGTAAGATACACTAACTCAACATGCCACATCCATGGGAGTCATCAAACTGTACAATATTCATGGAAAAATAGCTGCACCAGTCCATTCAGGAACAATAAATAAAAAGTATATCCTTTATTGTAAAAAATTATAAAAAAACATCAAAATTCTAACGGAAAACAGAGGTAGAATCTCATGTCTCATGCAGTGCAAAAGATGTAATAGTCCACGCGTTTCGCGCTAACTATGCTTAATCATGACCATGATCACGATTAAGCGCAGTTAGCATGAAACGCGTGGACTATTACATCTTTTGCACTGCATGAGACATGAGATTCTACCTCTGTTGTCCGTTAGAATTTTGATGGTTTTTTATGATTTTTTACAATAAAGGATATACTTTTTATTTATTGTTCCTGAATGGACTGGTGCAGCTATTTTTCCATGAATATTGTATATGTAATGAGTATAAGAAGAATACACTAGCGAGTACATTCCATAAGGAGATCAAGTGCGACGCTGGAGTATCTTTACGGATATTAATTAACCTGTGGTTACTCTTTGAAGCACCGATGTTTTGTGTATATTTAGTCATCAAACTGTAGTCAAAGAAAGATCAGAGAGAACAATTGGAAAATAATTTGCTGATCATACCGGGATCACCACCATACCGAATGATTTGTACCCTCAGCATAGAAACATGCGTTCTCACACTGCTTGCCCATTCCTGTAGTGTGGGGGGTTCTCCTCCTTCCAATGTCGAGGAATAAGGGATTTAGCCGTTAGAAGCACCGTCAGTAAAGCAAGTTTCCCTTCTTTTACCGCAAACCTATAAAAGTATGTCAGATTCTCCCAGCATGCCATTCTGTGTTTGCGAGAGGAGAAAGCAGCACATTTTTGAGCTAGAGAAGATAGACAAATAAAGTGGAGTTGAAGATTAGTTTAGGAACTCTTGTAAGCAGGAAATCTGTTATCTGTATTAGGGCAGCCTGGGGGACAGGAAGGGAGAAAGGAGTTTGACCCCAAATACCCCAAAATTAAGTATGACTTACTGAGAAGACACAGTCAGCCATGTTCCAGGCTTCTTGATCTGGCTGTTTGGGAGTGTGAGAAGGGAGAAAAGGAGGTTTACCTCAAACGTGCTAACATTTTATGTGCCCGAGTAGACACATGCAGCTGTGATCCAATTTCCTTTTCTATTTTGCTGTTCTCTGTATCAGGGGAGTCTTGGGGTGTGAGAAGGGAGCAAAGGAGAATTACCCAAAAATGCCCCAAAGGTCTGTGTGAACTCACAGGCAGAGGTGATCCAGGTTTCTACCTGATTTGGCTGTGATACCTGTCCTAGGGAGTCTGCGGGTCTGAGAAGGAAGCAAAGGTGGTTTACCCCAAATACCCCCAAATTTTGTTTGACTAAGTAAACACAGTCACCTGTTATCCAAGTTCATTACTGATCTGGCTGTTATCTCTGTCCTAGGTGAGTCTGGGGAAGAAGCAGTTGAATAGGGACTGTGGGGACAGTTAATTAAAGGGATAGTAATACTTCGTTTTAATTTTATTTTATTTTGTAGGCATTAAAAAAACATGAAGAACGATATAAGTCTTATCTCTCAAACCTTAATGGTTTAAGAGATATTCAAAAGCAAAGTTTCCCCCTCCCGCCCCTTTTACCTAGTGTAAGCAATCTCTTCTCAGATGTGAATCTGCTTGTAAGACCAGACAGATAACAGCAGGGGGCAGTCTTCTTTATATGAAAACAATGAAAGCCCTGCCCCCCCTTGACAAGTTTTTCAGGTTTTTCCCTTATCTTAATTGAAGATTGTCCCTCTCTGCAGTCTACCTGGACACCTCCCTTCTGCTCTGGCTGAACAGTGTGACATCAGTAAAAGGGGCGGGAGGGGGACACTTTGTCATTGAATTACTTTGGAACTACAACTCTGACAGAATAGAAATAACACTCTCCAAAGTCCAAATACTTTGATGATTAATTAGAGTTGCTTTTATTATTATTTTACTATCCCTTTAAAATAAATAAATACAATAACAAATGTTTTGATAGGCAGTAGAGGCAGGGACACTGATGTGAGCTGTGACTGAGGCAGACGGATAGTAGACTAGAGAAGAAAGCTCACAGCGCTTACTCACCATAAAATATCCATATCATATTATAATTTAATATAAGAATAAAGTTTGAAAATATAGATAGCAGCAAAGAATGAGAGGGTTCTCCAGTCCCCCTAACATTAGGCCTAAACCCAAAAGTGAGAAACACATACAAAAAAAGACAGTCCTGCGCTCCTCTATATACTGTGAACATAAGTGCCCTGTATTTAGCATATGTAATAACTCTTAGTAAATCTAAGTGAGAATTTCGTTCCACAAATTGGCCAATCCGTGTGTAAGCTTACCACCAACGCCAAGGTATCTCACTTTGCGGTAAGTCCTACTCTAATACACCTATAAAGACCCTATCTAAATTAAAATTTAAAATGAAAACCAGACGTTCTGTGAAGAAATACTAGACTAGACTAAATAGAGTATTTTGTCGAGCTCTAAGGCAAGACCTCACACAAATTCAGTTCTATTGTGTGCTTTACAGCCAAAACACACACAGTAGTTGAGAAAAACACACAAGGGGTAGGGGGAGGGTGAAAGGATTAGGAGCAGTGCATGGACATGTGAGTAAAGTTGTAGTCCAAAAACGTACTGCAGTCCTGGTTGCTGCATCATGTACAATAAATGATGATGATCCCTCTCCTTCCAGTTTGTCAAAGTCCCATCAAAAAGTTCCAAAACAAACCATCTAAAAGCACGAGACGACGAGTCCCATTCCATTGATGATGGCATAGTGCAAGAATGTATAGCAGCTCAACCAATTGTGGCATTTGACTGTGAGAATAACAGAAATTGAGAGTAAATGTGGTGTAAAAGGTAAAAAAAAAAAAAAAAAAAAAGGTGTTGGTGGGTATATGCTACAAACAACCAAATATTGATGACAATGTTGAGGCCGAACTACTATTGCAAATAAGGAAAACTGCCCACCTTGGGCATACTATAATTATGGGAGATTTTAATTATCCAGATATCAACTGCAAAAATGAGACCTGTTAGAGTGCTAAGGGTAGCAGGTTTGTGAGCATACATCGTGAAAGCTACATGTCACAAATGGTGGAAGTGCCGACAAGAAATAACAATATATTGGACCTAGTGATAACAAATAACACAGAAATGGTATCCGATATTAAGGTAAGTGAACATTTGGGAAACAGTGATCACAACATGGATACATTTGAGATCAGTCTGGCAAAGCAAAACGGTACAGGTTCAATCAAAACTCTTAATTTAAAAAAAAAACTTCAGAATGTTAAGGGCTTCAATACAACACGTAGACTGGGATACATTATTTAAAGACAAAAATACTGAGGATAAATGGTCAGAATTCAAATTTAGGTTGCGGAAATGTACCCAACAGTGTATACCAATTGGAAACAAATGCAAAACAAGGAAGTCACAGCCAATGTGGTTAAGTACACATGTAAAGAAGGAAATGGCAAAGAAAAAAAAAAACATTCAAACTATTTAAGTCAGAAGGAACTGAACATTCTTTCTTACAATACAGAGAGTGCAACAAAGATTGCAAAAAGGCAATTAGGGTAGCAAAAATAGAAAATGAAACTCAAATTGCAAGAGAAAATAAGACTAATCCAAAAAAGTTTTACAAATATATAAATAGCAAAAGATGTAAGAGGGAGTGCATTAGACCATTCAAAAATGAGATGGGTGAGTTGATAAGTGAGGATAAGGAAAAGGCCGATGTTCTAAACACTTTCTTTGCATCAGTATATACAAGGGAGCAAGGAATGGTAGACGAGCTTCAACAAGTAACTAATAAAACAATACAATTATCAGATATTGGGTTAACTCAAGAAGATGTCATGGGTAGACTGAACAAAATGAAGACTGACAAAGCACCGGGTCCTGATGGTATACATCCAAGGGTTCTTCAGGAACTCAGTGCATTGTTGGCAATACCCCTATATTTACTCTTTAAAGATTCTCTCACCACAGGCTCAGTGCCACAAGATTGGCGAAGAGCCAATGTAGTGCCTCTGTTTAAGAAGGGAGCTAAAACAGAACCTGGAAACTATAGACCTGTGAGTTTGACCTCTGTAGTGGGAAAACTGCTAGAAGGGATAATAAGGGACTATATTCAGGATTACAACACAAAAAATAAGATCATTAGTAGGAATCAACATGGTTTTATGAAGAATAGATCATGCCAAACTAACCTTTTCAGCTTCTACGAGGAAGTAAGCAGCAACCTTGATAATGGCAAGGCAGTTGATGTAGTATATCTAGACTTTGTAAAGGCATTTGATACAGTGCCACACAGAAGGCTGGTGTATAAAATAAGGAAACTGGGTCTAGGAGATGACCTTTGCAGTTGGATACAAAACTGGTTGAAGGATAGGGAACAGTGTGTGGTTGTAAATAGACAATTTTCCAATACAGTTAAAGTGGAGAGTGGAGTATCTCAGGGTTCAGTATTAGGTCAGCTGCTTTTTTCACATGTTTATAAATGACCTAGAAGAAGAAATAGCCATAGAATAGAATGGCTATTTCTCCTTTACAAGGTAATAATTCTGGCGACTGGCGCTACTAAGCAACTAGTCGCCAAATGCGGAGTTATTGAAGCTAAAGTTGTTAAAATATGGTAGTTCCACTTTAATATGGTGCGACATTTCCCAGCACAATTTTACTTCTTCTGAGGGCTATAGTGGAGAAATAAGTAGCTGGAAGTCAAAGTTATGAGACCTACAACAACAGCAAGTTGTGAGTCCTACAGCAACATGTACCTTGGCCACAGTAACCAGTAACTCCCATCACCCTCAACCAACTGTTGTCCGAGAGCCAAATACTTCTCAAGTTGTGTTCCAGTCTGCTGCCAGTCCAGGTTGGGGGCAATTTTCTGACTCCTTAAATGGCTTCTCTCAGCCATTTTATGGCTGCTGAATGCAGCCCTGTGCCTTTACCAAGTGTGTTCCTATAGTGAAAGACTTATTAAAATATGTGAATTACCCTTTTAAGAATTGTTTCTCTTTTCCCCAGTTACTAGCAGTTTGTATCAATACAACTGGAACACATGACGTGTCTCTACTCATATTCATTATGACTCCCTAAAGGACAGCTTTGAAATTAAACTTTAAGAGTATTATCACATATTAATTTATTATTCAAACCAGTGTTGTAACATCAATAATAGGTGTTAATAATATATACAGTATAGCAACTCAGGAGAATAAACATATGTTTTTTTTATTTGTAGCAACAACAAGTCCAAGCTGTGAAATGAGCTGTTCCATATTTGGAAGCTGTGTCCTCTTTTCCCAGTTGTGTGATGGGATTCTCAACTGTCCTAATGGAGAAGATGAAAGATACTGTGGAAGCATCAGTATGTAATGATTTTTTTGTGCAATCTATGGCAAAAGGAAAGTCTAGAGATCATTTTATTTATTTGATTCTTTAGAACAGTATCCTTTTAAAAGGTCGCACGCAAAAGAGAGTGCAACCTCATTGTGCATTAACCATGTCTCAATGATAAAAATGGCGACCTGAGAATCTCGCATTGCATGAAAGCACGAGAGTCTCAGTTCATGCTATGAAATCTCGCAATCCAAGTCAGTGCATAGGACGCTGCTCCCTTCAATGAGGCCATGTGGTGCAGGGTTGCTATGTTGTCAGCTTCATGCATTATTGTATTTGTCCAAAATAAAGTATGCCCTCATCAGTATCTAACCACTTGTCCTGTACTGATGTGAGCAGTGCAATGTATTCTCTCTTTTGTCTATATTTGTGAAAAACGCAATCTAATGGAAAATATACTTAGAAGCCAAGTAGCTTTACCCTTATCATGCCTCCATTGAATAGGTCCTGCATCACATGTCGTCGTAGAAGGGAGCAACACCATATAAAACAATGGTATCTCTCCTGGGGAGCTCATAGCAATGAAGTTGCCAGTGCAAACTAGGAGAATTCTGCAGTGCGCACTACCTAGTAGTGCTGACCACATGCAGCATGACAAGCGCTATATGTGGCAAACATAATCCCGATGCAATAACCCGCCACCTGGTTCATAGCACTTTACTGGACAGTTCATTTCTCATTGGATGAGAGACAGGTTTCCAGTGCTCTGCAAACAATGTGTAGAAGACATTTCTAGCATTCAAAGGCTTAAACTATTGAGTGCCTATAATGTACAACAAACAAGACTGTCTTCCCTGTTCTTACATTTTAGATTTCATATCTTTTTTCAGAGCTAGTGTTATCCATTTTTCTCTACACAGTATTTCTTTGTATTGCCACATTTGAATAGAGACTCATCCCTCACACACAGTATAGCACTGTAAAATATATACATAATTTATACATAATAATAATCATAACCAATGTTCTGATGCTGGTAACATGCTTAAGGTCACAATCTGCTAACATGACAACTGAACAGTCATCATTCTCAGCCAGTGATTCACTCACAGCACCAGGAGCAGAATGCAGATCCAGCCAACCCTCTTTGTAATGCACTACAGAGACCGTTACATTTATCTGTCAAAGCCAGTGGGCTACAATCCACCATGACCATGTGACAGAGGAGTTTGAGCAAGTCTCCACAGAGGAACCACCAGACAAGTCACAATCCAAGTCAGTGCAGAGGATTCACTCACCCCCCGCCGCTGCTCCCTTCTACAAGTCCTCACTCCCCGGCGCTGCTCCCTTCTATGAGACCATGTGATGCAGGGCCTGTTCAACGGATGCATGCTTAAGGGTAAAACTACTTGGCTTCTAAGTATATTTCCCTTTAAATTACATTTTTCACAAATATAGACAAAAGAGAGGATACATTTCACTGCTCACATCAGTACAGGACAAGTGGTTCGATACGGATGAGGGCATACTTTATTTTGGGTAAATACAATAATGCATGAAGCTGACAAGCAACTAGTGACTAGTAACCCTGTACCATATGGCATCGTAGAAGGGAGTAGCACCGGGGAATGAGTGAGTACTCCGCACTTGGATTGTGACGTTTCATAGAGTGACCTGAGAATCTTGTGCTTTCATTTAGTGCGAGATTCTCAGGTCGCCATTTTGCACGATGAGGTCACACGCTCTTTTCCGTGCAACCTTTTAAAAGTGAACCGTTTTGGAAGAATTCTCATGGCTCAGGTGTTCCACAATGAACAAAATAAAAAAGGGGATTTTTGTGTACTCACAGATAAATCTTTTTCTCTTATTATAAGTATTTGCATAACATATGACATACCAGCCAGAGAAAACCAGTTTGAGTTCCGGGATGGTGTATCCAGAGGGTTCTCTGGTACAGATAGCCACCTCTCTGACCTACTTTTTTTTTTAACAAAAGAAGAAATACAGGTATCCAGATATACAGATATAGTAGTTACTCAGAAGTACTCAAGGTAGACATGAGATATTGAGCACATTACAGTTATACTGTAGCATTATTGGATTGTAAAAGGACACAGTGCACTAGCCACGCAGGGCGCAGCATATATAAAGATGAAACACAGTGTGGAGGGGGAAGGGATAGGGGGATAGGAAGAAAGGGGTAGGAAAGGCAGGGGGTGGGGGGAGGAAGCCACTGTATAGGTTAATATAATACACTTCAAATACGAAAGCATCAGATCTTCTCCCAGTATAAAATCCTTAAAAGTAAATGTGTCTTTATATCTAAAAACAGTATGTAACTGTACATAATTTTTAATATCTATGTATATTTATGTGTGTATATATAATGATTCTCTATTTGTGTAAATATGTTTCTGAAAACTATCCAGGACATACTTGAAAACGAGAGAAATTTCACGGTATTCTTCCAGGCAAAAAAATTTCTAAATAAAATAAAATAAAGTGTTTAGCCAGACATTAAGTTACAAAGAGCAGACCATAGGTCAACGACCTCCAAGTGTATGGCCTTCTCAAGTGAGTTTTTGGCACATCAAGTTTCCATAGCCACTATATAGGACACAACGTGTCATCCAGTCCGCAACCATCGGGGGGGGGGGGGGACAACATCCAAAGTTTGGGAATGCAAAGTTTAGCATTCAACATATGTTTATAAAAGCAGATCTTTGCTGGGGCCTTCCCCAAAATTGGGGGAGAGATATTTAGAATCTCTAGGGTGCGAGAGGCTGGGATGTTCACCTGTAGGATTTTTGATACAAATTTGAAGTTTTTACACCAGTAAGGAAGTAATCTTGGACAGCTCCACCAGATGTGGAGGGGAGAACATTTCCCCTTTCAACATCTCCAACAGAGTGGTGGGACAGCAGGATAATATCTATGAATCACTTCTGTTGGTTCTATTGGTCCTGTACCAATAGAACATGAGTTTATAATGCATTTTCAAAGTGACAACATTTCCGAAACCAGATTTACTATGTTGGATGGACTGACTCTACAGTGTCTCATCTATAGTCAGATCTAGGTCAGCTGTCCAGGAGTCATGGATAATCAACCTCAGGAAGTGCGTGCTACCCAATAGAATGGAATAGAAGGATGAGACACTTCTTGCTTTCGCTTCCAGTCACAGGAAATGAGATTCGAAAGAGGTAGGAGGATGTAACAGTTCTCCCCTGCATGGGTTGTTCATCAGGTAGTCATAGCATTGTCGGTATGTCCAGTAGTCGTTGGAGGATAGGTCCAAGTAGTCTCTAAGGGAATCAAAGGGGATAATCTTGTCACTCTTTGTGAGATGTACAACCAAGACGGAGGCAAGTGTAGCCAGGGAAGCAAGGTGGAGGCATCATGCCCAGGTGGAAAAGCAGAGTTCCCTATTAACAATGTAAGAGGGGATAGCAAGATAGAGCAAACCGGAAATTTCGTAACAAGTAAATCTAAGGATATTAGTAGAGTACGCAACAGTTTGGGTGTGTTTTCCTTCGGTGGATGGGACCGCAAGGGAATCCAAGCAACAGAGGGAACCGTCCTGACCTAGTCTCCTAAAATCTTTATCCACAACGCTTTCCGTGAGGGTTGGAAACAATTGCTCAGTAGGGACATATGTGTGGACAGGTAGTAGTTTAGGACATTTGGGACCCCATAACACCCTCCCTCCTTCTCCTACTAGTGAAGTTCCAACTCAATCTATCTGGCTTGTTATTCCAAAGGAAAGGATTAAATGCTGAAGTTGCTTTAAATAGGAGAGTGGGAGCGAGATTGGTACAGTCTTAAAGAGATACAAGATTTTGGGCAAAGTGATCATTCAACATGCTTATACAATTCAGGCACAGCCTTCCTGGAAAAAAAACTGCGACTTGGGATATGCCAGCGTGGCTGGTGGCGTGGCTGGTGGCTGGTGGGCAGGGCATTACCAGGAATTTTTAAGCTATTTCATGACCTATTGTCACCTCCTTGTATAACCTAATAAATGATTTAGAACAAAACCAAAGTATTTTATTTACACACACTAATTTATAAATACATATACTGATGTTTAAACAAACAATAATGTGATTTTTATTGCTGTAGAGCAATATTAAACACTTATATACACATCACACAATCTGATCTCCTAAAAAGAGGGACATTATGGTGGGAAAGAGGGACAGAGGGATTTAGGTCTAAAAGAGGGACTGTCCCTCCTAAATAGGAACACTTGGGAGGTATGGTTTTCTACAAAAGAATACGGCAGCATGTCCGCTGCCAAAATTTTGTCAGCCATGCCATTCCACAGGTGTACTTTGGGATTGTTTTTGTGAAGTTTTTGACTCCTTCCCAGGATCAAGTCAGTGTGGGTTGGCCGTACATGGCAGAAGAACCCTGTAACTTTATTGCTTTAACAACATGAATAGAGGAGGTGGTGGAGGTAGATGCAACATGTGTGGGCAGTCCATGACTCTTGCCATCTCCTACAGCAAAGCCAGAATCATAATACTCCTCTGTATCAGGAGCATCAGGTGTTATTTGGAGTCAACTAACTATTGGAAGTAGCACACTCTCTGATAGATAAATAACTTCACTACTTATTTTTTCTGCCCTAGAGCCGTGGGAACCTTTTAGAGTGCTTCTTCTGCTAGTTGCGGCACCTTTGGCCTACTGATTGTTGTCTCTCAGTCAGACCTGTGGTTGTGCTTCAGGTGGGATCTCATAGAAGAGGTGACTAGCAGAGATGGGAGAAAATTTTTCGTGTCAAACTGAAATCGGCGAATAATGGCACTTCCTGCATGGTGAATAATTTCCTGCTAAAAGTGCAGATTTTCCACTTTTTCACCTAGCTCATTCATTGAAATGAATGGGAACATTGAATTTATACACAACACATACACAACACATAGCAAATATAATTTTATTTCCCAAAGGCATAGTAGAAAAGGGGCATGAGGGTGCCTGTGTTGGTGGGGTGTGGGGAAAGAATCAGTTTAACAGGGAATGGTTTTGGGGGGGTTTGTTTAATAGGATTGGGGGGGCAGTTAATAAAATATAAATCCTACATACAATTCAAAAAAAGCCATAAGACATGTTATAAAAGAGGTCTGGGGAGGGTGCCTGTGTTGGTAGGTGGAGTCTGGAGAATTAATCAGTTGAACAGGGAATTTGTTTTAGGGGGTTTCTTGCCTAATATTGGGGGGACAGTTAATAAAAAAAGTCAATAAAATAAAATAAGAAAATTGGATGTAAAGTGATAGAGACAGGAACCCCTGACATAAGCTGCCACTGAGTTGGACTGATACTTGACTTGATAGAGTATTTTGTAGATGATAATTTGTTAGATTTGTTGTTAGAGGCACAAGCCCTGAAGAAACATTGATTTGTAGGACTTAAGCTTGTTTGGCACAAGCCCAAAGAAAACAGTGATTTGTAGGACTTGGGCTTGTTAGAAACAAACCCCCAAAAATTGTTTTTTTTTGTAGGACTATGTTTTTTTTGTATTTATTTATTTTTTTTTCAAACCACTAGCCCTTAGAAAAAAATAAAAATGCCCTGGTGGCCTAGTGCCAGCAGGTCATATTGGCCACTCGCCATTGTCAAATGTCCTCCTGAGTCCATAATTGCGGAATTTGCAACTGCTGTTCTTACTGCTGCTACTGAGTTGTTTAAGCAGCAGGATGATTAGGTAGCTGAAAGGGAATGGGGTCAACAATAGCGGTAACAGGGGTGATGGATTATGAAGGTTCCACTTGACACGACTAGCTCCAGTGATACCCCTGAGGCAGTAGCAGCACAATAAGTAACCCCCAGTATATGTGGAGAAAAGGAGAAGTTGGCCAATAATTCTTCTCCACCTGCCCCTCCTCCAAAATCATGGGTGTGTTGTTATTAGTATATAATTTTTTCCCTTGAGAGCAAGAACTGTGGCTCTCATTTGCAACTGCAATGTGCACAGTGTGTGTGTGGTAAATAACATCTGGGGCACAACTGTATCCAAACACCATGACACTTGAAACCAAGTACTGCCACTGTCACTATACTCCTTGTCAAGACCCTGCTAAGAACATGACAACTTGCTGACAGTTTAATAGTAATGTTGAACCCTCCCTGCCAGCATCTTAGAATATTCTGTGGGATGGAATCTCCTCAGATGCAGCTTGATGCACTGATTGTGATTCTCCTCCACCACACTGGCATTTGTGGTCAGTGCATCACACAGTATGCAATGGGTGGAGAGGAACTGCCATATCCTAACATCAACTGAGTGGCTATAATTTGGAAGGGGAGGTAATGATGAACGTGGTGTATTGGCAGAAGATGTAGTTACCCTAGAAGGTGATGGTGAGCTAGTTGTTTCACCCTTCATGGAACTTCCAGTCTCTGCCTCAGTTGCTCCATCCTTCCTCCTCTTTGATCTCCACCTCACCTCTTGTTGCCTTTCTGGAGAGTCAGGGACAGCAACAGCCGTGCTTGATTTCTGTGGTGGGTGTTTGGCTTTAACATGTTTGACATAAATGTCATGGTGTCTGTATTTCATGTGTGATATCAGGGTGCTTGTGCCAAGGTGTGTTACCTCCTTTCCTCTTCTCACTAACTTGTGACAAATTGTGCACAGTACTATGTCCACGGTGGTTGATGGCACACTAGCTTGCTCCTCAGCATCCTGCTGCCCTTGCAACTCAGCAGCAGAAGGAATTAGAGCAGTTGCAAATTCCTCAAATTCAAAACTCTCACTGCTAGTGGTGGTGGCGATGCCCATCCTCATCCCTGTCTCCCATTCCTTCTCAGTTTCTGCTAAAAAGGCCATCAATGTCTCTTCCACCCCAGCTTCTCCACCATCATCATCACCACCACCACTAGCCGCTACATGCTGCTGCTGCTCTATTACAGACGTCTCATTGCTGCTTGGAGGAGGTTACGAGCAGTATGACAGAGGGTCCTCTAATGTCACACTTGCCATTTCTTCGTGACATGAAGAAGGCAGACTAGCAGGAGTAGCAGCAGGCACAGGCAGCTGATCTGTGCTCCTGCTGGTGGTGGTGGTATTAATTCTGTACCTTTTCTCCCCCAACGGTTCTGGCCTCTTCAGGATCATGTTCCATTTGGACACTGTAGAGAAGGGAAGGCAACTCCCAGGGCCAGAGGAATTTGTCTGGGCTACTTTGACCGCTAGTCTGGACACTCTCAAATGCTTCCCATACCACTCCCCTAACAATAGTCCCACCATTACTGTTACTACTACTAACACCAACCACTTCAAGTTCTGCCCCAGAGTCTTCCTCCTTGCAGTCACTAGTAATATAATGATTACCCCATCTTTCACTCCTAACACTAACAAGCTGCTAGACCTTCTTAGTAGTAGTAGTAGTAGTAGTAGTAGTAGTAGTACTAGCACTGGCGGCACTGCTTGGGGATGGCAAGTGTGACTTAGGGTCCCCTGCTGTCACACTTGGGATCATCTTCTCCTTCCCCCCTCCTGAGTACTACAAGACATTATATGCCATTCAACCTCTGTAACGCCCCTCAGTGTTCCAATACTTTGTCAAAGAGATTTTCAGGGACATCCTGCTTTCCTATGTAGTGGTCTCCCTTGATGACATACTGATTTTTTCCTCATCCCTTCATAAACATAGAGAACATGTTCGTTCTGTTCTACTTTACCTTCGGAAGAACCATCTTTTTGCTAAGGCAGAAAAGTGTATCTTCGAGACTTCCCAGCTTCCTTTTCTAGGATGTATTCTATCAGACTCTGGTCTACAGATGAACCCTACTAAAGTGGAGGCTGTCTCTGATTTGCCACAACCAACCACTTGGAGAGCTGTGCTGCATTTCCTGGGATTCACAAATTACTATAGAAGATTTATTAAGAATGTTTCTTCTATTGTCGTTCCTCTGATAGCGTTTTCCAAAAAGAATGCTAATCCCAAGATTTGGTCTCCCGAAGCAGTTGACGCCTTTGAAACATTAAAGCAGTTATTTGTTTCTGCACCTCTGTTACGCTATCTTGACCCTGCTAAACCCTTTCTCATTGAGGTAGACGCCTCTGAAATAGGAGCGGGCAGTTCCCTTGGTTTTGGACCCACTATTGATGTTTTTCCAGACATCTTAAAGGAATGAACAATAATTAAAATCCCACCACTGGAATATTTGAAAAACATGTCAATACAACTCTTTGGGAATGTGATTCAACTATACTTTTTATGGATCTCTCATCCGATCCTTAATATGCTATCTGTTAGAAAACACCTTCCTCCCACAAACAATTATTTCAGCATGCCAGAGAATACCATTCGCCACCTATATTTAAATTGATGTTGCCCACTTACTATTTGTTATAACTGCTCCATGCAAAATCACCCATTCCCAGGTCTGTCCTGATTTTGATGGTACTCTGAATATAGTCCCTCCCCCCTCTATCTCTCTTTTACCCTGTATACACATATACATACACATAATTATTGCTCTGTATGAACAAGCATTGTATGTAACACATTTCTCTCCTTTCCCATTGTCATACAATGTATACTTAGTTTTGTGAGGAAGTTCCACCATTATCCTTCAATGAGTTCCATCTCTATAATATATAATGAATGCTGTTAGAGAGAGAGAGAGAAAGAGAGAGACAGAGGGAAAAAAAACTTCTAGAGAAAGAGAGAAACAAATAAAAGAAAATACAATCCTGAATGGAAATCCTGTCTCTGTCTGCTTTTCAACTATTTGCAATCCTGCTTATCTCCTGGAGAAATGAGAAAAAAAAAAATAAAAAGCTAGTATGCCCCCACCAGGAACCCTACACATTACCTCCCTGGGATATGTGGGCTTATTGTGAGCTAAATCGCAAAGTTTATACCCACAACAGTGTACACACATACACACCCAAACAACTTTTATCTGTCCGCCAATTCCTAAAAACAACAATACAATGTTATGATACAGACAAAACAACCAATTGCAATTGCTGTACCCTCCCCTCACTATAACATTATGGGACTGTGCAAAAATAGAGATTGAAAGGGAAATAATTATACTTTATGTTGTCTCTGAGACCACTGTCAAGTCACCCTGCTTAAGGGGGCATAATTTTGCCTCAAGCCTGCTAACTTGCTCTCTTAAGAAATCACATTAAATTTTTATTTTAGTGTAATCTCTTTCTAGATTTTCATGTTTTCTTTTCAGAGAAGAAAATGGTCTCCATGTCCCAAAATTGTCTTTCACACATCTTTTATTATTATTGTTTGCTCCTTCTTTCCCTTCCCAATGTTCCTCTGCTGTGCCTCCCCCAAAAATGTCCTCATCTCTTATCCTCCAGTTTTTGTTATCTCTGCGTTGCTGTGGTGCGTCCATCTCTGCTTAAGGGGCCTTACTGATGAGACTGCGCATCCCCGTTCAGTGTATGGGTGGTCAAGCCACCACTTATCTGCTCTCAGTAACAAGAGTTCTAAATCTGTGGGGGATGGATCAAACAACCTCACAAATTCCTGTGTGCTGTTGAGCCCTGTGCCATTGGCCACTGTGGCTGATGCAGGGTGCACCAGAACAAAACCCGTTGTTCCACCCCACGAGGTCCCTCTGTTGGTATCGTGGTAATCTGACTTACCTCTTTTTCTATATACTATATAATAATTCGCTAGGATGTTTGTCACAATGCAGTCATGGGCAGTAGAGACTGCCTGCATTCGGGCAGTCTCTACTATGCATGATTGCATCGCGTGAGTGAGACGACGCAAGACTGCTTCGCGTGGAGCAGTGAGGTAGAGGTCACTTAACATTACCCGGACCTGGTCCGTGTATACGGGCTTTTATACTAGTTATTTATATAAAACTGAGTCGCTGTTAAACTTCCTGCCTGATTAGACACACTTACATTGAAGCCTAGGAATCTGCTAGCCATGGGACCCAGAGCCTGTTCCAACAGCTCAGTCCACTCCGCAAAGTTGAGCTCTCCATTTTTGGCTCTTTCAACCCCTCTCTGGAACCAGAGGGTAAAATCCTTAAAGTTAGAAGTTGGCATAGCACCCCACCATTTTTGGAAGTTGTCCTTGTTCCCCATGGACATGGTATGTGTCTGCATAGTAAACCCTGTGGATATGTATCTTGCGTTAAATATTTCAGAAATTATGATGGGTGCTTGCTGCACATAGCCTAGATCCACTGGGATGTTGTCTTGCTTAAAACTCTGTGATGGTCCCAGGGCCGGATTTACATCTCAGGAGCCTGTAAGCACAGAAATCTGAAGTGCCCCGCCCCATTGACCATCTCCACTGGACACCTCCACAATGCTCCTAATCTCCACATTTCCCCCACCATCTCCATATTGTCCTCACATTGCCCCCCATCAGCTCCAACTTGCCCCCCATCAGCTGCATGTTACCCTCACATTGCCCTCCATCAGCTCCACATTGCCCCCACCATCTCCAAATTGCTCCCCATCAGCTCCACATTGCCCCCACCATCTCCAAATTGCCCCCCATCAGCTGCACATTGCCCCCACCATCTCCATGTTGCCCTCACATTGCCCCCCTTCGGCTCCAACTTGCCCCCAAGATCTCCATGTTGCCCTCACATTGCCTCCCCCCCCATTGTCCGTTTCCTACCTCCCCCTGTTGTCCGTTTCCTACCTCCCTGGCAGGAGATCTGTTGTCTGTGCCTCCTTTGGCACAGTCCTGTAAGTGCTGGAGCTCCCGCGAGGTCTCCTATTCAGAAATGCAGAGTGCTGGGAGATGATGTCAATTTCCAGCGCTCTGCATTCCTAAAGAGCAGACGAGGGAGCTCAGCACTTACAGGACTGTTCCAAAGGAGGCACAGACCTGTCCTGCCAGGGAGGTAGGAAATAGACAATGGGGGGGCAATATGAGGGCGACATGGAGTGGGCACTGGCGCAGCCAGCAAAGTGGCTAGATTTTTTTTTTTTTTTTTTTAAAGAAAAAAAAAAAAAGAATCCTAATGGCAGACGCCCCTCGGTGGCATGCACCTGTAGGCAGGTGCCTACTTTGCCTTATGGCAAATCTGGCCCTGGATGGTCCCTCACCTTCTGCCCCCAATGAGTTCAAAGCTGGGTACAGCTTAGAACTATCCTTACATACCACCTCCTGTTCTTCCGCTACTTTATTATTTCTGCATTCAATTACAGTATCCTGTAGTTCATTAATTGTAACTTGATAATTATCGCACTGTTCCTCCATCTCTTTCAACTCAGTTTTTAAGTTGTCAACCATAGTGGTTGTTCCCAGGGCAGCTAACTTCAGAAAATCATTATATTCAGTAAAAAAAAACGTATTGCCCCCAGTGTCATTTCTCAAACCTTTATGGTTTGAGAGATGAACGCTTCTAAAATTGACCTCTCCCTCCCCCTTCCCTGTAGTCAGCATTTTAGCTGACTCAGGGAAATCCGGTCAGAGATCATCAGGCGGCTCTGCAGCAGAGCCGCGATCTCGTTAACTAAAAAAAAAAACTTTCACTAAAACCGTCTTCTATGTGTGCTTGCAAGCCAAGCACAATGCAAACCAAGCACACTTAGAAGACCATTTCAGTGAAATTTTTTTTTTTAGTTAACGCGACCAGGCTGTGCTGGAGAGCCGCCTGAAAGTCGTAGGACTCTCTTCCCTGCAGTCAGCTAAAATGCTGACTACGGGGAAGGGGAATGGAGAAGACAACTTTAGAAGCGTTCATCTCTCAAACCATAAAGGTTTGAGAGATGACACTGGGGCAAAACGTTTTTTTTTACTAGGGCTTTAATATAGGGATTTGTAATACTGAAGTATTACTATCCCTTTAAGAGACAATATGCTGCTCCCCCACAAGCAGAAAAAAATAAGGAAATTTTCAGTTTAACGTAAACCCAACACAGACACATCCTACAATGTTTCAAAATACACTCCCAAGCGTATAATGTTTTAACAAATTTTCCTTTATCTCACCCCAATTTCCCTTAAAGGAATAGTATTACTTAAAAAAGACTAATCCCTATGTTAAAGCCCTTCAATAAAGATGAAAAACGCCCCCAGTGGCATCTCTCAAACCTTTATGGTTTGAGAGATAACGACTTTCAAAGTACTCCCCTGGCTGACAGCCTGGGAATCCGGTCCCGGGACCATCTGAGGCTCTGCAGCAGAGCCGAGATTGCATTAATAAAAAAGAAATCCTTCACTTAAAAGGTCTTCTACATGTGCCTGCAAACCAAGCACTTGTATAAGACCTTTTTAGTGATGGATCTCTTCTTTATTAACGAGATCTCAGCTCTGCTGCAGAGCCACCAGCTGATCTCAGGAGAGGATTCCCCTACTCTCAGCTAGAATGCTGACGTCAGCCAGGGGCGAACTTTGAAAGTGGTTATCTCTCAAACTAAAGGGTTTAAGAGATGCTGCTGGGGGCATTTTTCATCTGTATTGAAGGGCTTTACGATAGGGATTAGTCATTTTTAAGTAATACTATCCCTTTAAAAAGGTTTTGCACTGTAGAAATTAAAATCCTGTGTCTTCTAAAATAGCGCCCTGTAGAAGTCCCTTAGTGGTCGCCAAAATGTGGTAATTAAATAATATATGCACCTATATATATATAATATAATAACTCCAATGGTTCGTCTACTTGGGCAGTATTTATTAAGAGTACACTATGATACAGAGATTTACATTTAAGAGTGCAATTCCTTCAAACTATGATAGGCAAACTATTTCCCTTATTCTCCCCCTTATTGCATTAAGTTACCCATATAATTACCCAATATTGCCTTGAGATGTCCAGAAAACTTGAATTCCAGGCCATTATACAAGTTAACAAACAGACTTGGGGAGGGATAGGCAGGAAATGGGGGGGGAGAGACACAAAAGGGAGCTGGATCTTCCACCAACACAGGATAAGAAAGAACTAGCCAGCGCAGTCTGTGCTCCATACTTTACCTACTTTCTAGCCCCACCCCCTTATTTCCTATTGTCGGCTATGATGTCACAAAACACACCCCCATCCATTTTCACCATGTGCAGTGTCACCACACTGGGCATCACTTCTCCATCTGGTTGAGTTTGCCTTCAACAATCAGTACCACTCTTCTGTGAAATATTCTCCTTTCTTCACTGCTTTGGGTTATCATCCACAGACTCTTCCTAATCTTCCTGCCACGGATGTTCCTGGAGCTGATGCTAGAGTACAAGACCTTCGCCTCCATTGGTCTTCTGTTCATCAGTCCTTGCAGGACGCTTCTTCCAGATTCAAGTCTGCTGCGGACAAGAAAAGATGACCTGCTCCTTCATACTAGTCTGGTGACCAAGTCTTGTTGTTCACTCGACACCTCTGTCTGAAACAGCCTTCTGGTAAGCTAGGGCTCAAATTCGTGGGTCTCTTTGCAGTCAAATCATGGCTAACTCCAGTTACCTATGCTCTCGACCTGCCACCTACCATGAAAGTGGCCAACTCCTTCCATGGGGAGAAACCGATACTACCAATCTCCTCAACCACCTGCTCCTTTCTTGGTGGATGGTCAACCGGAATATGAGGTTAGCCAGATTTTTGACTCCAGACTAGTTTGTGCTCGGGTGCATGCCTTCCATTGCCTTCATCCCGATGCTCTGGGCCGTCCTGAGGCCTGCCTTTGAGGAGGGGGCACTGTCACTCTCCTTCTAATTTTCCTTATCTCACCATTCCTATTGGCCACTGTCGCCTTTATCTACCTGGTTCAGCCCCCAGCACTCGCTCGATTTTCACTCCAAGTTCCTAAGAGTCCTTGTTGTAGCGTTCCTGAGTTTATTGAATCTCTGTGTACCGACTCATTGGCTTGTTTCCTGTCATACAAATTACTGTTTTTCTCGACTTCACACCTCAGTCTATTCAACTCCTGTCGACTCCTGAAGAGTCTACGACTAGCTTGTTCGAGGTATGGTCTCTCTCTCCTAGTCTTGTTTGATCGACTCCAGTCGACCCTCCTCGTATCCTGAGACTGAACCCTTCATCACCGATATCTGACTTGTACTGTTCTCTTGTGAGCCTCCTTCACCCACAGTCTGTCTCAGACATTGACATGCGATTTCTTGTAATACACAATCATTTCAGACCTGGAGGGGGGCATCAGGACCCCTCCTGATACCCCAACATCATGGACCATCTATCCAGAAGGATAGATGATTCATGGGGTGATAAGGAAGGCATTTCTGCCTTCCTTTCTTACTATTGTATAAGCTGTATAAGCTGGCTTCTGTAGTAGCGCTTGAAGTGAACCCTGCAATGCGATTTCATGAATGAATCAATCACCCGGTCATTCAAAGACCAGGTGATTGATTCATTCATGAAAGAGCAGCAATGCGCTTCTCACAAATGAACCCAGTGACAGGATTCCAATCCAGTAGTAAGAAAGGAAGGCAGAAAATGCCTTCCTTGTCACCCCATGGGTCACCTTTCCTTCTGGATAGGTGATCTATGAGAAGGGGGATATCAGGAGGGGTTCTGATGCCCCCCTTGAGGTCTGAATTAATTGTAGATTAATATAAAGCACATATAACCTATGTTAAACAGAGGTTGTATGGGCTTTATCAAAAAAGCTGGCAATTGTCGCCCCATGATCACCTATCCAGAAGGATAGGTGATCCATGCTAGTGGGGTGTCAGGAGGGATCCTGATGTCCCCCTCTATGTCTGAACTTCTTATTTTTAAATACTAAATTAATAAACATTATAAGAAAGCCCATATAACATACTGTATGTTAAACATTTGTTATATGGGCTTTAATAAAAATGTCAGTAATTGTCTCCCACATTGATCACCTATCCTACTGGATAGGTGATCAACGCTAGGAGGGTATCAGGAGGGGTCCCAATGCCCCGCTTGAGGTCTGAACTATATATTTTTAATAAACAAAACATAAACAAAAACAAATCTAAACCTACAAAACATAAACCTATACACATATACAGGCAAGGTATGCAGTCGCATACCTTGCCTATTAACCCTTTGAGTACAAGAGGGGTAGCAAAGCATTGCTAAGCAATACCTTGCTACCTAGCTGATACTCAAAGTGTTGAATAAAAGGAAGTATATGTTGAATGACATGAGGTGTATGTCAAATAAAGGGAAATGTATGACCAACACAGTTAGTATGTTGAATTAGAACAATAGATGTTGAAATACTAAGGGGGGGTAATATGTTGAAGGGGGGCACTCTATGTCAGGTTTTAGCCCCATATACATTGCCTGACACCCTCAGCCTTTTTCCCTTGCCCAGGCAGTGGCCATGGGGATTTGTGACTATTCTAACAGTGAGCAAGGGGAAAAGGCTGGAGAGGGTCAGACAGTGTACATAGATATACTTGGTTACCAGTGGTCAAGGGAACAAGTGTGGGGGCCAAGCAGTGTATATGGGATCCTGTGGCTACCATTGGGCAAGGGAACAAGGCTGGGGGGAAGTGGTAGCCACAAATCCTCATAGATGCTGTGTGACCCCCAGTCTTGTTCTCCTGTGAGCAGGGATGGGCAAACATTTTCGCCTCAAACTGAAATTGACACATAATGGCTCTATCTGCTTGGTGAATAACTTCCCACAAAAAGTGCAATTTTTCCGCTATTTCCTGCATTTTTCGCCGCTTCAAATGAATGGGAACAACATTTTTTCTTCACCACACAAAAGTTTTCTACAGCCCTATACAGGGGTGTCAGGCTCTCACAGCAGCCATTCTGTGTTTGCGAGAGGAGAGAACAGCACTTTGTTTGAGCTACAGAAGACAGGCAAATAAAGGGGAATTTAAATTTAGTTTAGAATCTTTTAGGTAGAACATTTGTTCCCTGTATTAGAAGAGTCAGTGAGGTACTCTGGGGAGAAGAAGGGAGGAAGGAGGTTGACCCCAAATAATACCCCAAAATTCAGATTGACTGACTGGCAAGACATAGGCAGCTAGGGACCTATTTGCTTGCTGATCTTGCTGTAATTGTCCCTGCGCTGGGTGGGGAAGTCTGGGGAAAAACGTTGTTGATTTTGTTTTTCAGTTATAATTTTTTTTGGATAGACTGTGATAAGACAGACAAAAAAAATAAACATGGATAAAGAACTAAATACATTAGATGACAGTGACAGACAGTTAACTGGGTTTAGGAAAAGCATCATGGAGCTCCATACGTTGTGTTGTGTACTGTAGAGTAAAAAAACATAGTGTAGTTGAGTAATGTCCAGCAAAGGAACAAGGGGAAGGGGGAGGGGTGGAGCATTGCAGGGACGTGAGAGTACAGTAGTAGTTCAAAAACTGACTGCAGCAATGGTTGCTGCAGCGTGTGCAATCAATGATGATGATGATCCCTCTACTCCAAGGGAGGATGCAGTTTGTCGAGGTCCAAGAAAAACTAGTTTCAGCCAGGCAGCTGTCACAGCATGACATTCTATGTTTGTGAAAGGAGAGAGTAGCATGTTTTTGAGCTAGAGTAAAATAGGAAAATAAAGGGTGATTGAAGCTT
This sequence comes from Rhinophrynus dorsalis, assembly GCA_037306005.1. Lineage (NCBI taxonomy): Eukaryota > Metazoa > Chordata > Amphibia > Anura > Rhinophrynidae > Rhinophrynus > Rhinophrynus dorsalis. The sequence continues at coordinate 35,829,135 of CM074719.1, forward strand.
AGTTTTAGGGACTCGTTTAGGTAGGACATTTGTTCTCTGTAGTAGGGGAGTCTGGGGCATAAAAGGGAGAAGAAGGGAGGAAGGAGGTTGACCCAAAATATCCACAAAATTTGGTGTTACTGACTGGCAGCTGGAGTCCAAATTGCTAGCTGATTTTAATTTTATTGTCTCTGTGCTGGGGAAGTCTGGGGAAAGAAGTTGTTTTCTTTAGTTATATATATTTTTTGGAATTAACTGTGATAAGATAAGGTGGACAACTTAAAAAAAAATAAAAATAAATAAAAATAAAAAACATGGGGCGGGTCCTAGAGTGCAACAGAAATGGCAGTGTAATGGGAGATCTCCTGAGCGGCCGGTGAGATTTCAGCCTACACTTTGATGATTTTTCAGTTTACATTTCGCTAGCATGGCTACACAAAGGAATAAGAGGGTGCAAGAGCAGATGCTCAAATACCTCACCCCAAAAGAGAAAAAGAAGGCATAGAAACTCACGGGATCTAACCCCCAAGATGGCGCTGGTGCTGTATATGAGGAAGACGACCTGTTAGAGCTGGACGAGGCGGCCTCAGATCTATGCTTAAGTCCCTACGTGCATAGATTAAAGGGGACATGAAGTCCATACCAGCCGAATTAAAAAGGGAGATCAAAGAGTTGGGAGAGAGAACCTCTGATGTGGAAAACAAAATGGAGGAGGTGATCGACTCTCATAATGCTCTATCTAGCTTTTGAAAGTTAAAGATATAGAAGACAGATCACGCCGTAATAACATCCAACTTCAAGGGATACCTGAAGATGTTCTACCAACGAATCTCAAAGAATGGGTGCTAGAGTTATTTTCCAGCCTTCTCCCCAACTATACAGAGCAGGATTTGATGATTGACCGCATCCATCGCTTGCCTAGGCCTGGAGGGATACCGACGGACACCTCTCGAGATGTTATTCTGTGCCTGCATTTCTTCCACGTTAAAGAGGAGGTTCTTCGAGGGCTCTTACAGAATTCTCTGCTGGCCCCGTTTTCCAGGATACAAATTTTTGTGAACATCTCATCTGCAACTTTGCAAGAACGGAGGAAATTCCACTTTGTGATGGCGGCTCTCCGCCAAGAAGAGCTGAGGTACAAATGGGGTATCCAGGCGAAGATAATCGTTACTCACAACGGGGTGGCTACGACCATCGCAACACCTGAGGATGGGGTTCGCATCCTCGGCTCCTGGGATATATCGGATCCGGAAGCTCCAGAGCAACAACAACATCCTACCCGAAGAATCATCAGAAATGGTCAGGGCCCCCTCAACTTCCCAGCAGTTAAGAGAGAGTACCGGCCAGCCCAGCGGCAGGGTCCTCTGCGGGTTGAAAGGTCAAGGCCTTCTTGCTTGTACTCTGACTAACTTGTGGTTCTTGGTGCAGCTGGGATCTACAGCTCTGGAGGGCCCAGTACGGAAGCGGTGTGTTGTCCCTGCTTTACCACATGGCTTTTGGGCCTCGGATTGAGCATCACAATGAAGCTGACATCGAAGGAACTGTTGGTATTCTAAAACATGCTGTGATATCTTGGATTGTTTCAGTTTCTTGTTTGTATGCTTATCTATGCACTTTGTTTGACTATGTTTGGTTTATTTTGGTCTACATATGGGGGGCGGGGGAGTTGGAGATGCGCTGTTGGGGGTCCTCAGCCAGCTTTGAGGTGGGGGCTGCCCGATAGCTGCATAAGGGAATGATGCCCTCTTGTTTGTTCTATGGCCTGTCTGCTCTCTTGGCTGTTTGGTGTGATATCACTCTATATGCTTTAGTGGGGGTATTACTAGCAGACTCAGTAATAAGGGGAAGTGGGGTGGTTTCTTGGATTCTGAGCTGAGTCATAGTGGGGGTTTTATCTGTGGGAGTTGATGGCCCCGGACACCGAGACAGCAGACTTGTTTATCCAGTGGGATGGTCGCTGAGCATGGGTGGAGGAGGGGATCTGCGATGCAGGATTGACTTACTGTTTAACTATTTCTTGATCTGGATGGATCTGGTTGACTGATCCTGGGAGAGGCCCTTTGCCTGATTCCCACTCAATATTGTATTGCTAATGGTGTTTGGTGGCTGCAGATCCTCACTGCACTGTGTCTTAGTGATGCTTCCCTTGTTGCGTTCTGTTCAGATTCATTTAAGATTCATGCTGCTCCCAGATTGGCATTGACCTCCTCCTTAGTTACTAGGTTCCCCATGCTCTGCTCTCTGGGTGGCGTGCATACTCAGTTATTGTCCTATAGTTCTAGATGGGTGTTTGCTAGGCGCTCGCTCTGGAGCCCCCCCCCTTCTCCCCCTTCAGTTACTCTATTATCGTGGAGTGGCGAACATTCTACAGAAGTGGTCCCATGTTGCAAGCATGCTTTAATAATAATAATAATAATAATAATAATAATAATAATCTTTATTTATATAGCTCCAACTTATTCCGCAGCACTTTACAATAAGGAATAGACATACAGAGATATTAAATAGTACAAATCATATGTGGAGAACAGAAGGATCAGAGGGCCCTGCTCGTGAGACCTTACAGTCTAGAGAAAGGTGGGTAGGACACAGAAGGTGTAAGTGCTATTGGGTGTAAGTGCCTCCTGCCACATGAGCTGCCAGTCAGTGGGTGGGAGAGAGAAGTGCTAGTGAATATAGTGTTCCAGGGAATGGTTGGTTCTTGGTGATAATATTTATGGAGGTAGTTGATAGGCTTCCCTGAAGAGGTGAGTTTTCAGGGAGCGTCTGAAGATCTGAAGGCTAGGGGAGAGTCTGATGGGGCAGGGGAGGGAATTCCAGAGCTCGGGTGCAGCACGGGAGAAGTCCTGTAGGCGGGAGTGGGAGGATGTAATGAGAGATGTGGAGAGGAGAAGGTCCTGTGCAGAACGAAGATGGCGAGTGGGAGTGTATTTGGAAATGAGAGATGAGATATAGGCGGGTGAGGTGTTAGTAAGGGCTCTATAGGTGTGCACCAGGATTTTGAATTTAATTCTGTGTGCTAATGGGAGCCAGTGTAGGGATTGGCAAAGGGGACTGGTGTTGGAGAAGCGGTTGGTTAAATAGATTAGTTGTGCTGCTGAGTTCATTATGGACTGTAGTGGGGTTAGGCGGGCAAGAGGAAGGCCAGTTAGTAGTGAGTTACAGTAGTCAAGACGGGACATGATGAGTGTTTGGATTAGAATTTTAGTAGTGTCTTCTGTGAGAAAGGGTCGGATTCTAGAGATGTTGCGGAGGTGGAGGCTGCATGATTTTGAGATTGACTGGATGTGAGGAATAAATGATAGGGCAGAGTCGAATGTGGCAACATGCTGTAGGGGTTGGTTTGATGATAGTGTTGTTGACAGTGAGGGTAATATCTGGAGTAGGAATGTTAGGAGAGGGAGAGAAGATAATTAGTTCACTTTTGCCAAGGTTAAGTTTGAGTTAACGGGAGAACATCCAGGAAGACACAGCGGACAGACAGTTAGATACCTGGGACAAGAGGGAGGGGGAGAGGTCGGGGGAGGAAAGATATATTTGAGTGTCATCAGCATAGAGATGATGGTGAAACCCAAAGGAGTTTATTAGTTTACCCAGGGATGCACTGTAAATTGAGAAGAGCAAGGGGCCCAGGACTGAGCCTTGAGGCACTCCAACAGACAGTGGGAGCTTACTTACTTAAGTACCTTCTCCCTGGCCCGGAAATGCAGGGCCTCCTATTCTGCCTTAATTTGTGGCTAATAGTTGTTTTACTCCCACTCTCTTCTGGGTATGAGACCAGTGCCACACTGGGAACACTTTGTGTATACATTCTTGTTCAATGCACTGATGTATGTTCGCTCTGTTGAGTGGTTACTAGTGTTGAGCGAGCATGCTCGGCCGATGCTCGGATCGGCTCGAGCATCGCTCTGCTCGGCACATGGCGGTACTCGTACGAGTACCGCCATGTGCTCGCCCGCCATGTTCGGGTGGCAGGGATCTGTGCCGAAGGAGGCACAGATCTTACAGACGCTCCGCTGGACCACCAGGGACTGGAGGTAGGGGGCATTGCGGAGATGAAGGGGGCATTGCGGAGATGAAGGGGGACATTGTGGAAGGGGGGCATTGCGGAGATGAAGGGGGCATTGCGGAGATGAAGGGGGACATTGTGGAAGGGGGGCATTGCGGAGATGAAGGGGGCATTGCGGAGATGAAGGGGGCATTGCGGAGCATTGCGGAGATGAAGGGGGCATTGCGGAGATGAAGGGGGACATTGCGGAGATGAAGGGGGACATTGTGGAAGGGGGGCATTGCGGAGATGAAGGGGGCATTGCGGAGATGAAGGGGGCATTGCGGAGATGAAGGGGGACATTGTGGAAGGGGGACATTGTGGAAGGGGGACATTGTGGAAGAGGGGCATTGTGGAGATGAAGGGGGGCATTGACCAGGCACCCTCCCCTCATCAGAGCAGGGGGTGCCTGGTGTAATGCTCGAGTCCTCCCATTTAATTCAATGGGGTTCGGGTGCTCGGCCGAGCACTTGAGCCTCCGGGGGTGCTCGGTCAGAGCACCCGAACACCCGAGCATCGGGGTGCTCGCTCAACACTAGTGGTTACCTCTTTCTTATTCTCCTTTCTTCTCTATTTCTGCTCTTTTCTGTCTTCTCTTGAAGTTCTTACCCAGTCTCCCCCAATGTTCTCCTTCCCCCCTCCCCATTACCCCCCCTTTTCCTTTTGGACTTGCGCTGTTGCGGGAAAAGAACTTTATTAGACGCTTATATTCTTCTGGATTGGGCTGCCAAGACCTGTTGGCGCTGTGCCCCTTTTCCTCAGACGCTAGGCTCAGGCAGCTGTGGGTGCTGGCCTCTCAGGTACAGCTACTTTTGCTTATATTTCCTTCTGTACTGGCTTTATGAGTCTTAAATTGCTTTCTGTAAATATAAAGGGCCTCAACACGCCTCATAAGCGGCAATTACTCTTTCAGGAAGCTACCAAATCTCACTCTAATATTATTTGTGCTCAAGAAACTCATTTTGCTACTAATAAGATTCCCTCAACCCTATCTAGACAGTTCTCTATTTCATATCAATCCTCTGCAAGAACTAAGCAAGCGGGAGCGTCAATCTGGTTTCATTCCTCTCTGGCAATACAAGTCCACCATTTCCTAAAGGATTCCGGTGGAAGATATTTCCTGGTGGCAGTGACCATTAATAATACGGATTACACCATCGTTAACATTTATGCCCCAAATTCCAACTCAGCCCAATTCATTCACTCTACGCTATCTAAATTGTCACCCTCGTTTCGGGGTTCTGTGGTAATTTGTGGTGACTTCAATGTGGTGCTTGACCCAAATGAGGACACCACGGCTAAGCCTTCTGGAGTTTACTTGAAAAAATTGTTACACCAAGGTTCCATTGTGCAAAACACGTTACAGGAATTGCGGTTATGTGACACCTGGAGAACATTGCACGCAACTGACTGAGACTTCACCTTCTATTCGCGTGTTCTTTCGTCTTATTCTTGCCTAGATTACTTTTGTGTAGATGCGATGTTGCTCCAGCGGGTAGTTAGATGCAACGTTGGTATTATCCAATGGTTGGACCACGCCCCACTGACATTGGAAGTTTCAGAAGACTTTCCTTTACGTGGCTCGGGGCATTGGAGGATAAATGGTCATTTGCTTTCCCAAACAGCCATTAAGACAATGTTGGAAGAACAGTTGAAGGAATATTTTTTGCTGAATGACAGGCCTGAGATTTCTCCTGCGACGTTGTGGGAGGCCCATAAGGCAGTCCTGCGAGGTCATTTTGTTGCTTACGCGACTTGGGACAAGAGGAAGATGGAGGAGAAGTTATCCCGCTTTACCTCTGAATTGGCCTCTTTAGAAGTGCTTAATAAGCGGCTTGTGACCAGGCAGCAGACTCAAAGTATGGCTCTGATTTGGCAAGAGATATCTGATATTCAGTCATTCCGTACCCAGCTGATGTTGAGGCGGTTGAACCAGACCTACTATACTCAGGGGGGTAGGGCAGGTGCATCATTGGCACGTCGCCTTAAGAAAGTGGATGATAAACGAGCGATACCTTACATCTTCTCTGCCTCGGGTGAGAAGGTACTGAACCCGGCAAAAATACCAGATGCTTTTGCTCACTATTACGAGAAGCTTTATAATCTGACGATAGATGCATCGGTTCTGCAACCCTCACAACAAGAAGTTGACTCTTTTTTGGCTAAAGTGCACTTTCCCCATTTGACACCTGCGCAGTACAACCCCTTTAGGTTCCTTTATCTCTTGAAGAGGTTCAATCTGCAGTGAAGTCTCTGCTACTGTGGAAAGCACCGGGTCCTGATGGCTTTTCCAATTTATATTATAGGTCGTTTGACTCCTTGTTGTCCCCGTATTTAGTAAGTCTGTTCTCCTTTTGTAGTGACAACAGCACCTTTCCCCGTTCTATGTTGTCTGCTCATATTTATGCCATACCTAAACCAGGGAAGCCCCTTACCCACTGGACGAATTTTCGACCTATAGCACTTTTGAATACAGATGTTAAACTGTATGCTAAAATCTTGGTGTCCAGGATGCGTGATTTTTTGCCTTCTCTACTACATTATGACCAGATGGGCTTTGTGAGGGGTAGGCAGGCATCTGATAACATGAGGAAGACCGCTAATTTGATCCATGCTATCCATTCTGCGAAAGTAGAGATCCTTCTGTTAGCGATTGATGCAGAGAAGGCGTTCAATCTCCTGCACTGGGGATATCTACGAGCTGTTCTGGGGAAATTTAATTTCCCTCCTATTTTTGTTGGCGCTGTCATGGCTTTGTATTCTGGCCTGTCCGCTTGGGTGTCTCATGCAGGATTTGTATTGAACGCTTTTACTATTTGAGATGGATCCCGACAGAGCTGTCCTTTATCCCCGATACTTTATGTGTTAGCTCTTGAGCACCTAGCTGCTCTGATAAGGAGCGATCCGTTCATTCAAGGTTACTCCTTTTCGTGGATCTCAGGAGGAGAAGCTTGGGATCTTTGCTGAAGATATCCTCATTGTCCTGTCGGACCCGGAGGAGTCTCTTCCTCCTCTTATGGACACTTTATGCATATTTGGCAATTTTTCTTATCATAAGGTTAACCAATCTAAAACACAAGCCCTCCCATTGAATATAAACAGTTTAATGCTTGGCAGGTTGCAGGCAAATTACCCATTTGAATGGTGGAGAGACTCAATCTCTTATCTAGGGGTTCAGCTCACCAGAAATCCTGAGGCACTGTTCTCGTTAATGTACCAAAAATGTGGAACTCTTTCAAACAGAATATGTCAGGAGGGTCTAAACTGATGTTATCCTGGGTGGGTCGAATAGTTTCGGTTAAAATGTCACTGAGCGCCCACTGTTAACGGTGTGGTCTCTGTCCATGTGTTATGTTGCCCTCCTTACTTACGACCTTCCGGACAGGCTACCTTTCATGCTAGCATAGGAGAAAGGGCTTGGTTATCCAATTCCCGTCCCATTGTGGAGGAGGGCTTTACTGGCACCGATGCATGTCTCCCATTGATCGAACCATGTTGAACTTTCACGGAAAATATTGTATAGGTGGTACTTGGTTCCGGCATGCTTAGCTTAAATGTACCCCTCCGCATCTAGGTTGTGTTGGAGGAATTGTTTGGGTGTTGGCACAATGGAACATAAGTGGTGGTCATGTCCTCATATCCAAAGATTTTGGATTCTAGTATTTGATTTAATATTAGTCATCTGCTTTCCATTGCCCAAAACCCCGGAAATTGCACTATTTCATATTCTGCCGGATAACTTACCACTTCATTTTCAAATTCTTGTGGGACAAGTTCTGTTAGCTGCTAAGTGTCTCCTAGCTCGATCTTGGAAATCAACTATTGTCCCATCTCTCCAGGAGTTGACCCAATTACTTACTCACAACTTGATTATGGAGAAGTTATATTTTGTCTCTGTGAACAGGATGTCTCTTTAAGATCTTGTTTGGTCAAACTGGGAGCGCGGCAGTGGTGGGTTAGATTCTCCATAGGGGCCCGTCCAAACCCTTCCTTCCCCTCTCCCCTCAGTCTCTTCTCCCCTTCTAATAACCCTTACTATTTCTCATTCTTTTCTATCTACTCTTTCCTCTTATCTTTCTCTCCTTCTTTCTGAATTAATGATTAGACCTACAATCTCTAGTTTCTTAGGAAATGTTACCTTTTTGAGTGAACTGCTTTAATATGTCCGGCATATACTCGGGTTGTGAGATTCTGGATTCCGAGCACTGGAAAGTGCTTTGTTGCTGGAGTGCGGGTCTGCAACGCCGAGCCACACGACCTCACCCCTATGTCCCGGATGCATTGATGTTTGTATATGTGACATAAATGTGAAAACCTCTTTCAATAAAAATTTTATTACAAAAAAAAAATAAAAAACATAAATAAATAATTAAACAAATAAATATATTAGACAGCTGACTGAGAGCTCTGTGACTGAGGCAGACTTGATAGACAGCAGATGACATTGATAATTTTGTTGAGGGCCAAGGTAAGACATCACACTCCATTAGTTGTATATTGTAGAGAGTAAAAACATAGACAGTAGTTGAGTAATTTCCAGCAAATGCACAAGCGGGAAGGAGAAAGGTGGAGCAGTGCAGGGATGTGGGAGTAAAGTGGTAGCACAAAAACTGACTGCAGCAATTGTTGCTGTAGCATGTGCAATAAATGATGATGATCCCTCACCTCCCAGGGTGAATGCAGTTTGTCAAGGTCCCACCAATCACACCACACCAGAACCCCACCACCACTACCATACACATCTGCCACATTGTAGGTAGTACTTTTTTTTAGATCACTTGACATCATCATGAATACATACCAGTGCCACTTAAGCAGGAAGTTAGTGTTGTGGGCAAAGGACAAAGCACTCTGCATGCTAACACATTTTTCAAGGTAGATGTTGCTGTAGGACTCACAACTTTGACTTCCATCTACTTATTTCACCACTACAGACTTCAGAAGAAGTAATACTGTGTTGGGAAATGTTGCACCATATTAAACATAGGAAAAATTGTGTTGGAATAGGGAAAAATGTGTTGGAATAGGCGAAAATGTGATAGAATGTGCTAGAATAGGAGCAAAATGTGTTGAATAGGAGAAAATTGTGTTAGACTATACAAAAGATGTGTTAGAATAGGAGAATAATGTATTGGAATAGGAGAAAAATTTGCTGGAATAGGCGAAAAAGAGGAAAATTTTGCAGTTTTTCGCAAAAAGTCATGTGGGAAAATGTTCTCACTTTTCTCCCACCCCTACCTGTGAATGCACAAAATGTATAATATATGATACATAGGTTATGGGTTAATTTTATAGTACTATTTTTGTTTATTTTAACCCTTTGAGTGCAGCAGGGGTGAGCAATGCACATCTCTATGGCACTCAATGCTGTCCATGGTGCTGAAAGCATTCTCTGTATTCCCCTACTGGCCAAGTAGGGAAGCAGAGAGAGAAAGCTGTTCAATTTCAGAATTGTCGTAGTGTTGGTTATGTGTGAAAGGAGGACATCTGTATGCTAATAGGGACATTCTCCAACCCTCCCCTTGCAGCTGACAATTTTGGCAAATATGTGTGTGTAGATCGAAATGTCGAAGTGTTTCGAACACATCGACAAGATCATATCGACAAAGCATCGACCTTTAGTGGATCTAGGCCCAGGAGTTTCCCTGAATGTTATGCAACCTTCTCAATACTAAGGTGGTCCTTAATATATGCCTATACCATAGCAACATAGCATTTAACCAGGCTTTGATGTGGCACTGCCCCCTTTCTTCAAAAAGATGGCTCCAAATCTAATCCCACTTCATATGCACTGGTTCCCTTTTTAATATTATATGGCTCCCTTCCCAGAATAGATCTGTAATTGACCAAGCAAACTTCTTTATCCCTTTAAGTGCCAGAAGGATATGCAATGAATTGCTTTCCAATGTGTTGCCTTCCCCTTTGGCTTAACTCCCTTACTTATTCCACAAAATTTAGGATGGCTGGCATGCAGACATTTGTTGACTTTGTTTACCGTTCTATTGAGGGATTTCTTTTTCAATAACGTGATCTCGGCTCTGCTGAAGATCCTCCGCTTGTCCCAGGACCGGATTCCCCTGCGGTCAGCTAGAGCTCTGATATCAGGGAAAAGGGGGGGGGGGCTTTAAATATGATTATCTCTCAATCCATAAAGGTTTGAGAGATGGGACTGGGGGCATTTATTTTCTGATTTTAATAGTTACAAAATGCAATTTTGAAAAAATGATCTGTTACTATGCCTTTAAACCCCCTTTCACTGTTATCTCTGGCATATTGGGGGTGGGAGAGATAAAACATTCTTTGATAAGGATAAAACATTCTAGAAATCATATGTACAGTTGGATAGGGGCTATACAACCAGAGGACTGAAGACACACACAATCACCATACCCCTGAGAGGGTAAGGGAATTAATATGCATAATCATAGTGGCTTAGTAACTGCTAAAAAAAAAATAATAGAAACAATTCATTGGGCCTTATATCCTATATAATAATTCGCTAAATTGTGTGTAACGCCCGACATGCGCAGTAGACACAGCTGCGCGTGCGGCAGTCATGCGCAGTAGAGACTGCCAGCGCCGCGGCTGATACAGGGCTGGGCGCTCCGAAGGAGAGTCCAGCTCTGTATCAGCCCTGGCGCGTGCAGTCTCTACTGCGCGTGACTGCCCCGCGACCAGCTGCCAGAGGCACTGTGGCCCGTGTAACGGGCTGTTCAACTAGTATGTATATAAAAGCAAAGTGCAGCAAACAGTGGAGCAAATCGGCTATATTGCAGGAAACAAATATGTGTTAACGTTGATTTAATTTTTTTTTTTATAGTACTTTTTATTGAGTATAAAGTTTCACAAAAACAACACTCAGATGACACAGAGTACAAAATATCCATTACAAATAAAATATCAAAGCTAAACCATACCCACAGAGAGAAGGCAACACCGGTGCCAGCACACCTGGTACTAGCGAAAGATACCACCCCCAGAAAAATAAATAATATGCACAGACCATATGGAGCTGTTACATGAGAAGCCAGGAAGAGGAATAAAAAAGGATATTACAGTTAATATGGTAAGATGGATGACTGAATGCCCATCTGGACATCCGACAAGGTCACTCTATATTCAGGCCAAATCAGCGCCTTATGTCATGTACGTGATAACAACCTAAAACAAAGAAACATCAAAACAGACAAACATGTGCATGCCCCAAGGAAAACCAGCCCCCCCAAACTGCCCCCAATACTAAAGGTATAAAATACACACTAAAGTATGCCAGCCACCATCTGATCCCCCCCATGTCTTCGTCTAAGAGATATGGAAGTGATGAAGCTCCTGCTCCACCACCCATCTCCAAAAGAGATTCCAGGGCTCCATCCGATAACATCTTTTCTCCCAGTGAAGTGTATTTAAAGCAGTGATAAAAATCAGCCTGTCAAAAAGATGGTTGGGTGAGGATGAAAGGTTCCCACAGGGAGATGAACTGGGCGCCCAACACCTCCCTATCAGAAAGGGCTAGCGTCCAATGTAGTTTAGTAAAATGAAAAAGTTTAAGCGGCCACTGTTGGAGAAGGGGAGGGAGAGGAGACAACCCGTGTGCGATAATGCACTTCAGAGCCACCATTAAATTGGGTTTTTAACCCTATGAATTACAGAGATCTCCAACACATTGCTTAGTAATCCTTTGGAGACCTCCCTACCATTCAGTGGTTAAATACCCAATTTAAACCTATAAGTACCATTTATCCATCCCCTACAGCGCCATTATTTTATTATTGATGCACTGTATGCATATTACCCATTATATATAATAGCTGCCTGTGATGTGGTGATGTCTTTTTCCTATCAATTTAAAGATGTTCTGTCTGTTACAGGTAAACCATCCTCATCAATGGAACAAGACAGTCCCAACGTATATATCTTTTCTTTATTGTACTTTTTAATATTTTTTTTATGAAGACGTGAAAATATCAGTTAAAGAAGCAGTACACTTTTTATGGGAAACAAACAAGAAAAAAAATTACATAAATATATATATATATAGGGTTTATCCTGTTTATTATAAAAATTATACTTCCACTGATTTATTACAGTTTATACCATTATTTTTTTAAATTAACCGTGTCCTTTAGTGGTCAGATTTCAATTAATTATTCTGTTGCATTCTATTTGAGATGTGAGTCACTGACAAACAGTTTTCTATAGAATGTTATAGAAGCTGCTGTCATGCTGTCAGTTAGAACTATCAGGAAGTAATCACAATGTAAGTCATTTCCTGATAATTTGAACTGTTATAACATTTGAATAAAACAACTGACAGTAGTGAGAGTAGCCTTGTTTTACTCAACAAGAAAAGCCAAATACTATGATGATTAATTAGAGCTGCTTTTATTATGAAACATTACTGTCCTTTTAAGGATAGGGAGGCCACTTAGGTGTGTCTGGGATAAGCTCCTCAGTTCTGTATTTATTATGAAAAGTATTTTCTTTTTATCAGGCCCTTTGAAAAGACCCATTTAAAGGGGATATATTGCCCCTATACAATGTAGCCTGAATAGTTACATTATATAGCGAATATGTTTAAAAGTGTATTAATTTCATTTTTTAAAGCTCTAGTTGGTAGAAATTGAAGTAATAAACATTGCCCTGTACCTACTTCCGCATAGACTGAGGTTACCTACTCTGTAACCAGCCGTCGCTCTGTCTCTGCTCCCCTCCCTCTCTTTCCAGCCTCCTCTGATGACTGAGGCTTTCTGCCTGTAAGCTGGAGCGGTCTCATTGGCAGAGCTTTAAAAAAAGAAATTAATACACTTTTACACATATTCTCTAAGGCTAACTTATATAGGGGTGATACATCCCCATTAAATTAAATGGAATGTTGGAAATTTGTATTTGTCTCCTGTGATACAGTTAATTTGGCCCACAATTGCTCCATTTTGCATTCATACTTAAACCTTTGAGTTGCAGAGATGTACACAACTCATTTCAATGGCTGTGTAATAATCTTACTGAAATCTGTTACAACAATAAGACCAAAGTAAAAATGGAGATCTGGACCCTCAAAGCATACATGGGAAAAGATAGATAGGACATGGAAGATCTACAGCAGCTATACTACAGGAAAATACAAATACTTCTTATAAAAATAAAATAAAGAAGCTACACAGACTAAGGCAAAAGGGCATTTAAATGAGCCAACAACAGGTGCAGAACAATGTATTTGTGCTGCCAACCTCTCAAAACACAAACAAATCAAAGAGGAACTATCTGTACTTTGAAAAAGACTTTCCTTCTTCCTATGCATAGAACGGAGCTCGGTGGTGATATGGAGACGTTCTTTAGAAAGCTTAGGCTCAAGGAATTCTTTCATGACAAATAAAATTATGAATCATCTCAAAACCACAGAACTAAATCACCACTTCAACTCGTGGAAAAAAAAAATCTGCATGGACCCCACAGCCAGAAATCAACCCCACTCTGGTCAGGTTTAAAAAAAATTCAGAAATAGTCACATGATCATCAACAATACTTGACTAACAATACAAAATGGCACACAACCTAACTACCAAGGAACAAAATGCAATACAATCATTAAAGGACAACAAAAACATAATCATTAAACTGGTAGACAAGGGCGATATGGTAGGGATTATGAACACAGCTGACTATATATGAGAAGCACACAGGCAACGTGAAAGACATTACAGTAAACTACAAGACGATCCCACAACTGACTACACAAAACCGCTTAAAAAATTAATGAATTTCTAAAACATAAATTTCCTGTTACCCCTGTGCTATATTGTCTGCCTAAGGTGCATAAAACTCTGCACAACTGCCCCGGTAGACCGATTGTGTCGGCCAGGGGATCCTTGACATATCCGGCTCAATAGGTTGACTTTATAATGTAACCATACATCCAACAGATTCCAACATTTGTGAAAGTCACTACAGATTTTCTTAATAAATTGAATGCCTTAATGTGGGACTTTGGTAACCATGGATATTACCAGTCTCTACACATGTATTCCACACGAAGGGGTAGAAAATGCCGCGTGGAGTGAAATTGATTATGTGGTGGGACTGGTAGATTTCATCCTAAGGAGATTTTTTTTTTTAAATTTAAAGATGAACTGTATAATCAATTAACTGGGATCGGCATGGGATCACCCATGACACCAGTGTATGCTACTTCCTACAGGTGGTGCTATGAACAGACCCACATTATGAAATCTTTATATTGGAGACATATGTTACATGGGCAGGAGGTGAGCTGAGGTTGATGGAGTTCTTTGATTCATTGAATCTTGTAGCTTCACCAGTCAAATTAACCATCAACTTCAGCTCCACACAGATCAACTATTTGGATGTATTGGTGTACAAAACTGGTATGAGGATACATACAACATTGTACGTGAAGATAAAAGATAGAAATATACTTCTTCACGCACACAGTCAGCACCCTATATCACTCAAAAAAGGGTTACCTACTTCACAGCTGATGCGAGTGAAAAGGATAGTCTTGGATCCTGGAGAATCCACAACTAAATTTAAAGAGATGGAATCAAAATTTATACATAGGGATACACTAAGGCGGATATAAAATATACACAGGTGGTTAATATGGCTAGGCACATTCTTCTCAATAAGTCAACACAAGATGAGACAGATAAGAGTGGGAGGATGATTACTAGTACTACCTTCACTGATGTCACTAAACAGTTTAGGCATACCACATTAAAAAAATGGGATTTGTTATCCAATGACCCAGAGATTGGTCATATGTTTCAACAACGTCCCATGCTTGAATATAAAAAAGGTAGAAACATACATGACAAATTAGTGAGCTCTGATCCAAGGGATAAATATGTTGATAGATCAGTAAAACTGGGGCAGATGAAAGGAGTACATAAATGTTAGGGATGTGTCGCTTGCATGCATATGATGAGTGGTACAGAATTGGTGGTACCATTGGTGAACTTCACCTTAAAGGTGAGGGACTACATATCCTGTACTATCGCTTTTGTGATTTATCTGTTGCTATGTCCATGTTAAATGTGTTATATAGGCAAAACCAGCAGACCTTTTAGGGAAAGGATGAAAGATACTTGATTATCAGGAGTCTGAATGGTACATTGAATATACAAAAACTCAAACGAGCTCCTGTGGCTAGACATTTCATCAGGTTCAAACACTATGTGAAGGAATAACGTTTCCCTTTTGAGCTGATCAAGAAGTCATAGCAAGGAGGTGACAAGGAGGTGACAGTGAGGAATTACGATTAACCAGTAGGGAAATATTTTGAATATATATAGTTTGAAAACCTTATCACACCACAGCCTGAGTAGTTTAGCCTCATTAGCTATATATGATAGATCGGTGTAGTGTATCTTTACGTTTTAAAAGTAAGATTTTATTGTTTGTATTGAGATTCAATATTGGCACTTTACAGGTTAAAATGGAAATATGGTGAATTTGCGCAATCGCTGAGGTTAGCATCTAGGGTCACTATGGAGACCACAGGTGCAGACTTCGCTCTGTGTGCAAATGGGAGCTCTAGTTAAAGGGCTGACTAGCTGTGTTTTGTAACAATGTTTGTCCCTGATGAAAGTCCCATAGAGGACTGAAACGTCAGAAATACAGTTACTTTTTATGCAGTGATTTTACTATTTAAAGAGGAGTGCTCGACTACTTTGTATCATTTGGATTTCTGTGATGTATAATCTGTGAGCACCCGGTGAGAAAGTGCGTGTAGCAGTGTTTTGGAGACAGTTGTATACAAGACATTTAAAGTGTTAGTAATGTCCAGTAAAAAGTTTTTTGCATTTAGAAGAGCTTAAAAAGCTGAGCTAAATGCAAAAAAACATTATCTCTCAAACTACTATGGTTTAAGAGATACAGGCTTTTAAAGTTTGCTGTCTCCTACTGACAGCTGTAAAGCTGTCAGCAGGAGATCCGTGTCGGTCGACACGGAGGCGCTTGAGCAGAGCCGCAATCTCGTTATTTACAAGGAATCCCTTCATTGGAATGGTGTAAAGCGTGTGCCTGGTTTGCAAGCACACCTTTTAGACCATTCCAATGAAGGGATTCCGTGTAAGTAACGAGATCGCGGCACTTCTCAAGCGCCTCTGTGTCGACCGACACGGATCTCCTGCTGACAGCTTTACAGCTGTCAGTAGGAGACAGCAAACTTTAAATGCCTGTATCTGTTAACCCCTTAGTGACGGCCGTGTGCAGACACGGCCATCGCTTAACGCCCGTCTAACATTTTTTTTTTTTCTTTCAGAAGAATCCGGAGTCCCCGAACGGCGTGCAGCCGCGCGGGGATCCGGATTTCCTGGACGTACATGTACGTCCTCTGTCACTAAGTGACAGCCACAGAGGACGTACATGTACGTCCATTGTCGCTAAGGGGTTAAACCATAGCGGTTTGAGAGATAACGTTTTTTTTTGCATTTAGCTCAGCTTTTTAAGCTCTTCTAAATGCAAAAAACTTTTTGTTGGACATTACTAACACTTTAATGAGCTTGAAGAGAAATGGAGGAAGAGAAATGGGCAGGTAGCTTGAAAGTGATTTTGGGTCCAGGGAAGATTTCTTTAAAATGGAAGTGATTAGTGCATGCTTGAAAGACGATGGGAAGGTGCTAGCTGTCAGAGAGAGGTTGAGTAAGTGAATATAGTTTGGAGCTAGTAGAGGAGAAAGTTCCTAAATAAGACGTGATGAGACTGGGTCAAGCGTGCATGTGGTTAAATATGAGTGTGTAAGGAGAAGGGAAACCTCATCCTCTATCCCTGGTGAAAAGGAGTTGTGTGTTTGTGTAGGAGAGGTAACAGGTAGGGGTGGGCACAGGTAGGGGTGGACAGAAAGTGAGAAAAAATTCCTGCATGACTTTTTGCAAAAAACAGCTGATTTTTTTGCTTTTTTCGCAAAAGTTTTCTCTTTTTCTCCAATGCAAAATGTTCCTCCTTGTTGCCTATTCCAGCAAATTTTTTTGCCTATTCCAACACATTATTCTCCTATTCTAACACATCTTTTTGCATATTCTAATTTTTCACCTATTCAACACATTTTTCATCTATTCTAAAACATTTTTCTCCTATTCCAACACATTTTTTCCTATTCCGACACAATTTTCTCTCAATATTACTTCTTCTGAGGGCTGTAGTTGAGAAATAAGTAGCTGTAAATCAAAGCTGTGAGTCCTACAGCAACATATACCTTGAAAAATGTGTTAGCATGCAGAGTGCTTTTGTCCTTTGCCCACAACACTAACTTCCTATTGAAGTGACACTGGCACATATTCATGATAATGTCAAGTGATTAAATAAAGTACATCCTACAATGCGGCAGATATGTATGGTAGTGGTGGTGAGTGACTGGGGTGGTGTGATTGGTGGGACCTTAACAAACTGCATCCACCCCAGGAAGAGAGATCATCATCATTTATTGCACATTCTGCAGCAACGATTGCTGCAGTCAGTTTTTGCACTAACACTTTACTCACACGTCCCTGCACTTCCTCCACCTTTTCCCCTCCCGCTTGTGCATTTGCTAGACATTACTGTGCGTGTTTTTATTCTCTACAGTACACAACTGATGGAGTGTGATGTCTTGCCTTGGCCCTCAACAAATTTCTCAATGTCGTCTGCTGTCTATCAAGTCTGCCTCAGTCACAGAGCTCCCAGTCAGCTGTCTAATATATTTATTTATGTTTTTTATTTTTTTTTATTTTTTATTTATTTTATTTTTTTAAGTTGTCCATCATATCTTATCACAGTTATTCCTCAAAATATATATATAACTAAAAAACAAAATCAACAACTTTTCCCAGACCTCCCCAGCACAGAGACAATAAAAGTAAAATCAGCAAGCAATTTGAACCCCAATTGTCTGTGTCTTGCCAGTCAGTTACACCAAATTTTGGGGTATTTTGGGTCAACATCCTTCCTTTCTTATCACCTAGATTGCCCCTAGACCCCCCTAATACAGAGAACAAATGTCCTAGCTAAATGATTCCCTAAGCTAAGCTTCAATTCCCCTTTATTTGCATATCTCCTCTAGCTAAAATCACGCTGCTCTCTCATCTCACAAACACAGAATGGCTGCTGTGAGAACCTGACAGCCTTTTATATGGCTGTAGAAAACTTTTGTGTGGTGGAGAAACATTTTTCTACCCATTGATTTCAATGCAATGAGGTAGGTGAAAAAGGCAGGAAAAAAGTGGAAAAAAGGCACTTTTCTCTAAGCGGAAAGTGCCATTTTTTTGCCGTTTTCAGTTTGAGGCAAAACTTTTTGCCCATCCCTAGTGACAGGGTTCAGCTGACTGGATGGAGGTGGCCTTGAAAGTGATGAAATTTCCTGTCTGATATAGTTGATCTTGTCCTTGAAGTGGATGGTAAGATCTTGGACAAGTTAGTGGTAGGCATTTGTGTTGGTGGTGGGCCCAGACCCAGTCCCCCAACTTCTTCACTTGGCATCTGGGGGAAAATCATGACAAAGGCGCAGGAAGAACTGTATAGCAGTGTGAGCAGTACAGGTCAGCTGCCTGTGCCTGCTGCTATTGCTGCCAGTGTACCTTGTCATTTTGAGAAGGAAGAAGAGATGATGGCAAGTGTTACAACAAGGGACACTAAGTCAGACTTGCCATCCTCATTTCTTTTTTTGGAGTTTGACTTTCACATGTTTAACATAAATGTTAGTATGTTTATATTGCACATGCTTAATGAGGTCAGTTGTGCCAAGGTGTGTTCCGATCCTTTACCCTTTTCATAACCTTGCCCCAACAAAAAGGATTTTGCGGCTCCATTAAATATACGATGGATATCAGGGCTAAATCTCTTCACACACATGCATAAATGATCGGAGATCATAAAACAAACTATTTCAGCGTGCAAATACAAAGACTTCCTGCTGTCTCATAGCACAATAACTCGTTCCACAAAAAATGCACTGCTGTATAGTGTTTAACGGGTAAAGCAGGTCATGCCACAACGTATCTTCTTAAAATCAATCATCTTTATTGAAGGTAAATAAAAAGATCGTACCTGCTTCCCTGATGTCTCCAAACAACAGATAAGGCTTACTTACAGAGTGGATATAACAAGTGTTTGATTGAAGTATCAATCAACGCGTTTCGCGCTTATACAGCGCTTATTCATGATGACACTCATCACTCTACACACCGACCATTTAATTACTTTTCAAATGCTTCATGTCCAATCGGCATCTCCGACCAAAAAGAGGCTAATTAGATATATCCGTTACATTTGACCTCATCCACATCACGATCCTATCACAGTTCTCTGTATCAACAATACTCTGTGTCTACAATTAAAGGTGCATTGCCTCTCACTATTCTAACAATATTCCACAAAGATATCAATCACCCCTATGCGATGCAACAAAGTAATGAATACTCTGTCAAACACAGAGAACATATACATCAACAGAATGACAAACCACCACCTCAGTCGTAAGACGCCGACCGGACAAAAAATAAAAAGCAGATGAATCAATGATAGGGTGGCTATGTGACGCACCAAATAGAATATAAAGGAACAGCCTACATATCAAAGCATAAGGACAATAAATCCTAATTGTACATACTACAGCAGCAACATACAAAACAAATGTACCAATGCACTGCCATAGCGGCACATCCAAGGGGTTCAACAAAACCGATTCACCCCATCCATGCCGTACTGTTCCCAACATTCAAATGGAGCCCCACAAAACCTGCCATCCTATTAATGGTCAATGTGTGTCATACACATATATATATAAAAATATTAAAAACATATGACATACGGCAGTTTGGGTTGATCTTCCACAAGATATTATAGATTCATATTTTACATCTATGACACTTAAATCCTTCAACTTTTATAATACCAAGACGGATTGTTGGTGATAGGGCACTAATATAGAAACTATTCTCCCAGATTCAAATATAACACATTACATCATGTAATGTAATAAAGATGATTGATTTTAAGAAGATACGTTGTGGCATGACCTGCTTTACCCGTTAAACACTATACAGCAGTGCATTTTTTGTGGAACGAGTTATTGTGCTATGAGACAGCAGGAAGTCTTTGTATTTGCACGCTGAAATAGTTTGTTTTATGATCTCCGATCATTTATGCATGTGTGTGAAGAGATTTAGCCCTGATATCCATCGTATATTTAATGGAGCCGCAAAATCCTTTTTGTTGTGTCAAAAGAGTTTCCTGAGCAGAGCTCGTTATTTGTAAACGATTGGCGCTTCAGCTATAATGCAACAACTGTTTCAAGTTATTGAAGCGAATAAGATATCATATATGGGCAAATACAATATATGATACAGCAATCAAGACAAAGATTTATCTCAGTAAGAGAGAAGATTTGAATATAAAGGTTTGTCAAACACATGCAAAGCAATATGGATGAATTGTTAGATATAGCTGAAAACAGAGTGGAGACAAGTAGAAGTTTGGGAGCAGTAGGAGATCTCACAATGAGAAAACTTAATGTAGATAAATTGTTTGATGAATCCATATCCATTGAAGAACGAGGAGAAATACAAGATTTGACGATATTATTTCAAGAATTGGAGAAATTAATGGAAAAAGAGACTAAAATATGGTGGGAGATTACCACCTTACAACAGTACTTAAAAGTGAGAAGAATTCCAAGAGGTTTAAGAATAAAAAAAACACCCACATTCTTATTAGATGATTTAGTCTTTCAAGAAAAGTGGAATGACGCTTTAACAAATTGTTCTAATATTTTAATGAAGTTAATTGTAGAATATAAAGAGAAGATGTTACAACAAGTACAAGACTTCATTAGAAATAAGCAAGTTTCAATAATGGCACAGAGAGAGCATGTAGATTTTGAGAAATTGGATAATAAGTTGCCATTACACTTGGACACTTTGGAGAAGTCAATTATGGAAATTAAACAAAAGAAATTCTTTAGAGACAAAGATGATTACGAAAAAGGAAATGTTTATAAGTGGAAGAAAGAATTTCATAATAGAAGGAATAAATCCATATTGAAATCTCCTAAAAAAGTGAGCTTCACAAGTGCTGATTTGGAGGATTTAAGCCAAGATGATATAGAAGATACTGATATCTCTACACATATTAATATGAGTGCAAGTTCGGTCTCTTTTTTGTCTCCAGGAAGAGAGGACAAAGCCTTAAGGGTATTTGCACAGGAAGACGACAAATCAGTAACGGTGAAGCAGAAGAGAACATCGTCCAGATCAAGGATACCGAAAGAAAGACCAAATGTGTCAGAAGAGGTGGAGCAAATAGGAGTAAGACATGGAAGAAAAAGACAAGGCTCAAAGAAGAAGGAGAAAAAGAAGCTCTAGCAGTAATTAATTTATCATCATATGTACTGAAGGACGAAGAAACAAGAGTTCTAGAAAAAGGCTTGAATTTTGTTCCCTCCAAACATTTTGATCTGTTTGAGACAATTATGGATGTGAACAGATTTATAAGAAAAATAACTCTGAAGAAGTTCTTTCTGGATTCGTCCATTGTTGACTCTGTTGATACATCAGTAACAGAGATCGATATAGATAATAAAGTAAATGATGATAACCTTGTGTCCTTCCAAGATCATTGTACTTTGATGGATTTGGTTAACATCAAACATGATAATACACTTATGTCTTCTGATTTAGTTGCAGTCACACATAGATGTCAATTTAAAAATATAAAGAAATCAGATTTTTATCCTATTGGCTGTAGAGGTAGTGTCCTGGATAATTTTCAGAGATTGATAGAAAAGGACTTAACATCATTAAAAAAGAATGAAAAATTTGAAAGGTTCAATCTCCGGCCAGAAGAATATATGGCTTTGGTTTCTTTAAAGAACAATGGTGAGATTGTAATTAAAAAGGCGGATAAGGGTGGTGCGGTAGTAGTTTTAGATTCTCAGTACTATTATATGGAAGCATTGCGTCAATTGACAGATGAAGAGTCATATGAGTCTTTACCTGGCAATCCTACTGGGGCATTTGCCTGCCTTCTCGGTTCTCTGGTGAAAAAGGGGGCCTCACTGGGTGTTCTTAGCCATAGGGAAGTTGATTCCCTGTTGGTTGGGCACCCGGTGGTGCCGATATTCCATCATTTACCCAAGATCCATAAATCACTGGAGAGCCCGGAGGGCAGGCCAATAGTCTCAGGAATAGGATCTTTAAGTGAGCCAATAGGAGAATGGGTAGATTTCCATTTACAACCATTAGTACTTAGACTCTTTAGTTACTTGAGAGATAGCACAGATGTGATGCTAAAATTAAGTCAGATTGCATGGTCAGCAGAGTACACGTGGATTTCATGTGACGCTAAGTCACTCTATTCATGCATACCACACCATTTAGGTTTAAAAGCATTACGATACCATCTGAGTAGATATAGTGCCTACAGTATTGAACTACAAGAATATTTGGTAGAAGTGGTAGAATATTTGCTCTCACATAACTATTTTTTCTTTGGTGACACTTATTATCTCCAAAGGCGTGGGACTTCAATGGGCGCGAAGTTCGCGCCCTCGTACGCCAACCTTTATATGGGTTGGTGGGAAGAGTTCCACGTCTTTGGAGATGAGAATCCCTTTAGAGAGTCTATTGTATTTTTTGGTCGATATATAGATGACCTATTGATGGTGTGGAGGGGAAGTACAGCTGATATAGAATTGTTCCTTGCCTATTTGAATAAAAATCAGTTGAATTTAGCTTTCACGATGGAATACGGTAAGGAAGCTATTTCCTTTTTGGATTTGAATTTAAAGGGCAATCTACAGACTGGAACAATAGAAACGGTTATCTATAGAAAGAGAACAGCACGGAATACCATATTACGTGCAGACAGCTGTCATCCCTTCCACACCATCAGGGGCATCCCAGTGAGTCAATTCATTCGACTTAGGAGAAGTTGCTCTACAGAGGATAGATTTGAAGATCAATCTGTAGTTTTGAGGAGCAAATTTCTGAATAGAGGTTATCCAGAGTGGATGATTGAGAGAGCTTATCAAATAGCGAAGAGCAAAGAACGCTCAAGTTTGCTTCATTATAAAATACATGACAAACAGAAGAACAGGAGATTCGATACTGAACAAGAGATTGTTTTCTCCACCCCCTATAGCCAAGAATATAATCAAATTGTTAAGATAGTCAAACGACATACTCCTATATTATATGGGGATGAGAAATTACATGAAGCTATTTCTAGGGGGTTTAAGTTTGTCTCCAGAAAGGCACGGAGTATAGCCAGTCAAATTTCACCAAGTATGTATAAGAAAAAGGATGAATATAAAAAGGATTGGCTTACTACCAATGGTTCCTTTAGATGTGGCAGTCAAAGATGCGGTTGCTGTAAATATATTAATATCTCAAAACAATTTATAGCTTTCAATACCAAGGCATCATTTAAAATGCACAGTTATATTAATTGTGCTACTAGAGGTATTATATATTTGATCAGCTGTGTTGACTGCCAATTGCAATATGTTGGTAAAACTCTTAGAACGCTACGTGAAAGGCTGAATGAGCATCTCAGTAATATTAGAAGTCAAGAGTTTAAGTCCTATCTATCTTCACATTTTAAAGATTTACACAATGGACGAACAGATACACTAAGAATACAGGGTATAGAGCGACCAAAATTAGGTAGAAGAGGAGGGGATTTGGATGCTCTTTTATTGAAACGTGAAGTATATTGGATATTCACACTTGAAACCCGGTATCCTAGAGGTTTCAATAAAGAATATCATGTAATGTGTTATATTTGAATCTGGGAGAATAGTTTCTATATTAGTGCCCTATCACCAACAATCCGTCTTGGTATTATAAAAGTTGAAGGATTTAAGTGTCATAGATGTAAAATATGAATCTATAATATCTTGTGGAAGATCAACCCAAACTGCCGTATGTCATATGTTTTTAATATTTTTATATATACATGTGTATGACACACATTGACCATTAATAGGATGGCAGGTTTTGTGGGGCTCCATTTGAATGTTGGGAACAGTACGGCATGGATGGGGTGAATCGGTTTTGTTGAACCCCCTGGATGTGCCGCTATGGCAGTGCATTGGTACATTTGTTTTGTATGTTGCTGCTGTAGTATGTACAATTAGGATTTATTGTCCTTATGCTTTGATATGTAGGCTGTTCCTTTATATTCTATTTGGTGCGTCACATAGCCACCCTATCATTGATTCATCTGCTTTTTATTTTTTGTCCGGTCGGCGTCTTACGACTGAGGTGATGGTTTGTCATTCTGTTGATGTATATGTTCTCTGTGTTTGACAGAGTATTCATTACTTTGTTGCATCGCATAGGGGTGATTGATATCTTTGTGGAATATTGTTAGAATAGTGAGAGGCAATGCACCTTTAATTGTAGACACAGAGTATTGTTGATACAGAGAACTGTGATAGGATCGTGATGTGGATGAGGTCAAATGTAACGGATATATCTAATTAGCCTCTTTTTGGTCGGAGATGCCGATTGGACATGAAGCATTTGAAAAGTAATTAAATGGTCGGTGTGTAGAGTGATGAGTGTCATCATGAATAAGCGCTGTATAAGCGCGAAACGCGTTGATTGATACTTCAATCAAACACTTGTTATATCCACTCTGTAAGTAAGCCTTATCTGTTGTTTGGAGACATCAGGGAAGCAGGTACGATCTTTTTATTTACCTTCAATAAAGATGATTGATTTTAAGAAGATACGTTGTGGCATGACCTGCTTTACCCGTTAAACACTATACAGCAGTGCATTTTTTGTGGAACGAGTCATAACCTTGCCCCAAACAGTGTACAGTGCAGTTGCTGATGACGGCACTGTGGTTGCCCCAAGGGAAAAATATTCCCAGACCCATGATTTAAGTGATGGGAGAGGGGGATAAGAATATTCTTCTTCTTCTCCACAATCACCTTTACTGGCTGGAATAGGTGATGCTGCTGCTGTAACATCATCACTGGAGCTATGACCAGGATTATTGCTGGCAAGTGGAGCAGGCCCTGGTTCCATATCACCCCTTGAAGAAGCCAGTCACCTGGTGGCCACTGTGGTGTGTTGCACTAGCCAGCTCATCATCATCATCCTGCTTCTGTGAAAGAAGAACCTCTTCTTCTGATGACTTAGCACAGGAAATTACTGCAACAAACTCCAAAATGTCACTGCTGGTGGTAACTGTGATGCCCATCCCAATTTGCGCCTTTCTACAATTCCTTTTCCCTTTCTGCCAAAAACACCCTCATTGTCTCCTCCACCCCAGCTGCTTCACCCCATCCTCACTCTCATCAAGCCCCCTCTAGTTACTAGTTGCTCTGTGGTGGTGGGTCTGCATGGGGATGGCAAGTGTGGCTGCGCGTCCCCTGCTGTCACACTTGCCATCTCCTCCTCCTCAGAAGACGAAGAAGGTCCACTGTAGCAGCAGCAGCAGGCACAGGCAGCTGACCTTTGCTGCTCTCACAGCAACCCAGTTCTGTCTTCTTTAAAATTTGGCCCCAGATCCCAAGGAATGATGTTGGAAGACTCGGCATCATTGGGTTCCCAGTACCTTCAACTCTAGTGTTGCGACAGCTAATGCTAATGAATTCCTCTTCCTCAGAGTCACTATCCTCAGGGTCCATCCAGTTTATCTTTTTTTAAACAGCAGTGGTGGTCATAGTGTCAGTCAGCGCTGTGGACCACTAAGTAACCACTTTATTTTTTTAATATTTGATTTAAATTTGTTTCTCTCTCTCACACACTCTGTCTCCTTCCAGTCTGCTTTACTCCTACACTAGAGTGTGGGAAATTATGTGTTTAGATAGCATACGGGTGGGAAGTTTCACCCGATTGAATAACATAGGTGAGAAATGGAACCAATTTTTCTCTGTTCTTAGTGAAATGACAGAAAATCTATCGGTTTCTTTGTGCGAAAAGCAGAAATCCATGTGTTTTCCATGAAATTTCCTACAGGAACAAAACCAGACATGTCACTCATCCTCATGTAGGACATGGCTACCATGCAGCAGTGTTGGTAGACTTACATTTCTAAAAATGATCCAGCATGTAATACCATCTGAGTATCAGGTATCAGAAGTGGACAAAACCACACAAAACAGGAAATCCCACGACACATGTATTATTAAAAGTAGCACTGAGGACAAGCACATCCTTCTGGTCCTTAAATAGTTTCGTAGGCTCATGTTCTCTGCCTGTTTCAGTATGAAAAAACTGCCAATAACTGTCATGTCTACCTCCATGGACATGACAATCAAGACTAATTGAAGATGTTATCTTGTGAACCAAGGAGTAGTGTCAAAATTTATAGGAGCTATTAAGATTTTCTGGCCATAGTGAGGTAAGGACGGGGAAACATTTAACATTGCGTAAACAATTTTCTCTATGTACTTTTGACTTATTCCTGTAAGAAAAATGTAAATTTTCTGGTTTATCCACCTTAGAGTGAATAACTTCATAAAGTTAAAATTCTTTATTTTGTGCGATGTCATAGTGCATGCTATGTAAATGTGGGTAAATGCACTGCATACTCCTTTGTTTCCTCTTTCTTTACTGAAATTTGATTTGCTGACAGCTGAAGAGTTCCAAGGACACACATACACACACAGACAATACCTGCAAGCACAGTCAGTCCTAAGAGGAAGCGTGAACTACATGGTAACAAATTGTAGACACAGTCTTCAAAATAACTCATTATTTCTACACCAAACAAAGAAAGAACAGCTCAGCGAGACATTTACTAAAGGTGGACAAACTGCCAAAGAAGGCTCTGATCCAGGTAAAATAAAAACGTTTCTATGCTCATAAAAGATGTTAATATTTTATTAGGAGATATTGTACGTGTGAAAGTATGCGAAGAATATGGTAGTATAAGTGATTTGATCTTCAGTCCCTAAGCCTAACTAATGTCAATGTACTAAGCTATGTATGTCACAATTCCTCCTCTTAACACTGCTTGCACCCAAAGGGAGGATAATGGGGGCTGGATGACATTAAAGTCCTAATGATGGTGGACACTGTCCGTAGGTATACTCTACAGGGATCACATGCAGTGGCTAATGTTGAGAGGCTGCACTGGTGTATTTGTGCATTCACCCATCTAGGCCATATTCAGAAATGTAGAGAGGTGCAATTCTGGAGCAAGCTAGCTGCACAGTAGGGGACATATAAAAAAAAAATCACAGAATTCCCTTTGGTTCAAATGAGGTTTGAATGTATGACATGCGTCTAATGTATTGCATGAGAATTTTAAAGGGATAGTAATACTTCGTTTTAACTTTATTTTATTTTGTAGGCATTAAAAAAACATGAAGAACGATATAAGTCTTATCTCTGAAACCTTTATGACTTAAGAGATATTCACAAACAAAGTATCCCCCCCCTGTTCAGCCAGATCAGAAGGGAGGTGCCCAGGTAGACTGCAGAGAGGGACAATCTTCTATTAAGATAAGAGAAAAAGCTGAAAAACTTGTCAAGGGGGGAAGGGCTTTCATTGTTTTCATACAAAGAAAATTGTCCCCTGCTGTTATCTGTCTGGTCTTAGAACCAGACTCACATTTGAGAAGAGATGGCTTACACTAGGAAAAAGGGGCGGGGAGGGGAACTTTGCTTGTGAATATCTCATAAACCATAAAGGTTTGAGAGATAAGACTTATATCATTCTTCATGTTTTTTTAATGCCTACAAAATAAAATAAAGTTAAAACGAAGTATTACTATCCCTTTAAGTTAATCGTATTTATTAAACGTTTTCATTACAGGAGTCAACAAAGATAGGGGCAGGGGTAAAATGTGATACAGATGTTACTATATATATATATATATATATAAATCAATGCAAATTCTCGCTTAAATTGTTTACCCCAGAATTGCTCCACTTCAGTTCTTGAATTAGGCTCGTGACCGCTACCAATGAGAATAAACAGTTGAATGACATGTCGGCGGTTGCAAAATGTCATGCTGGCCTCTGTGATCCTGACGTACTGAGCAGAACCAGAGCAATTCTGGAACAAACCAAGTTAAGGGGAGACATCATCTTCCCCAAACGCTCACTGATTTAAATGGGGCTTTAAAGCCTTTGTAAACTAGAGAGGTCTATAAATGCTTCCACTGCAGGCCTCTTTAGCATTCAGGAGGTTAAAACCTTTAAATGAGTGGAAAAGTTTATTTGCCTCCTGTGGTGTAGTTGGTATGCCCTAGCATTGCGCCAGATCTTCTTAGTACATCTGCCTCTTTATATATTTCTGTCCCACAGTGGTGTGATTCAGAGTTCATACCTGTGATAAACATTTTACAGAGGTAATTTGCGGGACACTACGTCTGGACAATATATTTTACAGATTAACTTTTGTTCTTGATACCAATAGTTCTATATTGTATGTGTACTTAGAAATTGTACAAATGCTACAAACAGATTAGACCGCTCAGGAAACAGGCTCGATACCCTTATATATGTTCATGTTCATATCACCATAAATCACAAAAATCACTGGGAGCTTCACTCACCCAATCTTATACAGTTGCTTGTTGCAAACGCTTCCTTATTACTTGTAACAACACTGACCACAGCAGTACGATCAGTGCTAGATACAGGATCTCCACTCCTCTTTCCAATACAGCAACAAAGTATCCGCACATGATCACTCCAAATTCTTTATGTAAAATAGAACTTTTATTGAAGGTATAAAATCAATGGGACAAGCAGAAAACTATGGGTAATCACCCCAATAAACCCCTATTTTGCTGTACTTAGAAATCGAATAATAGTTCTTTACAGTCAATAAGGTATACTAAGAAGAAAAGGAACAATTCTGGATCATACCAACTGTACAATAGGCAGACAGAAATGCATCCAAGAGACAAGCATACAAGAACAAGTTAGTTAACATACTGTGTGTATTTACAGAAGCACCCACTTTTGTAACTGCAAGCAAAAGAATGAAAGGCATATACCAGGGTGTGGTAGTTCTTCACTCCTGCACCAACAGCTGTGCAGCACACTTTATCCTTTTTATGCAAACTGCAGATTTTAACAGGTCTATCCTTATCCTGTACAACACTGTAAAAATTAAGACTGCAGAGAGAGAGAGCGAAAGCTGCTGCCGACATTTTGACACTAGCTAAGTGTATATGCAGACTGCCAGTGACAGAGCATTGTAGAGACGCAGACATACATTATTTTCAGACAGGCAACGCAATAAAATAAACACTACATTAATTATGTCTGGCAAACGTGCTAGGGTGAGGGGTAAAGAGAAAGGAGTAGGAGGAGTGCAAGATGGGTGCATGAACATGTTGGTGGTACTAAAGTTGTACAACAAAAACTGACTATGATTGCTGCAACATGTACAATAAATGATGATGATGATGATGAACCTCCTACTCCTCCTGAGGACGCTGATTGTAAAAGGGACATGCAAAGTTCCACCACAAACAGTAGTCATACTAAACTGTATAAGAAAACTGAAGATGAAAACATCTCATTCTAGTGTTGTTGCCATAGCAGATGATGGTTTAAACTAACTAGTTAAACTAACTGCTGCTTCTGATAGTAACAGTAACACTGCAAACAGTGTTCAACGTTCTATAAGTACCTTAAGGGGGAAAGTAAAAAGGAACTTTATGGGACATCAAAATCCAAGAAGAATATGAAAGTAGTGGGGAGGAAGAGGTTGATGCTGATGATGATCTAATTTTTGATGCTGCTGCTGATGATGATGTTGACATAGAATGCATTCCTCTACCTTCCTCTCCTCCTTCTAATATAGATGAACTAGAGAGTGAGTGTGATGATGGTATGGCCAAAAAATCAGTGAAAAGGAAAATGATAATACTTCCAAAATTGAAAAGGAGCACTATGTCTGTTTATAAACACTTTAAGTTATACATTTGAAAGTGTATAGATAAGTAAAGCTGTGTAAAAATACACAATCATTATCTGAGTCATTATCATCATCCACCCAGTCACACACACTGTTGTTGAGTAAGCAGAAAGACAGGTCATCAACATCCACAACTTTAGCTACAAGTGCTTCTGCTGCTGTTCAAAATGAAGCACCACTACACCTACTGCTAATACTATTTCCACATCTATCCCCTAAAGTAGCAGATGCTCAGGAACCACATAGTCTGTGCAATTCCCAGTATGACATTTCACTCCTCATTCAAAAGCGAAACAAGTTTCTATCTGTTGTCCCTGTAAAATACATGTGAGCACGGGAAAAGCAGTATCACCTCTAGGCACATCCTCAGTGAGGTCCCCCCAGAATCTATCCATTGGTCTGATTGAGATACAAAATATCAGCATGTCAGATGTGCAATAACTAGCAGCAGTAGAAGTACTCCTACAAAAATGCAAGGGGCCGATGGACATATAATATTAGCATTGTACATGTTTCAGATAGTGAGAAAACATTTTCTTCCGTTATAATAACACCAATGTCTAGTTTAGTTGGAGGAGATAATTGGAGCCACTATCATAACCTACACTAAAACCACTAGTTGTTAAAACAATTAAGTGACGCCGATATTCTTCTATGTGCTGCCAATGTATACTTTATGATTTCTTAGAAGGAAATAAACAATGTAGAAATGTAATGCAGAAGTAGGTCTGTGGAATGGCAAAGTTACCAAAATGTCGATGCTGCCTTATTCCTTTGTAGAAAACAGGAGTTTTAGAGAATTGATGTCATGAAGTCTCAGTTATACTTCACAAATGGCTATGCTAGTGTTGTTCAAGCAGGTAGTTAGTGTTGCGGTTGTGGTCAAAGGGCTGGAAACATCAGGCGGCAAGAAAGTTCACTTCATCACAGATATGTTGACAAGTGACCAGAGTACACTCTATATCATTGTAATTGCTTACTGTGTGACTTTTCTATCAGTTCGCAGCAGCTTGTAGCAGCAGCCATTTTTGCCTCTGGGTCTATTATTAACAAAAAGAGAAAAATTTAGATTATCTATGAAAATTTTCACAAATAGAAAATGTGACTTTTCACACATCACTAGTTAAATGACTCATTTAAATCAATATAAATGTTCAGCCATCCCCTATAGTGCAGTTGGTTTGCTGCAGATTTCGACCACTTTTCTTAGTTTATCAATCTCTGTGTATTTATACAGTACTTCAGGTGTATGACTTATCATCTTGACTCCTATTTCCTGGAGTGCAAGGATGAGAATTCAGTGAACTTGCTCTGATTCATGACTTACAAAACACAAAAATAGGAGAGCTATACTGTACTTTGAAAACAGAATAAAGATCAAGCTATAAGAGATGGTTCAGTACTCACTTGTAGTGTAGTACCCGACTACCATATACTGTAACTGGTTATAAGGCCAGCGGGGATGGATGATGCTGCTTCTCCCCGCAATGGAACCCAACGGATTGACATTGGATGCTCAATATAAAGCGATGTGTAGAGTATACGTATACTTAAAATGAACGGCAGACCAGATATAACAAAAACATCAAATTTATTAAAAAATATTAAAAAATCCTCAAATCCTCAACATGTTTTGTGGCTCTCTTGCCACTTCATCAGGAGGAATACAGTATGGAAAAGGATACAAACTGGTCTGCATATGATACACTGGTTTTTATGCAGGGAATTGCATTGGGAGCCCATTCTGACTGGTTAATTCAAATTCAGATGAGCCAATCAGGATTTAAAATTCCTAAGTTAACCTGCTCACATTTATAGTTAACAATATATAAAATCAACATAATGACTTAACCTTATACATACTGCCTTTAAATACTTCACTTCAACAAACAAACCTCCAAATATATAGGCATACAACACAAAAATAAATCAATGCGATGCATGCGCATGCCCCACCACAGTGACACCCACACAATAGAATTCATGTATACACCGGAGCGCAGTCACACACATCGCAACATTAACCTCCAAAGTGCTATACACTGTATTCAAAGACATCTTTCTATGTCCATACACATATTGGAGCAACTCTCGGGCATATAAATACCTCCCAGTGTGTGTTATCTAACACAAGCAACGTGAAGTGCCAGTCCACATCGGATCTAAACCCGAGATGTTAACCCTTAAGGGTACTCCAACTATGCTGATCCAAAAAGGTGGACCCACACCGCGCATTGCCTTGACCAAATGATATACCTCAAATGCTTATCTCGATCACTTACCCCAAATGGATATCGCAATCCCTAACTTAAGGAAAAGGTGGTACAAAGCGGTACAGGAACAGAGCTCCGGAAAACAGCGGATCCAAAATAATAATATTAACCCTATGGGTACTTCCATCCCTATGGATTCAAATTGCGGACTCGCACTACATCCACATACATCAGAATTTGTACCCTCAATGAATATCTCAAACTCTAACATCCCTTTATCTGCTCCAGCAGAATGTATAAAGAGCCTAATGTCTCATTCCCACAAATGTACAAAAATAACTTTAATAATCCAACGAAACAATATATGACAACCACACAAAAAATGTTGAAAATTCAATTACCCATTAAAAAATAATAATATGTAATTTTATGTTACTGTGAAAATTAACCTATGTGTGAAAAAACCCACCGAGTGGTGATGATTTAAATATACTATTGATAAATACATGTGATAAGATCCCCACTACTAAATGGATCAAATATAAATATAAAACATAGACTCTAAATGCCTAACCAAAGAATAATGAATGACTATATTGATAAAGACTAAATACTACCCCCAAATAATATAAACATAGGACCCCCATCTAAACCCTGTGTCCGACATGATGTCCAATTATATACTAAACCCCCTATCTGGATTTAAATACGATAGTGAAAGAGTATCCCCAAGTGATATATACCTACAAAGTGAAATACTCAAAAACGTGAAGTGAATGTGAGATCTACTGAGGGCCGGATTTGCCATAAGGCAGAGTAGTCATCTGCCTACAGGTGCACCCCACAGAGGGGCACCTGTCATTGAAACAAAACAAAAAGATATATTTGTTCACAGTGCTGAGCGCTGTGCACAATAACAACTCGATCACCGCATGGTAAAGTCCGTGCCTTCTTCGGCTCAGACAGAAGGCACAGACCTGTAGCTGCTGTTGCTCCCTCATTGGCTCTAATGCAGAGCGCTGGGAGATGACATCATCTCCCAGCGCTCTGCATTCCTAAAGAGAGAGCAACAGCAGCTGCAGAAGGAGACACAGACATCTGCCGCTGGACCACCAAGGAGGTAGGAAATGTATGCGGGGGGCAAAGTGGGGGCAATGTGAAGATGATGTGGGCAATGTGGAGCTGATGGCAATGTGAGGGCAAGTTGGAGCTGATATAGTGGCAATGTGGAGATGATGGGGTAATGTGAGGGCAAGCTGGAGCTGATGGGGCAATGTGGAGATGATGGAGGCAAGTTGGAGCTGATGAAGGCAATATGGAGCTGATGGGGGATAAGTTGGAGCTGATGGCAATATGGAGCTGATGGGGGATAAGTTGGAGCTGATGGCAATATGGAGCGGATGGGGGATAAGTATGAGCTGATGGCAATATGGAGCTGATGGGGGGCAATGTGAGGGCTATATGGATATGGGGGTAATGTGGAGATTTGGAGCATT
This sequence comes from Rhinophrynus dorsalis, assembly GCA_037306005.1. Classification (NCBI taxonomy): domain Eukaryota; kingdom Metazoa; phylum Chordata; class Amphibia; order Anura; family Rhinophrynidae; genus Rhinophrynus; species Rhinophrynus dorsalis. The sequence goes on from CM074719.1 coordinate 35,862,761, forward strand.
GTGGAGGTGTCCAGTGGAGATGGCAAATGGGGGGGGGGGGCGCTTCAGATTTCTGTACCTACAGGATCCTGAGATGTAAATCCGGCCCTGGATATACTTGGCAGTGAAATAATATTCTAAATATAGTAGTATATATAATAAAACTAAGTATAAGAAAAAAAAATTAACTAAATACACTACTCTAACGTTAGTTTGTCATATGTTCCCTCCACCATTTCATTGAGGCCCTCTGGATATAAAGTTCTCAACTTAAAAATCCAGAAGGATTCTTGATTTTTAAGAAATTGATCCCTGCTGATACCCACCTGATACCAAACCTGTTCTATCGGTGTTATATTAACGACTTCTGATTTCTTATCATGTTTCTCATCACAGTGTTTAGAAACATTGTGTAATTTGAAACCATCATTGATGTTTCTACGGTGTTGCCCAAACCTCTGTCTAATGGTTTGGACAGTTTTCCCCACATATTGGGAGACACAGGTGCAACTCAAAAGATATACAACGTGACTGGATCCACCATCAAAGTGAGCTCTGATCTTGAAAACATCACCAGTTTGACTGGATTTGAATTGAGTTGCACTGTGGTTGATATATTTACACGTCAAACATCTATTTTTGTCACACCTGTAGACCCCAGTCTTCTTGTTGTAGGCTACATCTGTTCTCTTATTAGAATTTTGAACTCTCAAAATACTTGGAGCAATCCTATTTTTAAGTGTTTTATTTCTCCTATATACAACTCTTGGTCTCTCAGGGATAGCGTTCCTCAAAAACGCATCTTTCATTAATATAGGCCAACATTTTCCAAATATATTTTGAATTTTCATATGTGCACAATTAAATTTAGTGACAAAAGCTGTTCTAAACTGGTTACATGGATCTATACCACCCCCCCATTTTATTATTAGCATCATTATTTATAAATTTATATTTATCACTTTTGTCATTTTGATTAATAACGCGATTATCTACCTCAAGTGTCCTCTTTTTTTATATTTCAAGAGAGAGTCTCTATTTAAAGGGATAGTAATACTTCATTTTAACTTTATTTTATTTTGTAGGCATTAAAAAAACATGAAGAATGATATAAGTCTTATCTCTGAAACCTTTATGGTTTAAGAGATATTCACAAACAAAGTATCCCCCCCCTGTTCAACCAAATCAGAAGGGAGATGCCCAGGTAGACTGCAGAGAGGGACAATCTTCAATTAAGATAATGGAAAAAGCTGAAAAACTTATCAAGGGGGGAAGGGCTTTCATTGTTTTCATACAAAGAAAATTGTCCCCTTCTGTTATCTGTACTGTCATACAACCAGACTCACATCTGAGAAGAGATTGTTTACACTAGGTAAAAGGGGCGGGGAGGGGAACTTTGCTTGTGAATATCTCATAAACCATAAAGGTTTGAGCGATAAGACTTATATCATTCTTCATGTTTTTTTAATGCCTACAAAATAAAATAAAGTTAAAACGAAGTGTTACTATCCCTTTAATCTTGATGCTCTTGTGATGGCACTATCTACTAAATGTTCTGGTTACCGTTTCTCTATGAATCTCGTTTTAACAAAACTAGATTGCAAGAAATAATTGTTCTAGAGTATCACAATTTAGTCTTAAGTGAACCATCTGGCCATACAGGCCATTCTGCTTCCATTTCTTAAAATGGCAGCTGTCATATCTAAGGTAGCTATTAGCATCCACCGCCTTGAAGTGGGTGATGGTATCAATACCACCATAGTTACCTCCAGATAACATAAGGTCCAAATACACAATCTTCTGTTTGTCATATGTACATGTGTATGTAATGCCCCATTTGTTATTAGTGTGGTTAACAAATTTGGGTTTATCTGTAAAATCCCCCTCAGAACTGCTTCACTTTTTACTTCAATCTTTAGAGTGCCAGAGAGGTAGCCAGATAACTCTCTGGCACTCAAAGGGTCAAAATATTCTCTGTTGTACAGCTCTATGCTTAAAGGGATAGTAATACTTCGTTTTATCTTTATTTTATTTTGTAGGCATTAAAAAAACATGAAGAATGATATAAGTCTTATCTCTCAAACCTTTATGGTTTAAGAGATATTCACAAGCAAAGTATCCCCCTCCCCGTTCAGCGAGATCAGAAGGGAGGTGCCCAGGTAGACTGCAGAGAGGGACAATCTTCAATTAAGATAAGGGAAAAAGCTGAAAAACTTGTCAAGGGGGGCAGGGCTTTCATTGTTCTCATAGGAAGAAGATTGTCCCCTTCTGTTACCTGTCTGGTCTATGGACTGGATTCCACATCTGAGAAGAGATGGCTTACACTAGGAAAAAGGGGCGGGAGGGGGAATCTTTGCTTGTGAATATCTCTTAAACCATAAAGGTTTGAGAGATAAGACTTATATCGTTCTTCATGTTTTTTTAATGCCTACAAAATAAAATAAAGTTAATATGAAGTGTTACTATCCCTTTAATTAGAACCCAAAAAACAAAAAAAGGAGAAAGCGCCTGATTGTGTAGTAATTTCATGCACAGTAAATATAAAATGAAGAGAAGTACACTCACATTCAACATAAAGCAGTATCTCATTATTAAGAACTACTGACAAAAAGGCACACTTGTGTCATTTTAAATAAGTGGTTGTTTGTTTGATAAAGCTGCGCTCTAGCTGTGAAACGCGTCAGCATTATAACCTTTTCATTTTTTAATAAAATGTATACAAAGTGAAGCCTCTGCCTGATCCTCTTCATTTGGAGATTGAAGATTGAACTTGGCAGTTTGTGAGTTTTCCCTTAATGGAGATGGGGCTAGTCTCTCCATATGTTTTTTTGTCTTTTGTTTTTGCATCTGTATTCACATAGGAGACTTGCTTGTGCTCCATTATTGCACTTCCCCTGCCAGTTTACCTTCAATATACTACTTTTCTCCTATGATCCACTTGTATGTGTGGCGGAAGAGGAAGAGGTGTTTTATAAGGCTTGACAATTTGGGGATTGGTAATACATCGCTGGCTAATGCCCTCATGGGTAACCAAGTCACTGTAGCATGAGAATGTGTGAACTACGTGCATGGCGACCCATAGGCCTCTGTTCAGGCTAGCATGCTTTAACATGGACGTTCTCAACATAAGAAAACAGCCATGTTGCAGCATCCTGCATTCTAGTGCATTTTGTGAGGCAGAAATAGGCAGCATGAACAGCACACTTGGGAGCAAACTCTTCTACATTGAAAAAAGGGGAAAATATGTTGCACCAATACGGTACACAGGTATTGTTTAGTATATATCAAGTAGATATCCTAGTACAGAGTTATAACTCACAACAGAGACAAATAAACACCATCTTACAAAAACACAGGCATGTATTGAGTAGGGGTGGGCAAAAAGTGAGAAAAATTTCTCGTCTGACTTTTTGGTGAAAAACGGCAGATTTGTCACTTTTCTCGTGAATGTTTTATCTTTTTCACCAATGCAAAATTTTCCTCCTTTTCGCCTATTTCAGCAAATGTTTTGCCTATTCCAACACATTATTCTTCTATTCTAACACATTTTTTACTATTACACCACATTTTTTTCCTATGTTTAATATGGTGCAACATTTCCCAGCACAATATTACTTCTTCTGATCGCTGTAGTGGAGAAATAAGTATCTGGAAGTCAAAGTTGTGAGTCCTACAGCAACATCTACCATGCAGAGTGCATTTGTCCTTTGCCCACAACACTTACCTCCTGCTTAAGTGACACTGGCACATATGATGTCAAGTGATTAAAAAAAATAAAGTACAACCTACGATGTGGCAGTTGTGTATGGTAGTGGTGGTGGGGGACCGGTGTGGTGTGATTGGTGGGACCTTGACAAACTGCATCCACCTCAGGAGGTGAGGGATCATATTCATTTATTGCACTTGCTGCAGCAACGATTGCTGCAGTCAGTTTTTGTGCTACCACTTTACTCTCACATCCCTGCACTTCCTCCACCTTTCCCCCTCCTGCTTGTGCATTTGCTAGACATTACTCAGCTACTGAGCGTGTTTGTACTCTCTACAGTACACAACTGATGGAGTGTGATGTCTTGCCTTGGCCCTCAACAAAATTCTCAATGTCCTCTGCTGTCTATCAAGTCTGTCTCAGTCTCAGAGCTCCCAATCAGCTGTCTAATATATGTATTTGCTTAATTATTTATGTTTTTTATTTTGTTTTTATTTATTACTTTATTTATTTTAAGTTGTCTGCCATATCTTATCACAGTTAGTCCCCAAAAAAAATATATAACTAAAAAACAAAATTGACGACTTCTTTCCCCAGACGTCCCCAGCACAGAGACTATAAAAGTAAAATCAGCAATTTGGACCCCAGCTGCCTGTGTCTTGTGAGTCAGTCACACCAAATTTTGGGGTATTTTGGGTAAACCTCCTTCCTCCCTTCTTCTCCCCATTTTGCCCCCAGACACCCCTACTACAGAGAATAAATGTCCTACCTAAAAGAGTCCCTAATCTAAGTTTCAATTCCCCTTTAGTTTTCTATCTTCTCTGGCTCAAAAACATGCTGCTCTCTCCTCTCAAAAACACAAAATGGCTGCTGTGAGAGACTGACACCCTTTTATATGGATGTAGAAAACTTTTGTGTGGTAGAGAAAAATTTTTTTACCCATTGGTTTCAACTCAATGAGCTAGGTGAAAAAAGAGAGAAAATAGCAGTTTTCACTGGAACCTTTTTCACCAAGCAGAAAGTGTCATTTTTCACAGATTGCAGTTTGAGGCAAAAATTTTTACCCATCCCTACTATTGAGGTCTGATGATAAATTGAATCAAGTAATATCTATACTCCCTACTGTGACATGCAGTAGATAGAGTGACAAACAGGTCCACAGCCATATAACTGGCAGTAAAAATAATAGTAGAAATTGATTAAACACTCTACTTGCCGGGGATGTGATTGGATCAGCAAAGAAACATAATTTGCCAGTTAAGATGGTACTAAAAATAGCAGCTGTTACAGTTTGTTAACTGTAAAACTGTTGGGGTCATATATCTCCTAGAATGTTGTTGCAATAAAAAATATATTGGTAAAGCTAAACGCCAATTTAAATTGAGAATCCTTGACGATCTAGGAGATATAAGAAGTAGGCGTGAAAAACCGGTAGAGTGACATGTTAATGATCATCATAATGGAGACATTACCTGCATTAAATTCAAAGGTATACAACATTTGCACCCACTATGAGAAAAGGAGACCTGGATAAAAAGTTAATGTGTCAGGAAGCTGTGGATATACAGATTGAGATAAGACATTGTCTTATCTCAAAAGTATAGCTGCATGATAACTTGTCTGTATCAGTAAGGGTTGATGTTTGCATTTTGTACATATTCTAGTACTGAGTATAATTAAATGACCTTACTTTAATATCTTTCATTGCTCGGATTAGATATATTCTAGATTACAGGCATTATATTTAGTCTTGCTTGATTATCTGAATCACTCACACTATTATTTACAGTCCTCTCCTTTTGTAATCTGATGAGATATGTATGGTCTAAATACTACAAACAGATTTGTAACATTGAGCACTATTTGCTGATATTGATAAAATGAGATTCCTTAACTTAAAGGGATAGTAATACTTCGTTTTAACTTTATTTTATTTTGTAGGCATTAAAAAAACATGAAGAATGATATAAGCCTTATCTCTCAAACCTTTATGGTTTATGAAATATTCACAAGCAAAGTTCCCCTCCCGCCCCTTTTTCCTAGTGTAAGTCATCTCTTCTCAGATGTGGATCTGGTTGTAAGACCAGACAGATAACAGCAGGGGACAATTTTCTTTGTATGAAAACAATGAAAGCCCTTCCCCCCTTGATAAGTTTTTCAGCTTTTTCCCTTATCTTAATTGAAGATTGTCCCTCTCTGCAGTCTACCTGGGCATCTCCCTTCTGATCTGGTTGAACAGGGGGGGATACTTTGTTTGTGAATATCTCTTAAACCATAAATGTTTCAGAGATAAGACTTATATCATTCTTCATGTTTTTTTAATGCCTACAAAATAAAATAAAGTTAAAACGAAGTATTACTATCCCTTTAAAAAGCCTTAAAGTATTGCTAGACACTGTTTAATTACAGTTGTCTAGCAATGTGATGTAATGACTACGTCACAATTCATAGCCCCGGGTGAGGGTATAAAACAGAGCAGACTTCGACTATAGCCCCTGAAGAACCCGTTTGTATGGCGAGACACATAAGGTCAGTCCCCATCTCACTAATAACTGAATGACCTAATTCTAGCTCTACGGATTCAGATTCAGTGGTGGACAATAGTGTAGATTTAGTTTGGTGGAACATCAACTGAGGTTATCCACGAGGGATTAGTTGTATGGAGACACCACTGTGTTTCTATCCATTTGAGCAAAACATTTTGTTGCAATGTGACTGTATGAATCACAATTGCACACATTATTTGGCTACATCTGAGATTAGTCCGTTCCCTCTGCATCATGTGTTTATTTTGTTGCACAAACTGGTTATTCATTTGGGCTTACACATTTATGGGTGAATTGTTTGGTTGTATTTGAAGCATCCGTTCTATTACTTATATTAGGGACACATTATTCATCAGACACTGTATTAACAGCAAATTTAAGTGCTATAGAATACAGTAAATGTGTCTGTCTTTAAGAGTATATTAAATACTAGTGTAAAAGCCTGTGTGCACGGGCCATGGTCGAGGTAATGTTAACCTTTTGAGTTCCAGAGGGGTACATAATGCATTGCTTTGCCATGCGTTGCATACCCCTCTGGCACGCAAAGGGTTAAGAGGCCGCTACCTCACTGCTCCACGCAATGCAGTCTTGCATTGCCTCACTCACAAGATGCAAACATGCGCAGTAGAGACTGGCTGAACGCGGGCACTGCACATGACTGCATCATGACAAACATCCTAGCGAATTATTGTGTAGGATACACTGTTGTTAGAGTGATATTAATAGTTCTCACCTATACCACTAGAGGCTAATAAAGGCTTTCATTAGTCTCAATACTAGTAAGATCATATGGTCCATATATCCCATTACATATATGTTTAGCAGAGAAACATGTATGTTTGCTAGACTGAATCACAAATATATGTGCATAGTGAATTTTTCAAGGGGCCAAATAAACTATTTCTGAAACGTTGAATAACATATGGATAAAATTTCCATCCCTGGAGCCTAGTTGGTCTAGATACTCGGATGTGGGATCTGGAACATATTTTAGTACACTCTAAAATAATAAATAAATCACTGTAATATTTGTAATTAAGTTGAATAAAAGTTAGGTATTATGATCACAATTAAACTATAGTGAAATTAGATTGCACTGAACTGGTCTCTGCTGCCTAGCTCTGTAATAGGATATCACCTTGAAATATACAAAATAATACCTGTGTATGGCGTTGGCACATCTTTTCCCAGTTTATATTAGACTTGCAGTTAGGGATAGGAGAAATATTTTGCCTCAAACCAAAATTGTCGAATAATGGCATTTTCCACTTGACGAATAATTTTCTGCAAAAAGTGCAGTTTTCTGCTTTTTTCCATAGCTCATTCCATTGAAATCAATGGGAACATTGAATTTACACACAATACATAGCAAATGTTGTTTTATTTCCCAAAGGCATAGTATAAAAGGGGCATGAGTGTGACTGTTGGTAGAATGTGGGGAAAGACTCAGTTGAAGATGGCATTATTTTTTTTTTTGGGGGGGGTTGTTTACTGTGATTGGAGGGCAGTTAAAAAAATAAATCCTAAATACAATTAAAAATACCCCGTAAGACATGGTCTAAGGAGGGTGCCTGTGTTGGTGGGTGAAGTCTGGGGAAAGAATCAGTTGAACAGGGAATATGTTTTGGGAGGGGCTTTTGATTGGTATTGGGTGGACAGTTAATAAAAAATAAATAAATAAAATAAAATAAGAAATCTGTATGTAACGTGATAGACACAGGGATGCCACTGGGGAAGACTAATACTTGACGTGACAGAGTATTTTGTAGAGGAGAATTTGTAAGATATGTTGTTAGAGGCCCAAGGCCTGAGGAAACTTTATTTGTAGTACTTAGACTTATTAGAGGTCCAAGCCCTGAGGAAACATTGATTTGTAGGACTTAGGCTTGTTAGGCACAAGCCCTATGGAAACAATGATTTGTAGAAACAAGCCCCCAAAAATTATTTGATTTTTTTTTTTTTTTTAAAGCAGAAGCCCTGAGAAAAAAATAATTCCCTACTGGCCTAGTTCCAGCAGGTCATGTAATGTTGGCCAGTGGCCACTGTAAAATACACTGATGTAGATGCATAATTTGTGACTGATGTTCTTGCTGATGCTGATGCTGTTTCTGTGCTGTTTAAGCAGCAGGATTATTAGGCAACTCAAAGGGAATGGGATAAAACAACAGCAGTAACATGGGTGATGGATGATGAAGGTTCTACTTGCCACAGCTAGCTCTAGTGATGCACCTGCGGTAGTAGCAGCACCATAACTAGCTCCCACCACTTCAGGTATATGTGAAGAAAAGACGAAGTTGGCCAATAACTAAGTCTTCTCTACCTGCCCCTCCTCCAAAATCATGGGTGTGTTGTTACTAGAAAAAAATGTTTCCCTTGAGACCAGGAACTGTGCCTCTCATCAGCAACTTCACCCCTGGTCAAGACTCCACCACTCACATGATCTCAGTCCCAACACTGTTTCCTGGCACAGAAAATACCCTTTTCTTACCAAGCAAGAATGAAAAAAGTTTAAACCTTTTGGCTGCTAGAGAGATCTCTGATATATTGATTTGCAATGCATTAGATATCTCCCTAGCATCTAAGAGATTAAATAATGGCATGTTTAGTTTATTTGCCCCCTGTGGTATACTTAGTATTCCCCAGCACTGCTCCAGATCCTCTTAGTACATCTGCCTCTTTATATATGTCTGTCCCACAGGGGTGTGATTCAGGGTTCATACCTTTGATAAACATTTTATAGAGGTAATTTGCTGGACACCATCTGGACAATAAACTTTACAGATTAACTTTTGTGCTTGATACCAATAGTTATATATTGTATGTGTACTTGGAAATTATACAAACTCTACAAACAGGTTAGACCACTCAGGTAACCGGCTCAATATCCATATATTTGTTCATGTTTATTATCACCATAAATCACAAAAATCACTGGGAGCTTCACTCACCCAATCTTATCCAGTTGCTTGCTGCAAGAGCTTCCTTATTACTTGTATCAACGCTGACCACAGCCGTATGATCAGTGCTGGATATAGTATCTCCACTCCTCTTTCCAATACAACAACAAAGTATCCACACGTGATCACTCCAAATTCTTTATGTAAAACAGAACTTTTATTGAAGGTATACAATCAACGGGACAAGCAGAAAACTATGGGTAAATCACCCCAATATATCCCTGACGCTTTTGGACCAATCTGATCCTTAATCATAGGTGATTAAAGATCTGTTTGGTCCAAAACACATCAGGGGTATACATAAAGTACATAAAGTATTTGTAGTGTTTGTACAATTGACTGTAGAGAACTATTGACTGAAAAGAACTTTTGTACAATTTCTAAGAACAGCAACAAAGCATCAGTACGTGATCACACCAAACAGGTTAGACCACTCAGATAGTAGGCTCAGTATCCATATATGTGTTCATGTTCATTATTACCATAAATCACAAAAATTGCTGGGAGATTCACTCACCCAATTTTATACAGTTGCTTGTTGCAAACATTTCCTTATTACTTTTATCAACGCTGACCACAGCCGTATGATTACAGGATCTCCACTCCTTTTTCCAATACAGCAACAAAGTATCCACACGTGATCACTCCAATTTCTTTATGTAGAATAGAACTTTTATTGAAGGTATAAAATCAATGGGACAAGCATAAAACTATGGTTAATCATCCCAATATATCCCTTTTTAGCTGTACTCAGAAATTAAATAATAGTTCTTTACAGTCAATACGGTATACTAAGAAGAAAAGGAACAATTCTGGATCAAACCAACTGTACAATAGGGGAAAAATTATATTTACTGAAAATTTCCAATGATTTAACCAGTTGAGTGCCAGGGGGTATCAAACGCATTGTTTCTAGACTTTGCAAAGGCATTTAATACAGTGCCACACAGAAGGCTGGTGTATAAAATAAGGAAATTGGGGTTAGGAGATGACCTTTGCAATTGGATACAAAACTGGATGAAGGATAGGGAACAGTGTGTGGTTGTAAATGGAAAATTCTCCAGTACAGTTAAAGTGGAGAGTGGAGTACCTCAGGGTTCAGTATTAGGTCCGCTGCTTTTTAACATGTTTATAAATGACCTGGAAATAGATATAGAAAGCAAATAATCAACATTTGCAGATGATACTAAATTATGCAAAGTCAGAACAGGATATTTTCTCTCTACAGAGGGACTTACATACAATGTCAGATTAGGCAAACATATGGAATATGAAGTATAATGTGGGGAAGTGTAAAGTCATGCATTTGGGAGGAAACAATCCCAAGGCTACTTATAAACTTAATGGAATAATTTTAGGTGACTCATTGCTAGAAAAAGACCTGGGTATCCTTGTCAACTACAAACTTGGAAACAGTGACCAGTGTCAAACAGCAGTAGCAAAGGCAAACAAAGTCCTGTCTTGCATAAAAAGAGGTATCGAAGCAAGAGTGGATAACATGATTTTGCCATTAAACAAATCATTTGTAAGACCTCACCTTGAGTATGCAGTGCAATTTTGGGCACCGGTTCTGAAAAAGGATATACTAGAACTAGAGAGGGTACAGCGGAGAGCAACAAAATTAATTAAGGGAATAGAGGACTTGACATATGAGGAACTACTAAACAAACTTGGTTTATTTACTCTAGAGAAAAGATGACTAAAAAGAGACCTTATCACATTGTACAAGTATATGAGAGGTCAATACAAGGATCTCTACAGTGAGCTATTTATTCCAAGGCCTGATCAGGTGACCAGGGGACACCCCTTGAGATTAGAGGAAAGGAGGTTTAAACTTCAGCAGAGGAAGGGTTTTTTTACGGTAAGGTCTGTCAAATTGTGGAATTCATTGCCCAGGGAGGTAGTTATGGCAGATACAATGGATACATTTAAGAGAAGATTATATACATTTCTTTCAAAATGGAACATACAGAGTTATACTGTTTATCAGTAGGCTGATCAGGAAGGTCTGATAAAGACTAATTTAATTGGTAACAGGAAAGCTATAAAATTCTCAGCTACTGAGGTATGAGGCGAAGGTTGAACTTGATGGACTTGTGTCTTTTTTCAACCTAATTTACTATGTTACTACTATGTTACTATGTTGGATACCCCCTGGCACTCAAATGTTTAAAACAATGGGCATTTTGAGTAATTATAATTTTTCCCCTTTGTACTCAAAGGGTTAAAAGGGATATTTAACCAGGGAATGCAAGAGAGGTCTTCAGGGCAAAACAATAATTTGGAGACCTCTCTAGGAGGGACGAGAGAAACTTTTTGCCTCAAAAGAAAATCATGCGAAAAACTGCACTTTCTGCCTTCTGTGGGAATTCAGTGAAAATTGACTTTTTTTCTACTTCCATCTGCTTTTTTCATTGATTTATATAATTGATAATAATGTATTTCCCCTCCAAGTGGACAGTTTCCCACATGTATTCCAGACATGCCAGATATAAAAGGGGCGTCTGTTTCCCACATGTTGCCAAACTGTGCTTGCGATAGATAGAGAAGGCAGCTTAATTTTGTTGCCTGGTGTTGTAGGCAGACAGGTAGTGAGTGGAGCTGAAGTTGCTTAACACACGAGTACTGGGGGTAGCCAGCTGTCTTCTGGGTGTGGGGGATATGCAGCGATTTATATTCTAGGTGTCCATAAGCAAGGCACTCAAGGCTCCCTTAGCTCCACCCATGGCCACACACCCATTCCTCACATAAGCCTACCCCCATTCTCATGCACTATTTCCTGACACCCTTCACCTATAACAAGTTAAAAAATTAACCCCATGATTACAAGAGAGATCTCCAACTCATTGCTTCACAATGCATTGGTCATTTCTCTAGCATCTAAGGGGATGAATAATAGTCTGTAAAATGGTATAAAACCGGTGCAGGTACTTTGAGATTGCTCTACTCACACCAACAATTAAGAATGTGGGTGTGGCCAGCACATCTGAGGCACACGTCAAAATCTGGGACTCTGGATATTTGCTGGGAAATCCAGCCCTGGGGGTGTGACGTGAGAAAGATAAGATAAAATAGAAGAAAAAACTGGTGATTCAAGTTCCTACATGAGCTGGTTAAGCCTGTACTGAGACAGATACTACACAGATAGAATTAATTGTATCATACATTCATGAGACAGACAGGTAGGAATTGACAAAATATTTTGCCTTTAAAAGTAGTGTTTTACTGCTTTTTTTCTGCCCCTTACATTGCATTGAAATCAATTATAACAATATATTTCCCCCCAAAATGGAGAGTTTCCCTATCTATTCCTGCCTTGCTAACCTAAAAGGGGGGCCAGGTTCCTGCATGCTGTCAGTCTGAGACTGGAAAAGCAGTTGAATTTTGATGCTGGAAGCAACATTCAGAAAGAGAAGTCTGAAGTTGCCTTTTAGGTCTCTTGACATACTGTGTGTAATTACACAAACACCAACTTTTGTAACTGCAAGCAAAAGAAGGAAAGGAATATACCAGGGTTTGGTGGTTCTTCACTCCTGCACCAGCAGCTGTGCAGCACACTTTATCCTTTTTATGCAAACTGCATATTTTAGCAGGTCTATCATTATCCTGTACAACACTGTAAAAATTAAAACTGAGCAAAGCTGCTGCCGACATTTTGACACTAGCTAAGTGTATAAGCAGACAGACAGGAAAAGTGGGGGAGCTGAAGTCGCTTGCAGTTGCAAGGAGTGCAGGTTTGATTTCTTTTCTTGATAAAAACAGTCATGGACATTTTTTAAAAACAAAATAAAAACAAGCAAAAACTTTTCACTGATAAGTGAGAGAGACAAGTAGGACATTCCTTAACCTGAGCTGAAACTGAGACTGCTAGTGACAGAGCATTGTAGAGACAGAGACATACATTATATTCAGACAGGAAAAACAATAAAAACAAACACTATATTAATTATGCGTGGGGAGAAGTAAGGGGAAAGGAGAAGGAGGTGTGCATGAACATGTTGGTGGTAGTAAAGTTATACAACAAAAACTGACTGTGACCATGATTGCTGCAGCATGTACAATAAATGATAATGATGAATATTCTACTCCTCCTGAGAACGCTGATTGTAAAAAGGACATGCAAAGTTCCACCACAAACAGTAGTCATACTAAACGATATAAGAAAACTGAAGATGAAAACATCTCACTCTAGTACTGTTGCCGTAGCAGAGAATGGTTTACCAGTTAACCTAATTGCTGCTTCTTATATCAACAGTAATACCGCAAAACAGTAGTCAATGTTCTATAAGAAACCTTAAAGGGAAAGGTAAAAAAGGAACTTTTTGGGACATCAAAAAGGCAAGAAGAATATGAAAGTAGTGGGGAGGAAGAGGATGCAAAGCATAGATAAAATTATTTAGTTGGAGGAGATAATTGGAGTCATACAGTAACATCTGTTGCCAGTATCACAACCTACACTAAAACCACTAGTTGTTAAAACAATTAAGTGACACCAATATTCTTCTATGTGCTGCCAATGTATACTTTCTGATTTCTTAGAAGAAAGTGAACAGTGTACTAATGTAAACCAGCAGTAGGTCTGTGGAATGGCAAAGTTACCAAAATGTCGATGACTGACATGCTGCCCTATTCCTTTGTAGAAAACAGGAGTTTTAAAGAACTGATGCCATGAAGTCTCAGTTATTCTTCACAAATGGCTATGCTAGTATTGTTCAAGCAGGTAGTTAGTGTTGTGGTCAAAGGGCTGGAAACATCAGGCAGCAAGAAAGTTCACTTCATCGCATATATGTTAACAAGTGGCCAGAGTACACTCTATATTATTGTAATTGCTTACTGTGTGACTTTTTTATCAGTTGGCAGCAGCTTGTAGCACCAGCAGCAGCAGCAGCATTTAACTGCCATTTTTGACTCTGGCTCTAATAGCAAAGGCCAGCAGCTGAGTGGCCCATACAATAAGGAATCTGGGCCAATTGCTTTTCATGATTACTAGTACTACAGTGGCGATTCTTGTGGCATAGAAAGAATAGGCAGAAATTGGAAACACTTTTGTGGCAGTCCAATGAGATATTGGAAACTATTAACAATAGTGGAAAAGAGAAAAATTTTGATTTTCTATGAAAATAGAAAATGTGACTTTTCACCAATTCCTTAGCGATAGAATCTCTCAAAGGAATATAATTTAGAGTAAACAGGGAGGATACTTTTGGAGCTAATTGAATACCCAAATACTTCAATGACACATCCGACCATCGAAATGGAGCCACATTTTGTAATTGGGAAACCTTCCTAGCCGTAAGATTCAAATTCAGGATTTCTGATTTATTATAATTGACTTTAAAAAAAGAAAGTCTACCAAATTTGTTTAGTTCTTCTATCAAAGGGGGGAGTGAAAAAGCTGTTTAAGATGTAACTGATTTAGAAATGTCTCAAGAGATGGGCAATATTGTGTACGCCCTGTTATTTCCCTTGTACTCATCATGGGTCTAGAAATGCAAAATGTTATCTTTTATCTCATGTCATGTCTATTCTTTTTTGAAATGCCAATAAAAAATTATTAAAGAAAATGTGACATTTCACCAATCACTAGTTAAATGACCCATTTAAATCAATATAAATGTTCAGCCACCGCCTATAGTACAGTTGGTTTGCTGCAGATTTCCACTACTTTTCTTAATGTATCGATCTCTGTGTTTTTATACAGTACTTCAGGTGTATGACTTATCATCTTGACTCCTATTTCCTGGAGTGCAAGGATGAGAATTCAGTGAACTTGCTCTGATTCATGACTTGGCTTTCACACAGAGATACAGACAGGCTAATAGAAAGTTCAAAGGTTTGTACACAAGTTAATCTCTATTCAAGCTCCATGCACAAAACTATTTTTTTTTTCAGGACATTTCATTCTCACGTGAAGAACATTTTGCATCATACAGCAAGCTATGATATAAACAAAACATTTTTTTGAAAATGTCTTATTTTGGTAATATCATTCATGAGAATTCAGTGAACTTGCTCTGATTCATGACTTGGCTTTCACACAGAGATACAGACAGGCTAATAGAAAGTTCAAAGGTTTGTACACAAGTTAATCTCTATTCAAGCTCCATGCACAAAACTATTTTTTTTTTCAGGACATTTCATTCTCACGTGAAGAACATTTTGCATCATACAGCAAGCTATGATATAAACAAAACATTTTTTTGAAAATGTCTTATTTTGGTAATATCATTCACTGTATCAAAAACATTTAACCCTTTGGATGCATTGCACACCCCTCTAGCATTCAAATGGTTAAGACAGTTATGAAAGTTTTGCTTGCTTTTTAACCCCTTAAGGACAAATGCCGTGTCAGGACCATCATGGTTGACCTGCACTTAAAGGGATAGTAATACTTTGTTTCATCTTTATTTTATTTTGTAGGCATTAAAAAAAATGAAGAACAATACAAGTTTTATCTCTCAAACCTTTGTGGTTTAAGAGATATTCACAAGCAAAGTATCCCCCGCTCTGTTCAGCTAGATCAGAAGGGAGGTGCCCAGATAGACTGCAGAGAGGGACAATCTTCAATTAAGATAAGGGAAAAAGCTGAAAAACGTGTCAAGGGGGGAAGGGCTTTCATTGTTTTTATACAAAGAAGATTGTCCCCTTCTGTTATCTGTATGGTCTTACAACCAGATTCACATCTGAGAAGAGATGGCTTACACTAGGAAAAAGGGGAGGGAGGGGGAAACTTTGCTTGTGAATATCTCTTAAACCATAAAGGTTTGAGAGATAAGACTTATATCGTTCTTCATGTTTTTTTAATGCCTACAAAATAAAATAAAGATAAAATGAAGTATTACTATCCCTTTAAGGACTAGTGAAGATCATGGCATGTCATTGATTTCAGGGCTCCACCTGCACGGTTGCACGCTGCTCAGGGATCCTGAATTGAATACAAATATATATTTAAAACTCCGTAGCGGACGTTAACTGCTGGCTGCACTGTGCGTCCTTAAGGGGTTAAAAGCCCTGAATCTTCCCAGTACACCGATATGAAATATGTAATGTTTTACCAACATGCATGGCTTGCACAGACCCCCAAATTAACAGGAACACAAAATAAAATGCAGATTCCATTGGTTACCTGGCAAAACTGCAATAAACAGCTCCATAACTATTTAAAATATATTTCCTGAAACCATACTCATTTATAAATCAGAAAATGGTTGCAGTTTCCTATATGATTTTTTTTTTATAATAGAGTCTTTAGAAAGTTTGCTTTGCAACATGCTGGAGACCTTTCTAGCATTTAAAGTACAAATACCCCATTGCGGATTTGATGAATTTTATCTTCACCCTTATGATGGTTTGGTTTTCCTCAGGACTGCAACTATTTAGCTTGATGAATAAGGTTACCTGTTATTGTTTTGTTTCAGAACTGCTCCAATTTTTACTTCAGTCTCTAGACTGCCAGAGAGATAGCCAGATACCTCTCTGGCACTCAAAGGGTTAAAATATGCTATTTGGAACAGCTCTATGCTTAAAGTGTTAGTAATAGCCACAAAAAAGTTTTTTGCATTTAGAAGAGCTTAAAGGGATAGTAATACTTCGTTTTAACTTTATTTTATTTTGTAGGCATTAAAAAAACATGAAGAATGATATAAGTCTTATCTCTCAAACCTTTATGGTTTAAGAGATATTTACAAGCAAAGTTTCCCCCTCCTGCCCCTTTTTCCTAGTGTAAGCCATCTCTTCTCAGATGTGAATCTGGTTGTAAGACCAGACAGATAACAGAAGGGGACAATTTTCTTTGTATGAAAACAATGAAAGCCCTTCCCCCCTTGACAAGTTTTTCAGCTTTTTCCCTTATCTTAATTGAAGATTGTCCCTCTCTGCAGTCTACCTGGTCACCTCCCTTATGAACAGGGGGGGATACTTTGTTTGTGAATATCTCTTAAACCATAAAGGTTTGCGAGATAAGACTTATATCGTTCTTCATGTTTTTTTAATGCCTACAAAATAAAATAAAGATAAAACGAAGTATTACTATCCCTTTAAAAAGCTGAGCTGAATGCAAAAAACCATATCTCTCAAACCGCTATGGTTTAAGAGATACAGGCGTTTAACGTTCGATCTCTCCTACTGACAGCTGTAAAGCTGTCAGCAGGAGATCTGTGTCGGCCAACACGGAGGCGCTTGAGAAGTGCCTTGATCTCGTTATTTACCACAAATGGAATGGTCTAAAACAAGTGCTTGAAAACCAGACACACGCTTTAGACCATTCCAATGAAGGGATTCGTGGCAAATAATGAGATCACGGCACTTCTCAAGCGCCTCCGTGTTGGCCGACACGCATCTCCTGCTGACAGCTTTACAGCTGTCAGTAGGAGAGATCAAACTTTAAATGCCTGTATCTCTTAAACCATAGCGGTTTGAGAGACACTGTTTTTTTGCATTTAGCTCAGCTTTTTAATCTCTTCTAAATGCAAAAAACTTTTTTGTGGACATTACTAACACTTTAATCAGGATCCACGTATCCCATAGAAATGTGTTAGCTCGAACCTTCCCCTTCTGTTTTATGATCAGAATGTACACATGGTCATAATCTCTCAGCAGATCAAATACACATTAGCTACAAAATCATGTCTGCATCTGTATTCACATGGGAAACTTGGCTGTGCTCCATTATAGCACTTCCCCTGCCAACTTACCTCCAATATACTACTTTTTTCCTATGAGCTACTTGCATGGGGGGGATGAGGAAGAGGTATTTTACAAGGCTGGACAGTGTGGGAATTGGCAATACATTGCTGGCCAATGTCCTCATGGGTAACCAAGTCACTGGAGGATGGGAATGTGTGAACTATGTGCATGGAGACCCATAGGCCTCTGTTCAGGCTAGCATGCTTTAACTTGGATGTTCTCAACATAAGAAAGCAGCCATGTTGCAGCATGCTGCATTCCAGTGCATTTTGTGAGGCAGAAATAGGCAGCATGAACAGCACACTTGGGAGCAAACTCTACTACATTGAAAAAGGGAAAAGATGTTGCACCAATACTGTACACAGGTATTATTTAGTATATATCAAATAGATATCCTAGTACAGAGTTATAACTCCCAACAGAGACAAATAAACACCATCTTACAAAAACACTGGCATCTACTGAGGTCTGATGATGAATTGGCTCAAGTAATATGTACACTCCCTTCTGTGAAATACAGAAGCTTGACAAACTTAAATGACAAACTGGTCCACAGCCATATAACTGGCAGTAAAAATAATAGTAGAAATTGGTTAAACACTCCACTGTCAGACATTTTTTCTCGTGGCACTTGCCGGGCATGTGTTTGGATCAGCAAAGAAACACGTAAGGTCAGTCTCCTCCTCACTAATAACTGAATGACCTAATTCTAGCTCTACAGATTCACATTCAGTGGTGGACAGTAGTGTAGATGTAGTTTGTTGGAAAGTCAACTGAGGTTATCCACGAGGGATTAGTTGTATGGAGCCACACTGTGTTTCTATCCATTTGAGCAAAACATTTTGTTGCAATGTGACTGTATGAATCACAATTGCACACATTATTTGGCTACATCTGAGATTAGTCTGTTCCCTCTGCATCGTGTGTTTATTTCTTGCACAAACTGGTTATTCGTTTGGGCTTACACATTTATGGGTGAATTGTTTGGTTGTATTTGGAGCATCCGTTCTATTACTTATATGAGGGACACATGCAGCTATATATTAGGAGACATCATGTACTGAATTGATCCTATCTATTAATGTCAGAACTCAGTGAAATAAATTATCCCTCAAGGAAAAACAGTTACCATTGTTTCTTCAAGAAAGTCCAAAGATATTTGATAAGTGTCTAAATTGGTCTTAAATGACATGCAACCAAAATGTTGCATTATATCCTGCCTATAAACAGATTTATTACAATTTCAAGGGAAAATTAGCAGAAGTCCTTTATCAGCTGTGAAAATAGCAGGCAATGAATTCATATTATGATAGGACTATTCATAAGGCACAGTATTAACAGTGAATGTAAGTACTATAGTATTCATTAAAGGTGTCTGTCTTTAAGAGTATATTAAATGTTCACTATTGTTAGAGTGATATTAATAATTCTCCCCTATACCACTAGCGGCTATTAAAGGCTTTCACTAGTCTCAATACTAGTAAGAAAATATGACCCCATATAACCCATTACATATATGTTTAGCAGAGAAATATGTATGTTTGCTAGATGGAATCACAAATATATAAGCACAGTGAATTTTTGAAGGGGCCAAATAAACTATATCTGAACCGCTGAATAAGATATGGATAAAATTTCCATCTGTGGAGCCTAGTTGGTCTAGATACTCATAGAGTGAGGGTAGTGTTTTTAACAGTCAGTTTCCCATGTGCGATCTGCAATATATTTTAGTACATTCTGAAATAATAAATGAATAATTGTAATAATTTTTAATTAAGTTGAATAAAAGTTTGATCTTATGATCATAATTAAACTATACTGAAATTAGTTTACACTGAACTGGTCTGAGGTGCCCAGCTCTGTACTAGGATATTTTGATATATACTAAATAATTATCACGGCGCCCCCGTGATCGGGCAACATTCTGATTATTTGGTTGCTTGTAGTGATGATCGAGCACCCCGATGCTCGGGTGTTCGGGTGCTCTGGCCGAGCGCCCCCGGAGGCTCGAGTGCTCGGCCGAGCACCCGAGCCCCATTGAAGTCAATGGGAGGACTCGAGCATTACACCAGGCACCCCCTGCTCTGATGAGGGGAGGGTGCCTGGTTCATAGGAAAAGGTCAGAAAATGATGGAAACACCACAGAAATGGTTCAGGGACAGCATAGGGAGGATGTCTGGATGCATCTTGGACTCCAACGTCGCTGCTGGGAACGATGTTTCGCCCGTAGTACGCCATTTTTACAGACTGACCGTAAAACACACAAAAAGGAAGATAAAAACGACTTTAGGCGAAAAATTGTTACCAAACAGTATTTGCTGTATATTTACTTGTATATCATCTGCAAATTCTGCCAAAAATTTCATCAATTTTTCGGAACTGGGGCCATGATTAAGAGGGAAACGTGCGCAGCGTAAAGCAGGTGTTCAACGTGGTTATGGCCCGGGTAAGGTACAGGATTCAGGAACGGAGGCCGCAGCTACCACAGGTTTTACAACATGTCCGTTTGCCCTTGTTAAGTCCAAAATTTATAGTCGGAACAGTGGGGTCTGATCCATTGAGTAAAAGTGATGAAGTGACTTAGTGGATGAAGCCAAGAACTACCTTCTGCTCTGTCGAACACCCCAGCCCTATTTAATTCAATGGGAGGACCTGAGGCACTCCGATACAACCTGTATATCACAAAATGGAGGGCCTCATTCACATTGTGGTACAATAGTTCAGGTAGTGGTCCAACACTCATAAAGCCTATGCACTAAGTGAAAGGGCTGCCAAAAATTAGACTGAAATGTCACTCCAATACACCCTTTATTACACATAAAGGAGGGCATCATACACACCCTTGAAAAAATAGGATTAATGGCCTGCTGGTGACCCTCTAAAACATTAGGGGAGAGGGCATGCCGCTAAGCTGACCATCTAAAACATTAGGAATGAGGGTCTGCTGCTGAGCCGACCATCTAAAACATTATGGGTGAGGGTCTGCTGCGGAGCTGACCATCCTAAACATTATATGCGAAGGCCCGCTAGTGAGCTGACGCTATAAAACATTATATGAGAGGGCCCGCTAGAGAGCTGACCCAATAAAACATTATATGAGAAGACCCGCTGGTGAGCTGACCTATACAAAAATTGTCAAACAGGGCCCGCTGGTGAGCTGGCCCTATATAAAAATTATATCACAGGGCCCGCTGGTGAGCTGGCCCTATATAAAAATTATATCACAGGGCATATGGAAGAGGAGGAGGAGGATGAGAAGATTAAAAGTCAACCATATACCCGTTTTTTGGGTGGAAAGGGTGAATGGGAATACAGAGTATTCCCATCATTGTAAATAACATATCTAAAGTGACTTTATGTTCACCCGGGGCTTTCCTCCAGTGGAGTGGAGAAGTCAGGGGAAATCCAGGCCTTGTTCATTTTTATAAGTGTCAACCTATCAGCATTTTCGGTGGAAAGGCGGATACGCTTATCTGTTATGATGCCACCAGCAGCACTAAATACCCGCTCAGACAGAACGCTGGCGGCAGGGCAGGCCAGCACCTCCAAGGCGTAGAGTGCCAGTTCATACCACGTGTCCAGCTTGGACACCCAGTAGTTGTAAGGCACAGAGGGATCAGTGAGGACGTTGACACGGTCTGCTACGTACTCCTTCACCATCTTCCAAAACTTTTCCCTCCTTGTGACACTAGGCCACGCATCAGGGTGAGGGTGCTGGCGGGGTGTCATGAAGGTGTCCCACGCCTTGGAGAGTGTTGCCCTGCCTTTGTCGGAACTGCTGTGTGCTCCCCTTTTCTCCCCTTCTCGGTTGGCCAAGGTAGCACGTACTCTGCCGCCAGCGTTGTCTGATGGAAAATTTTGGAGCAATTTTTCGACAAGAACCTTCTGGTATTGCACCATTTTGCTTGTCCTCTCCACCGGAGGTATGAGAGATGAGAAATTCTCTTTGTAGCGGGGGTCCAGAAGGGTGAACACCCAGTAATCCGTGTTGTCTAAAATGCGTATAACGCGTGGGTCACGGGAAAGGCAGCCTAACATAAAGTCAGCCATGTGTGCCAGAGTACCAACAGGCAAGATTTCGCTGTGCTCACCAGGAGGATGACTCTCAATCTACTCATCCTCTTCCTCCTCTTCTGCCCACCCACGCTGAAGAGATGGAAATAAAGTTCCATGGCTACCCTCTGTAGCGGAGGCAACCGTGTCTTCCTCCTCCTCCTCCGCCTCCTCCAATTGTCGCTGAGAAGACGAAGTGAGGGTGCTCTGGCTATCACCTTGTGTAAGCTCTTCCTCCCCCATTTCCACCTCTTCCACATGCAAAGCGTCGGTTTTAATTGTGAGCAGCGAGCGTTTCAGTAGACACAGAAGTGGGATGGTTACACTGATAATAGCGTTATCGCCGCTCACCATCTGTGTCGATTCCTCAAAATTGCGTAAAACCTCACAGAGGTCTGACAACCATTCCCACTCCTCACTTCTGATTAGAGGAAGTTGAACGGAGAGGCGACGACCGTGTAACAGCTGGTACTCCACTACTGCCCTCTGCTGCTCACAAAGCCGGGCCAACATGTGGAAGGTGGAGTTCCAGCGCGTGCTCACGTCACACAGCAGCCGGTGAGCTGGCAATTGTAAGCGCTGCTGCAGCGTCAACAGGCCGGCTGAAGCTGTAGATGACTTACGGAAATGTGCACACACGCGGCGCACCTTGGTCAAGAGATCATGCAAATTGGGGTAGGTTTTTAGAAATCGCTGAACCACTAAATTAAATAAATGCGCTAGGCATGGTACGTGTGTGAGCTTGCCGAGCTCCAAAGCCGCCACCAAGTTACGCCCATTATCACACACAACCATGCCTGGTTGCAGGTTGAGTGGCGAGAGCCACTGCTCGGTCTGGTGACTAATCCCCTGCAACAGCTCTGAGGCCGTGTGCTGTTTGTCCCCAAGGCAGATCAGCTTCAGCACGGCCTGTTGACGCTTCCCCACTGCAGTGCTACACTGCTTCCAGCTACCGTCTGATGGGTGAGTGGCGCTGCGCGCAGAGAATTCGGAGGTGGAAACGGAGGAGGAGGAGGAGGAGCCAATAACGTAGGTGCTGGCGGAAACCCTGATGGAGGTAGGGCCCGCAATCCTCGGCGGGGGTAGCACCTGTGCCATCCCAGGGTCCGAGTCGCTCCCAGCCTCCACGACATTCACCCAGTGTGCCGTCAGGGAAATGTAGCGTCCCTGGCCACAAGCACTTGTCCATGTGTCAGTCGTTAAGTGGACCTTCCCAGTAACTGCGTTGGTCAGGGCACGGGTGATGTTAAGGGACACATGGTGGTGTAAGGCGGGGACGGCACACCGGGAAAAGTAGTGGCGGCTGGGGACTGCGTACCGAGGGACAGCTGCTGCCATCAGGCTGCGGAAGGACTCAGTGTCCACAAGCCTAAATGGCAGCATTTCGATGGACAGTAATTTGGAAAGGTGTGAGGTTAGTGCTATGGCCTGTGGGTGGGTGGCTGGGTATTTTCGCTTGCGCTCAAATGCCTGGGGTAACGACATTTGGACGCTGCGCTGGGACAGGGAAGTGGATGTGGTCGCTGATGGTGCTTCAGATGGTACAGGTGCAGGGCGGGAGGTATGCGGGCCTGCACCTTCGACAGGCGGTTGGCCGGCACCGAAAACAGGGGAAGAGGAGGCAGTGGTGTGGCCTGCAGACACAGATTGGCGATCCGGGCGTTCCTCCCACTTATTACGGTGCTTGGATGCCATGTGTCGGATCATGCTGGTGGTGGTGAGGTTGCTAGTGTTCATGCCTCGGCTCATTCTGGTGTGGCACAGGTTGCAAACTACAATTCTTTTGTCGTCCGCACTTTCCTTAAATAAACGCCATACCGCGGAACACCTAGCCCTTGGCAAGGGAGATTTACGCAAGGGGGTGCTCCGTGGAACATTTGCGGGCCGGTTTGGTGCGGTCCGCCTTCTTTCTTTAAACACACCACTGCCTCTTCCAGCCTGTTGCGGTGCTGCAGATGGCTCACCCTCAGGACTGCTGTCATCGCTCGGCTTTCCACCTTCCCAGGTGGGGTCAGTGACCTCATCGTCCACCAAGTCCTCCTCCACTTCCTCACTCTGATCATCCTCCTCATTTCTTGATCCCACCACATCCTCAGTCATTGACAACTGTGTATCATCCTCCTCATCAAGGTCTTGAGACAGTAATTGTGGTTGATTTGATGGCAACTGTGTCTCATCATCATCATCCACTTCCTTTGACCTTAAATGCCGTTCCCCTCTGTCATCTTCTTGTGATTGGGTACCCTGTAGAGGTTGTGAATCAGGGCACAAGATCTCATGTTCCTCTGCAAGCGTGCTTGGAGAGAGGTTCAAATGAAGGATTGGTGATGAGACGAGCTCCTCACTATATCCCAGTGTGGGATCACTTCTTTGGCCAGACCCTCTATGGTGGGAGGAAGGATGATCAGGGTGAGGATTATGTTGACCAGACTCTTGGCAAGTGAGAGTGGACTTGGTGGAAGACAGGGTGGTGCTTAACCGACTGGAAGCAGTATCAGCTGAAATCCAACCGACCACCTGTTCACAGTGGTCTGACCTCGAGAGTGATGTCCTGCGACGCCCTGTAAACTGAGACATGAAGCTAGGTATGGTGGATGTCTTTCTTTCTTGTGCTCTGGCACCAGGCACAGTTTCTACGCGTCCTGACCCGCGCCCTGAACTATCAGGATCACGTCCACTTCCCCGTCCCTTTTTACCCGCCTTCTTCATATTAAATGGAATATATGCCGGTAATCTGCGGCTAGGCACACGAAACAGAATGTGACGCTAATCTGCGGCTAGGCACACTGAACAATATGTGACGCTAATCTGCGGCTAGGCACACGAAACAGAATGTGACGCTAATCTGCGGCTAGGCACACTAAACAATATGTGACGTTAATCTGCGGCTAGGCACACTAAACAATATGTGACGCTAATCTGCGGCTAGGCACACGAAACAGAATGTGACGCTAATCTGCGGCTAGGCACACTAAACAATATGTGACGCTAATCTGCGGCTAGGCACACTAAACAATATGTGACGTTAATCTGCGGCTAGGCACACTAAACAATATGTGACGCTAATCTGCGGTTAGGCACACGAAACAGAATGTGACGCTAATCTGCGGCTAGGCACACGAAACAGAATGTGACGCTAATCTGCGGCTAGGCACACTAAACAATATGTGACACTAATCTGCGGCTAGGCACACTGAACAATATGTGACGCTAATCTGCGGCTAGGCACACGAAACAGAATGTGACGCTAATCTGCGGCTAGGCACACTAAACAATATGTGATGTTAATCTGCGGCTAGGCACACTAAACAATATGTGACGCTAATCTGCGGCTAGGCACACTAAACAATATGTGACGCTAATCTGCGGCTAGGCACACTAAACAATATGTGACGTTAATCTGCGGCTAGGCACACGAAACAGAATGTGACGCTAATCTGCGGCTAGGCACACTAAACAATATGTGACGTTAATCTGCGGCTAGGCACACTAAACAATATGTGACGCTAATCTGCGGCTAGGCACACTAAACAATATGTGACGTTAATCTGCGGCTAGGCACACTAAACAATATGTGACGCTAATCTGCGGCTAGGCACACGAAACAGAATGTGACGCTAATCTGCGGCTAGGCACACGAAACAGAATGTGACGCTAATCTGCAGCTAGGCACAGTGAACGGAATATGTGACGTTAATTTGTGAATTTGCACACTAAACAGAATGTGACAATAATCTATGGCTAGGCACACGTTTAAAATGGCCCTTTTTGTCGCTGCGTTGTAAAATCATTGGCCCTGTGCACCTAACAGAATATGTCAGCTTGTCACTGCACTGTGAAATATTTGTCCCTGTGCACCTAGTACAATGTCACCTTAGAACATGTCCCCCCCCACAAAAAAATGAAATTCTGCCACCCCCAAAAAAAATTAAATGCTGCCCCCACACACAACAGTCCTAAAAAGGACTTTTGGGTCTTGAAAGAGTTTCAACAATTTTATTCTCCCTACACTGACTTCCTGTGCATCTAGTATTATATGTCACCTTACAAATATCCCCCCCACAAAAAAAAGGAAATTGTGCCCCCCCAAACAAAATATAAATGCTGCCCCCACACACAACAGTCCTAAAAAGGACTTTTGGGTCTTGAAAGAGTTTCAACAATTTTATTCTCCCTACACTGACTTTCCCTGCCTAAGCGCATCTCTCCCTGGCTAAGAATGAGCCGAACTCGCGCGTCGGGTGCTATACAGCACCCGATCACGGGTTCTGGCCAGCCAATCAGTGTAATGCCAGCAGCCAACATGGCTGCTGGCATTACACTGATGTCAGAGCCTCCCCGCACGTTTATTGGCTGCGCAGCAGCTAAGAAACGTGCGGGGAGGAGACCCGAACATGGCGGGCGAGCACATGCGGTACTCGTACGAGTACCGCCATGTGCCGAGCAGAGCGATGCTCGAGCCGAACCGAGCTTCGGCTGAGCATGCTCGCTCATCACTAGTTGCTTGCTTCCCATTGGATGCTCTGTACAGCTCCTCCCAGTGACAGCCTTTTTATACCCTTGGCTGTCACACTGCTGTCGCCCTTTTGTGGTGTACCTGATGCCCAGCGCTAGTTTTGCTGTCTTGATACCAGTGTATGACCCCGGACTGTCTGACCACGCCATTGTCCATTCCTGACTCTGTGTACCGATTCGGATTGGCTGATGTTCCTGCTTTCTGTTCTGATCCGGCCTGGCTGACGTTCCTGCTCCATGTACCGACCCGGCGAGACCAATGATCCTGCTCCATGTACCGACCCGGCGAGTCTTAGCTTCCTGTTACATGTACCGACCCGGCTTGGCTGACGTTCCTGTGCTGTGTACCGAATCGACTTGGCGGTGGTTCCTGCTTTTTCTGTGCCCGGCTGGGCTTATACCAGACTGATCCTGCTACTGACGGCCTGGCACCGTTTCCCGTTACTGGGCCTCCCTGTATTCCGGTGCTCCGGTGGCCGGTCCTATTCTGTCCGTGGGTCAGAGTCTCAGTGTGCCTCCACACCGTGTTGCTATCACTTGGTCTATACTTGGTTCAGTTGGGCGCATCTGGTGGTTGCCGTTATCCAGACCATTGGCGACAATGGGCCTTCGCTATACTGTCACTTTGCCAGTGGCTCCACTGGCCACACTGGACTTTCATACACTGTATCAATCTAGTTTACCTGACCTGTGTCAGTATTGTGTGTGTTATCCATACTGGACCCGTGTGGCTTAACTTGCTTGTAACCTGTCCTGTGTCAGTTACAGCTGTTGTTACTGGACCCGTGAGGGTTACCTCATTCCTTGTGTGTTTCAATAAAATTGTGTTTTACCAACATCTACCGTGTTTGAGTGTACTGAACAATAATACCTGTGTACAGTGCTGGCATATGTTTTCCCTTTTTTTCAGTTTATTTTAGACTTGCAGTCAGGAGTGGAAAAAAAAATTTGCCTCAAAACAAAATTGGCGAATAAAGGCACTTCCTGCTTGGCAAATAATTTCCCACAAAAAGGGCAGTTTTTCTGCTTTTTTCGCTTAGCTCATTCCATGGAAATCAATTGGAACATTGAATTTACACACAACACATAGCAAATGTTATTTTATTTCACAAAGTCATAGTATAAAAGGGGTCTGAGGGTGCCTGTGTTGGTGGAGTGTGGGGAAAGAATCAGTTGAACAGGGAATGTTTTTTTGGGGGGGGGTTACTGGGATTGGAGGACAGTTAATAAAAATAAATCCTAAATACAATTAAAATACCCCATAAGACATGGTATAAAAGGGATCTAAGGAGGGTGTCTGTGTTGGTGGGTGGAGTCCTGGGAAAGAATCAGTTGACCAGGGAATTTTTTTTTGGGGGGGAGGTCTTGACTGGTATTGAGAGGACAGTTAATAAAAAATAGATAAATATAATAAAATAAGAAATCTGTATGTAATGTGATAGAGACAGGGATGTCACTGAGGTAGACTGATACTTGAAGAGTATTTTGTAGAGGATGATTTGCAAGATTTGTTGTTAGAGGCCCAAGCCCTGAGGAAACATTGATTTGTAGTACTTAGGCTTGTTTGGCACAAGCCCTAAGGAAACATTGATTTGTAGAAACAACCCCCCAAAAAAAAATTGTTAATGTTTTTTTTTTTATTTAAAGCACTGAGAAAAAAATAATGCATGATGTAGTGTTGGCCAGTGGCCACTGTCAAATGCCCTGCTGTTCTTGCTGCTGCTGCTGAGCTGTTTAAGCAGCAGGATGATTAGGCAGCTCAAAGGGAATGGGATCAACAGTAACATGGGTGAAGGATGATGAAGGTTCTACTTGCTACGACTAGCTCCAGTGATGTGCCTGAGGCAGTAGCAGCACTATAAATAGTCCCCACCACTTCAGGTATATGTGGAGAAAAGAAGAAGTTGGTCAATGTCTTCTCCACCTGCCCCTTCTCCAAAATCATGGCTGTGTTGTTACTAGAATAAAAATGTTTCTCTTGAGAGTAGGAATTGTGTCTCTCATCAGCAACTACACCCCTGGTCAACACCCCACTCCTCATATGACCTCAGTCCCAAAAAACTGTTTCCTGGCACAGAAAATGCCCTTGGTCAATAACAAGCAAACATGAAAAAAGTTTAACATTTTGGCTGCCAGTGACCACATGTGACCACAGCACAGAAATCCAATTTCACAGTACAAACCTCATAAGGAAACAGTACAAGAACCCTTCACCTGCAATGATTTTCAAAGAAGGAAGTTAAAATTCACAAAGTAACTAGTGCTCACTGCTTAGAACAAGTTAAACAACATTTTACATCTCTTTCCCATCAGTACAGTAGTTTACATAAAAAGGTTTGACACAAGTGGCTGAAAAATGTCAGTAATTTATATTCCACTGTTGCAGGAGATCTATGTAAACTCTGAGGTCAAATGATGTCTTGCAATAGCTTGTTAAATGGGGCATTCAACCCCTTAAAAACTAGAGATCTCTTCAATACATTAGGTACAGGCCTAGCATTTACATGGTTAAAAACCAAATTTAAATGAATGAGCATTTAGGGAAATTTTCATATGACCCCTGTGGTTCCACTGGTTTGCTCTTTTCTTCTTAGTACTTCGGCCACACTGCTTTCACATGATAGAATAATTTATGTTTCTTAGTTGTATTTTTATATTTCAGGATCCATTAATTGAAGTCATTTAAGCTTCCAAGTGATTCTGTGACCTCCACAAGGCTGAAATGGAATTTCCTGTGGTATGTTTAATTTTTTTTTTTGGCTTCTTAGTTGATCAAGTTACTGTACTTAAATAACTAGAATTTAATATATACTATATCTATTATATGGGATTAAACAGAAGAAATATTTCTCAAATTTAGCTTTGGGTGGAACAATTTTTCACGTGTACAAAATTAATAATTCCGCATCTGTAAATAGTTTCATATTTGCCTTCTTCCTCTTTATTTTAAACATAAGAATGCATGATATGTACAGGAGGGTACTTTCTAATTTATAGGTTCCACTAGGGTGGAAATAGTTTTGTGAAATCACAGGAAGCAGATCAATTTATAAAAGAGTTTACTACTGATTTTGACCTAAATATTGGGAAAGCTAATGTTCAAATACACATGTACAGTCATGTTGAAGTACACAGTTACTAGAAAGATAGACTCTTCATTCAAAAACAGCAAAAAGCAAGGCGCTTGTAAGAATGTTTTATTTACTTACTGAATATCTTGAAATGGGCACTGAAAGCAGTATCTTAATTCCTGCTGATGATACAAAGTTATATAGGGAAATACATCCAAATATGTTTTTTACATGCAGAAAGATTTGGCTACATTGGGGGGGATGTGTAGAATACTGGAAAATTAAGCTCAGTTCTGGTGTGCACAACAAGTACACCACTTATACATTAAAGGAGCAGTAAACTTTTTTTTATGAAAACACATATTTTACAGAGCATTTCCCGCTGAATAAAACAAGGTCACTCCCATCGCTGTCAGATGTTTTATTCAAAACTAGTTGAACAGCCCGTTACACGGGTCACAGTGCCTCTGGCAGATGGTCGTGGGGCAGTCACGCGCAGCAGAGACTGCCCGCGCCACGGCTGATACAGAGCTGGACGCTCCTTTGGAGCGCCCAGCTCTGTATCAGCCGCGGTGCGGGCAGTCTCTACTGCACATGACTGCCGCACACGCAGCGGTGTCTACTGCGCATGTCGGGCGTTACACACGATTTAGCAAATTATTATATAGGATTTATATCAGTTCAAATAACCAGGAAGTGAATTTACTGTGTTTACTTCCTGATAGTTCTAACTGACAGGAAGTGACAGGCAGTTTCTATCACATTCTATGGAGAATTGTATGTCTCTGACTTTTGTGACTTTCCTCTCCATTAGAATGTAACAGGAAATCTAATTAGAATTTGACCACTAGAGGGCACTGCTAATGTAAAAAAAACATGGATTTAAACTGTAATAACTCTGGGAATATAAATCTCTCAGCAGAGGGAGTACCCTTATTTTACTCAATAGGAAAATCCCTACAATATATATTTTTTCATAAAGTTTACTGCTCCTTTAAACAAGGTTCTTCATTGGAGTAAACATTGGAAGTACTTGTAGAAGGGTGTTTCTTTTTAACTTTTCATTTCCTCCATTCTGAGAAATTAGAAAACAAGAAGATAGCACTTTTTTTTAGTAGGCAGAAGTTTGCTAGATCCCCCCTTCGTTATTTTGCTGCTGTCTCCTCTTCCTCTTTTCCAATCTCTCCTCTTCTACATTCTGCTTCCAGCTGCTTTCTACAGAGTCTCCCATTTGCCAACTCCTCCTCTCCTGACTTGTCTCTTCTTTTCACTTCTGCCCCTTCTCTTTCGCATGGAATTACTTCTCCTACCTCCTCTGGTGTACCAGGCACCATCTTCCCCCACCACCACCATCACGATCCATTCCAAATCTATTCTGATGGTCCTGAAATGTTCTGTAGGTTCTCCAGATTGATATGTGAAATAAATTGTGGGGGTTTTGTTCATCTCTAGCATTTGTCTAGTATCTGCAAGTGTATTCTAGGCAATGAAAGGGTTAAATTACCAAGTACAAGTTACTTCACAGCCACTGATTCAAATATGAATATTT
Source organism: Rhinophrynus dorsalis (assembly GCA_037306005.1). Classification (NCBI taxonomy): domain Eukaryota; kingdom Metazoa; phylum Chordata; class Amphibia; order Anura; family Rhinophrynidae; genus Rhinophrynus; species Rhinophrynus dorsalis. The sequence goes on from CM074719.1 coordinate 35,893,822, forward strand.
TATTTTGTAGGCATTAAAAAAAACATGAAGAACGATATAATTCTTATCTCTCAAACCTTTATGGTTTGAGAGATATTTACAAGCAAAGTTCCCCTCCTGCCCCTTTTACCTAGTGTAAGCCATCTCTTCTCAGATGTGGAATGCAGTCCATAGACCAGACAGATAACAGCAGGGGACAATCTTCTTCCTATGAGAACAATGAAATCCCGGCCCCCCTTGACAAGTTTTTCAGGTTTTTCCCTTATCTTAATTGAAGATTGTCCCTCTCTGCAATCTACCTGGGCACCTCCCTTCTGATCTGGCTGAGCAGTGTTACATCAGTATAAGGGGCAGGACGGGGATACTTTGTCATTGAATTACTCTTGAACTATAACTGACAGAATTGAAATAACACTCTCCAAAATCCAAATACTATGATGATTAATTAGAGCCGCTTTTATTATGAAACATTACTATCCCTTTAAGTTTCTTTTGCATTAACCAAACTCCTTGTAGTGAATAACCTACTGTGATTTTACCTGTCTTATACAGGATAAGGAATACAGTTATAGTATCAGTTTGTTGGCTTAAATGTCTGAATTTACCAGGGCAGCTTTAGCCTTTAAAGCCAGTGACTGAACTACAGGACACCCACTGCAGTGTATGATTGCTGAAGTGAATACTGGCAGAGAATCTCCAGCATCTTTGGAGCTTTAACCCTTTGAGTGAGAGATAGGTATCCTATGTATTTCTTTGCTGGGTTGTATTGCTAGGGGGCATTAGTAGCAGAAAAAGGGAAGTGGTTATGCCACTCTACAGATCTCTAGTTAGACCTCACCTAGAGTATTGTGTACAGTACTGGAGACCCCATCTCCAGAAGGATATAGATACTCTAAAGAGAATTCAGAGAAGGGCTACTAAAATGGTGGCTGGTTTACAGGAAAAGAAATATCTGCTGAAGTCTAACCCTCCTTTCCTCTAATCTCAAGGCTTTGTCACCTGGTCATTTGATCAGGCCTTAGAATGAATAGCTCACCACAAAGATCCTTGTATTGACCTCTTATATACTTGTGCAATGTGATAAGGTCTCCTCTTACTCGTCTTTTCTCTAGAGTAAATAAACCAAGTATGTCTAGTCGTTCCTCATACGTCAAGTCATCCATTCCCTTAATTAATTTTGTTGCTCTTCATTGTACCCTCTCTAGTTCTAGTATATCCTTTTTCAGAACTGGTGCCCAAAACTGTACTGCATAGTCAAGGTGAGGTCTTACCAATGATTTGTACAATGGCAAAATGATGGTATCCACTCTTGCATCAATACCTCTTTTTTATAAGACCCGATTTTGTTTGCTTTTGCTACTGCTATTTGACACTGGTTGCTGTTTCCACATTTGTAGTTTACAAGGATTCCCAGATGTTTCTCTAGCAATGAGTCCCCTAAAATGATTCCATTAAGTTCATAAGTAGCACTGGGATTTTTTCTTCCCAAATGCATGACTACACTTTCCCATATTAATCTTCATATTCCATTTGGCTGCCCATTCTACCATTTTATGTAAATCCCTCTGTAGAGACCTCTGTACCGGTGCGACCCAACTACACAGCATTAAAGGGATAGTAATACTTCGTTTTAACTTTATTTTATTTTGTAGGCATTAAAAAAACATGAAGAATGATATAAGTCTTATCTCTCAATCCTTTATGGTTTATGAGATATTCACAAGCAAAGTTCCCCTCCCCGCCCCTTTTACCTAGTGTAAGCCATCTCTTCTCAGATGTGAATCTGGTTGTAAGACCAGACAGATAACAGAAGGGGACAATTTTCTTTGTATGAAAACAATGAAAGCCCTTCCCCCCCTTGACAAGTTTTTCAGCTTTTTCCCTTATCTTAATTGAAGATTGTCCCTCTCTGCAGTCTACCTGGGCACCTCCCTTCTTATCTGGTTGAACAGGGGTGGGATACTTTGTTTATGAATATCTCTTAAACCATAAAGGTTTGAGAGATAAGACATATCATTCTTCATGTTTTTTTTAATGCCTACAAAATAAAATAAAGTTAAAACGAAGTATTACTATCCCTTTAAGAATGAAAACATAGGGCTCTCCTGATGTGAAATGGAGATTTAGAATCAGCTGATCATCCAAATTTATAACAGTCTTAAATAAAAAAAAAATCTTCACTCAGGTCCAGGATACAATAGAACAAACTCTTTATTCCATGATTGCTGTGATTAAACTTCCTGTCCAAAGCATTTTATACCAAGCTGATCCCAGTACCATTGTCCTCTTCTTCACTTTCTTTTTAAATATTTGGAATAAATACTTGTTTTACTGTACCCTGGATTTGAGTGAAGTTTTATGGATGGATATTTCACCCCAACCAGTTTGCACAAACTCCTAATGATTTGCAAAGCAATGTAGTACAGATCTCGCTAGCTTACAAAAGATTTAAACCCTATTTAAATGGACACAACCATAAAAAATAACTGTTTTTCTGCAAGAGCTTTCAAAATCCACTATTATGTTGTATTAAAGTGTTAGTAATGTCCACAAAAAAGTTTTTTTGCATTTAGAAGAGCTTAAAAAGCTGAGCTAAATGCACAAACCGTATCCCTCAAACCGCTATGGTTTTAGAGATACAGGCATTTAAAGTTTGATCTCTCCTACTGACAGCTGTAAAGCTGTCAGCAGGAGATCCATGTCGGTCGACACAGAGGCGCTTGAGCAGAGCCGCGATCTCGTTATTTACCACAAATCCCTCCATTGGAATGGTCTAAAACGAGTGCTTGAAAACCAGGCACACACTTTAGACCATTCCAATGAAGGGATTCGTGGTAAATAACGAGAGAGCGGCTCTGCTCAAGCGCCTCCGTGTCGACCGACATGGATCTCCTGCTGACAGCTTTCAGTAGGAGAGATCAAACTTAAAACGCCCGTATCTCTTAACCCCTTTGCGACAAAGGACGTACATGTACGTCCTCTGTGGGTGTCACTTAGTGACAGAGGACGTACATGTACGTCCAGGAAATCCGGATCCCCGCGCGGCTGCACGCCGTTCGGGGACTCCGGATTCTTCTGAAAAAAAAAAAAAAAATGTTAGACGGGCGTTAAGTGACGACCGCGTCTGCACGCGGCCGTCACTAAGGGGTTAAACCATAGCGGTTTAAGAAATACATTTTTTGTTGCATGTAGCTCAGCTTTTTAAGCTCTTCTAAATGCAAAAAAAACTTTTTTGTGGACATTATTAGCACTTTAAGCATTTTTCATTCAGAAAGCTAGTTTAGGAGTTAGAGTCACAGATTAGGATATCTAAGGCATGCTGTGCAGGAACTTCCTGTCACAGCCAAACTTTACCTTTCCTGCTCATTAACATTGAACCCTTACAGTGATACTGGTGTGATCGATTCATTGCTGAAATGTGTCAGTGAGCAGGGAAGGTACTTTAGGGCTAATAACTGCATGGCATGCTTTTTTTTAGCATAATCTATAAATCTAAATAACTCAAAAACTAGTACATGAAAACGTTCTATCAAAATCACCAAAGTAGTTTTTAGGCATTAGTATGCAAAGTTGAGGATTTTTTTATTTTGTCCTCATGGCGAGGTTGTTTTGCCCTCATTATAGAAATGTACAATACAGAGGAGTGCTCAACATTAATAAAGGCAATGTCAGAGCTTTAACAAAAAAGGCAAACCTGCGCTCCTCTGTATAAAGTGTACATATGTGCCCTGTATTGGGCATATATAATACATCTTAGTAAGTAAGTGAGATTTTAGTCTCACAAATTGGCCAATTCGTGTATACGTTTGCCACCCCGCCAAGGTATCTCACTTTAAATCAGTTCCTACTCTAATACACCTATAAAATCCCTATCTAAATTAAAAATTCTCTGAGGAAAAGATGTTGTAATAAACGCTTTAGAGGGGGACCCTTTAACTGATGTTTTAATGTTTTTTTTTTAAAGCTTGTGGGTCCCAGTGTATTGTTTTCTGTTTTTAATTGCAATACACTGGGACCCACAAGCTTTTTTAAAAAAAAAAAATCAAAACATCATTTAAAGGATCCCCCTCTAACATGTTTATGACAGCATCTTTTTCCTCAGATAATTTTTAATTTAGATAGGGTTTTTATAGGTGTACTAGTTTTAAAGCCCGTGTACACAGGCCAACACTGGCGGCTCTGCAGTCATGCACAGTACTGACTGCCTGCACTGCGGCTCATACAAGCGGTCCCAGGAAGGTGCGCAGAGAGCGCCATGCTCTGTATCAGCCACGGCATGGGCAATCTGTTTAAGCATGACTGTAGCATGCGCAGCTGTCTGTACTGCACATGATGGCTTCTGACAAACATCTGAATTATAATATATGATTAGAGTAGGACTTGTCCAGAGTGCAAGCACAAACAAAAAAGGCAAACCTGTGCTCCTCTATATAAAGTAAACATATGTGCCCTGTATTGGGCATATATAATACTTCTTAGTAAATAAGTGAGATTTTAGTCTCACAAATTGGCCAATTCATGTATAAGCTTGCCACCCCGCCAATATATCTCACTAAAATCTCACTTATTTACTAAGACGTATTATATACGCCCAATACAGGCACATATGTTCACTTTATATAGAGGAGCGCAGATTTGGATTTTTTGTTTGTGTTTGCCCACTGGGTTTTGGCCTAATGTCTGGGGACTGGAGAACCCTGCCATTCCTTGCTGCCATCTATATATTAATCTTTATACTTACATTAAAGCGATAGTATTTCTTGAAAATAATTTTATTTTATATTGTAGCCCTTAAAAAAAACATTAAAAATGATATAAGTCTTATCTCCCAAACCTTCATGGTTTGTGAGATATTAGCAAGTAAAGTTTCCCCTGGAGTGACGTCACTGCTCAAGCCTTCAGATTTGGAATTCGGTCCACAGAATGGCCGCAGCTCTTCAGCAGTGCCGAGATCACGATCTTTAAAAATAATTTCTTCATCGGAATGGTCTTCAAAGTGTGCTTGCAAGCCAGGCACTTTGTACACAGTTCCAATGAAGTAGTTCTTTTTAAAGATCGTGATCTCGGCACTGCTAAAGAGCTGCCGGCTGATCTGTGGACCGGATTCCAAATCTGTCCACTAGATGGAAGACTTGGCTAAAACAGCCAGGAAAAGGTAACTTTACTTGCTAATATTTCCCAAACCATAAAGATTTGGGAGATAAGACTTATATCATTTTTAATGTTTTTTTAAGGGCTACAATATAAAATACAATTATTTTCAAGCAGTACTATCCCTTTAAAATTGTATTTATTATATGGATATTTTATGGTGAGTTAGCGCTGTGAGCTTTCCTATTTTCTTTCCTTGTTGTACACAATGTCAGAGCTTTGTTATGAAGAAAAAACTTATCAAGTTTGGTTTGATTACAACCGAAGAATTTTTTTTAGTGACGCAAGATATGATTACATTACACAAAGTCAACTGAAACAACTATTTTCGGAACTGTTTTCAAAACAGAAAACACAAGGTCCTGCATTAAGTTTAGGGGAAACACAGCTTTCAGCTAAGTAAAGATAAAATCTAAAGCATATTTTATAGTAAGTGAGGATATGGAATTCACTGACTATGGAGACTGTGTTGGCTGATACAATAGATATGATCACAAACATATTGAAATCCACTTAAGCAAACAAAAATATGCAGGGTTATAAAAATAACAGATGCACAGAGTAGTCATGCATCTTATTTCAAGGTAAGTGTGGCAGAAATGGAAGCCTTATGAGTAAAGCTAAAGTAAAGCTATTTTTATTTCTGTAACTAGGATTCAGTGTAGCAAAAAACTCACAAGAGTGGTATAAAGGTGATACCTTTTAATGGCTGAGGACATAAACAATGCAAGCTTTCAGGACACTAAGGCCCCTTTTTCAGGCATGGGTTAACAAATTAAACTAGAATAACACTGCATTTATATTTACAGAGTACCGGAGTTTTCCGTAAAGCCGCCCACCCGATAAGCCGCCCATGGGAGCTTATCTTAGGTGGGCGGCTATATGGGCTCAGATCTTTGCAAAAATTGTTTCAGCGCTCAATATTCAGCGGAACCCGCTGTTCCTCCTCTCCTCACAATTTTTTTTTTAATCCCGTCAGATAACTTCCCTCGCTCCTCCCGGCGCTATCTGATGTCCTAATAAATCCTCACTTGCTTAAATTTAAGTCCCCATGCTGTCCAATTCAAAATAATTCTTACTTGCTTCAATTTCAAGTCCCCGCTGAAGTCCCCATGTTTCCAGACGAGAGCAGGCAAAATATATAAACTATGTAAGTCTTCCCCTGCGGGAGGCTTGCTTCCATTTGCCGCCCGCTACCTTCAGTGCTCTCTCAGGATCTTCCAGTTATGGTATTGTCCTGTGAGGTGAAGTGGGGTAAAACTGTACGTATTATACCAGAGATTTTACGATATATATTGAGGGATGCTTGACCAATACTTATAATGGACTGCTGTAATATTTCTGTGAAGTCCTAATTAGGTTACATCACTCCCCAGTCTCTCACTCCCCTTCAGATATAAGATATGAGGGCTTCACAGCATCCTACAGAGTGATAGAAGTGACTACCATATTACAGCCCTGGGCTTTTATTTGGTCCAAGAGTAAAGACCAGAAAAACAGTTTTTTCCATTTAACGGCCCTGGGCTGCTTTACGGAAAACCTCTTTATGACATCCATTTGAAACAGAATATATGAGTACACTGTGGGGGTCAATTAACTTAGTAAACATACAGTCTACATAGATATGAATTGATATGCAGAGTTCTGGGAACAAGGAAATGTTCATTAACACAGAGGTATGAAGAGCCTGTTAGTCTGTGAGTTGAAAAGATCTATCTCTATACAATCTCTATACCAAGATGTTCTATCTATTATAATGAGACATGAAACCCATCCCCAGGTTCAGTTCTGTTTTTATTGTGTCAAATAGATCTATTAATTTAAATTCCCAGATAATTTTTTTCCCTTTGTGTTCTAAAGTTTCCTTTGGGTATGGTGACTTTCATATTTTGTAAACTATGATTTGGACCACAAAAATGCTGACCAACTGGTGTGTCAACCTTTCTTCTGTTTATTGTGTGGAGACGAAGGTTCATTCTTTTCCTCAGTGTCTGTCCTGTTTGTTCTTGTCAGATATATATTTTCTCTAGTCAAATCAGATTGAAAGCAAAATGTTGACAAGGGCTCCAGCCTTCCCAGAGGTAAAAATTCCCAAAGCACTCATAGTGTATAGAATCATGTTAAAAACTGAAAATAAATCAGATCTTACTATTTTTGTCCTCACATCTTAATTCACATATAATATTTGAAAAAAAAAAAAAAATTACCAGGCTTCTTATGTTGCTATGCCACATGAAAAGGCCTTGCTCTCTAATGATATAAACTGCTTACAATACTTCTTCAAATTCCATGTAGTGGAGACAGCTTTTAGTCATTGGTGGGTGGTTTAAAGAAAGGAAGGGGAGAAGGAAGAGTAAACCAGCTGGATTTAAAAGTGTTGGAGAAATTCAGATAATGGAGACACTGCACACTTTTAAGGTTTGTGAGACCATGCATTGCATATCTGGCACTCAAGGGGTTAGACTATGAGAAATTATTTCCAGAACTTTCAAGGAGAAGTCTCAACTTGAAGAATGCTTCCCATAGACCCTCCCATATAGCCAACATATCCCCTTGGGTGATAGAGAATTTAGAATCTGAAACTTCTTTTTCAAGCTAAAGAGGAGTGAATTTGGAGCAAGCCAACTGCACCATAAGGGGAAATGAAAATTCTAACTGACTTAAAGGAGCAGTAAACTTTTGAGAATCACTGACCTAACTGATGTCTATGGTTTATTTCTTGTAATAGAATCAGGGCCCACCAGTAGAGTATTCAAATATTATCTCCAACCAACAAAGCATCATTGGTGATAATCCAACACCTGAGAATGTGTATGAAAGTATTCCAGTTCCATTGCCAACTCATATCCAAAAACAAGCTGCACCTTATTATGTGCCCACAGCCTCAGCTCCACCTGTACAGCCACAGATATGGTGGACTACAAGTAAGTGACTCATTAATTCTATTTATTTTCAGGTAAAGGGATGTTTGGAGACAATTAAATAAGAGCATGGGAGGACAACCTGAAGTCTTCCAGCAGTTGAGAACTACAATTGCCAACAGCCCCAGTCAGCCTTTGGCTTGTTAATCACAGATGAATATTGTAGTTATTAACATCTAGAAGGCCTCGGGTTGCCTACCCTTGATATAAAGAGTTTCCATATTAGTTCAATATAGCTAATGGAAGCCTGGATGGATATGTGAAATAAACTCTTCAGTGTGATTAATTCTTCAATTCATACATTATTCTAGGAGCCTGTTCACTAAACCTAAGCATGTGCGAAAAGTGCAGTTTTCTTTTCATGGGAATATTCACTGAAAAAACAAATTTTTTTTCTTTTTTTTTGCAAAAATGACCACTGAGAAAATACAATAACATATCCACCTTATAGATTCCACCAATGACATTCCTGCTAGAACATTGCTAGTTTCTTTCTCTGGCCTCAGGAATTCCATCTGCAATACTAATAAACAGGAGAATAAATTGGCCCAGTCGCGTGATTGTATGGGCTACCCCCTGGCTACTACTAATGTTAGCGGTAAGGCTGGCAGTGATTAGAGATGGGTGAAAAGTCCCAGTTTGTTTCCATGAGAATTTTCCCCAAAACACATGATTTTTTTTGTAGGGATTCCCTCCTATAGAGAAACCCACAGATTTTCTGCTGTGTCACCAATACCACAGGTTTTCCCTTTTCTGCATATGTCTTTAACGGTGGAAAAACGTAACACCCCCACGATAAAAGAAATAGAGGAGGGGGGGGAAGAGAGGGAGAGGTGACATTATGACCTTTGCTGCTGCTGTAACTCCTTCTGCTGAGTTATCAAAGACAGACGTATGTGTCTAGGCAGCAGGATGATAACAAACAGGCTGGTGTGTCACAGACCACCGTGTCCACTATGGAAGTGGGTTCTGGAAACAGTGATATGGGACTAAGGCCGGTTCCACTTGCCATTACTACTACTGGTTCTAGCTCTAGTGCTGATGCTGAGGCAGCCAGTGAAGATGATTCTGAAGAAGTAGAAGAAGAAGGTCATTCTTTTCAACCTCTCACTCACTTTAATCATGGGTGTGGGAATATTTTCCTCTTAGGGTAGACAGTGCAGTCATCAGTCACTGCATTGTGCATTATGTGTAATACGGTAGTGAAAAGGGGAAAGGAAGGGACACACCTTGGCAGGTCTGTCCTCACAAAGCACATGCAGCAAAAACATCAAAATTTTATGTTAAGCATGTGAAAGCCAGACCCCAAAAAAAGAAATTGAGTGCTGCTGTCAACCTGCCTCTAGTTTGTCCACTTGCTGTAAAATGTACTTATTGTTCTCATTGCGGCACCCTCAGGTAGGGATGGCTGAAAAGGCCTCTTATTTTTCCCGTGCAAAACTGTATTGTAAATTGCTAATTTTCCCACAGAAAATTCCCGCAAAACTTTTGGGAGAATTTCCGCACTATTGGTTGTTCCACGTGGGAATTTCTTGCAACAGAGTATTTTCCACAGCCCTATACTATTGATTTTTAGAGGCTGTAATTTCCCACCATATATAAAAAAAACCCCTTAATTTCCCGACAGCCTATACTATAAAAGCCAAGAATTTCCCGCAGCTCAGTGTGGGTTTTGTCAATAGAGAGAGAGAGAGAGGAGGACTATTAATAAAAGCATTATGAATACTGAAATTTGCAAAGAGTCAATAGTGTGCGCTAGTGTTGGGGTAGTGAAGGTGAGTCAAATTGTGTGCGTCAGTGTTAGGGCAATGAGGGTCAGTGAAGTGTGTGGTGCAGTGAGTCCGAGTAACATTAGTGTCTTTTCCTTATACTCACTGTCAAGCACAAGCACTAGGTCTTGAGGGGGACAGGGAGAAATTGGGGCATCATCATCTCTCACTTGCCAAGATGGAAGGAAAGACCATAATTGTTAGCATCAGTTCCATTGCTATGCCACTAGCAGAAGCACTGCAGTGGGGTCCCAGCCACCTGCATTAACAATGGAAACACCAGCTGCACCACCCTTGTCACCAAATAATATAGATAGTGGTGATTATTCTTCAGAGTCTTTCAGTGCACTCAAAAGCTTCCTTCACCAGATAAGCATCAAGTGGCACAGAGAGGGAATAGAATGGGGGAATGATCATGAGGATTCCGAAGACAGACTACTATTGGAGGTTGAACTAGTAGGGCAGACAGACCCTTTTGTGAGTGCACATGTAGAAGAGGTGAAGGTTTATGAGAGGGGGCACGTTCTGAATATGAGTGAGCAGGAAGATATGATGGTGGGACTGGTGACAGCAGCCATGGAGATTGAGGAGGATAATGAGAGAGGCAGAACCGAATTTTAATCAGGGGCAAGGTCAAACTCAGGGTCAACAGCAGGTGTTTCAGTGACATCTCCTCCTCCTACACTAAAGTTCTGAGTGTGGGGATATTTCTCTCTGGGGTCTGGAACAGATCTGAAAACTGCAAATGCTTTATGCATCTTATGTGATTTAATATTAAAGAGGGGAAAGCAGGGATCCCACCTTGGCACATCTGCATTACTTAAGCATATGCAGCGTGTATGTGGGAAAAAAGTCCTATGTTGCTGCTGCTGGTACAGACTCTGTTAGTATTACTCCTCATTAAAAACAGGGAGACAAGAGAACCTCCACTAAGAAGACCAAATTGGCTGCAGAAATTCCTATCAGCTAGCAGCAATTCCCCATTAGCTTTTACAGCCACAAACAGCAGTAGTTCCCCTCCCAACTTCTACACCAGTCCAATGTCTTCCCACTCAGTCACAAATGCCTCAACCAATGCCATTATCCACTCAAGACTGAAAGTTTGAGCACAGGTGCGAATATGGCAATATGTGTCCACACATTGCACCATATGTGACGCAATGACTACTACACGAGACAAACAGTATGCAGGGTATAAGAAAACACCTAAGAACTATGCATCCTAAAAATATGAGCTCCTCTTAGAGAGGGGAGAAGGGTAAATTATTTTTATTATTTCTTTTCTTTATATTTTTTTAATAATTTGTGTCAATGTGGCTGCTGTTGAGCTGATTGTGTAGACTGTTATTTAAAAAAATATATTTCTAACCTTAATTTTAGTAGGACATTTTTTGTCTACTATGATTCAAGCTAGAAAACAATAAAGTGTATAAATCAAAGTCAGAACAATTATATATATAAAGCAACAAAACATTCCTTTTTCTTGTGTCCTCCTAGTCCTAGCAACAAAAGAAATATAATAAAACAGTAGTTTCTGCCTCAATCCCAAGCCTTGTTCCATTGCACTAGAACCAACATACTGACTCCCAGCCATTTCCGACAATAGCTATAGAACCACACATATTGAAGCCCAGCCTTGCCCAAAGGAACCTCATATACTGATCACCCGGCCTTGTCCTCTTGTCTGTTAGCTTGTATGGGCAACATGGGGCTCTCTAGCTACTGCCAGACTACATCAAGAATGGTTGGTGGGTAATGATGGGAGTTGCAGTCTAGCAGGAACTGGAAAGCCTCACATTTCCCATCACTGCTGTGACCCCCAAACTTATCCTAACCCCGCCATGGTATCCATAGACCCACACTTACTGATCCCCAGCCTTGCCTCACTGTACTGGTAGCAATGGAACCAAACATAATAACCCCCAAAAGCCTCCTCCTGTGATTGGCATAGAAACACACCTACTGACTTCCCAGCCTTGTTCCAGTGCACTGGTAGCCATAGAACCACACATCCCAAACTCCAGCCTTGTCCAATAGCACTGTTATAACCAGAACCACATAAACTGTGTCTAACCCCCAAGCAGGAACTTTCTTTGGATCACTTAAAGGGAGAATACTTTGGAGGGTTTCTATACGTAGGAATTATTGTGGAAGACATGTCAAATTGCCATTTTTCTATAAAAATTCCTATGTGAAAAACATTTACTTTTCGCCCATACCCAGTCAGCAGCAATAACATTGGCCATTTCCATCCCAATATTTTCATTTTCTTGAAGGTTTTCTGAAGTCTGAAAAAGTTTCCTTTTACTTTTCCCCTTAGGGGGATTTATAGAACATTGATCTCTAGTTTAGAGAAGAGTGTTACTGTCATTGTTTGATGCAGCAGATGGTCTCAGTGCTAAATCATCCTCTGTTGTGGCAACAACACTAAAATGCATTATTTTCATTATTTTCATTATTGTTAAAAGGTTTAGTACTACTACTGAAAGCAGTAGAACTATTCATAAAACTTTTACAAACAACCTTCTCAGGAGAAGGAGGGGTAAGAGGAGAATCATCATCATCATCATCATTTACTGCACAAGCTGAAAAAAACATGACTCTGTTTGAAGTAGGACTTTACTTTCACCAACAAATTCATGAACTCTTCATAGACCTTCCCCTGGCCCTTAACCTGCCTCTCCTACCACATTTGGTGGACATTATGTTGGTAGTATTGATTCTTACTTTATATTACATCACAGTGCTGTTAGTGAGTGGAATAATATTTTCTCTGCATAAAAAATAATGTATGATGTATGCTTCTGTCTCTCATGACAAGTACATGATCTCTTGCCTGTGACCTATCAGTCAAATGTAATTTTTAAACTGTCCCTGTCTGCCACTGTCAGTGACACTGTATACAAATCATACCCATAAGCCCTTGAATTGCAAACAACTTATACCAACTTCTCCTCCTCTTTGCCTGTCTGCCTCTAGTAGCTAGTGTCTTAATTACAGCATTGTTATTTTTTACAGTACATGTTAATATAGTAACATAGTTGATGAGGCTGAAAAAAAGACATGCATCCAACAAGTTCAGTCCATGCCAAATTACCTCTGTTAATCCAGCGGAAGGTAAAACATACAACATTGAAGCCATTTGCAATTAAGCCCCAAGTGGGTAAAAAAATTCCTTCCTGACTCCAAATGGCAGTCAGATATCTGCTTTGAAGCCAATTGTCATAATTCTAAATATTGTTCTGTGCTAGATAGGTATCCAAAAGCAATGACAGTATCTGCAAGCACAGCATCCTGAGGCATAGAATTCCATAACTTTACTGCCCTTACTAAAAAATCCCAAGCTTTGCTTTAGCCAGAAGCACTTTTCCTTTAGTCTTAATGGATGACTTCTTGTTCTTTGCTCGGCTCTCAGTAAATAGTTCCTTGGAGAGTTATTTGTATTGACCTCGAATATACAGTAATCTGCAAACATTTTAGGCAAGTGTGAAAAAATTCTGTAAAGTAAGAATGCTTTCAAAAATAGACATGTTAATAGTTTATTTTTATCAAATAACAAAATGCATAGTGAGTGAACACAAGAAAAATCTAAATCAAATCAATATTTGGTGTGACCACCTTTTGCCTTCAAAACAGTATCAGTTCTTCTAGGTACACTTGCATAAAGTCAGGGATTTTGTCCTGGATCGTCATGGGAATCCGGGATTCCTGCGCGGCTGCACGCCGTTCTGGGAGTCTGGAATCGCACCCCACAAAAAAAAAATTGCTCCGTGGTCCTTAAGGAACCGCAAATGCGTGCGCGGCCAGTCCTTAAGGGGTTACGGTGCATTTCCTAGGGGTACCTGAGATTCAAATGTAGCCTTTGGACCCTTCAGCGTTTCATTAACTCAGTGTGCTAATCCAGGACTGGATCAATCCCATTAACGTATACTAGACAGAATAGACAGACCAATAGAGACCAATGTATGAGCGAGAATGGAAAGTAGGACAACAAGAATGGGTTTGTGGAGGAAATGGTCTGTCACAGAGAGTGTAAAAGTGTCGAGAATGGCAAAAGATTTGGAATTTGCAGAGATAGGCTCCCACGTGCCTTCCCTTACACTGAAGTTGCTGTAGATTTCTGTACGTGCAGCTCTGGAAGATAAAGAGGTGCAAATCTGGAGAGAAAAAAATAGCTTTTGTTTTAAGTGGGACTTTAACCCCTTCAATGCTAGAGAGGTTGGTGAGATGATTCTGGGCCTTGCTCCTTTTGTAATGTGCTTTCTCATTATTACAATCTTGTTCCTTTTAGGAAGGAAAGTGATTGCTTGTATTGTGGGAATCACCTGTGTGCTCTCAGCGGCAGCAATCGTTGGTGGAGTGCTAGGCTGGTATTTTGGTAAGAAAAACTTTATTTTGTTATATTTCTGCATTTCTTCACGTTTCCAAGTGTTTTGAGTTTCTATCCCTAGTTAAAGTACAGTGGCCCATATTTATAAGAGTAAACTAGAGTTATTCCTGAGTAAACCATCTGCTCCATAGGGTACAAATAAAAATTCCTAAATTCCCATGCAGCTGAATACAGCTTTTTAACCCCTTGATTGCTACAAAGGTCAGTACCGGATACCACTCTAGCATTCAAATGGTTAAAAAGCTAGTTTAATGTAACAGGAATGTTTATTGGTCCCTTTGGTACAGTTGCTTTGTTCTGGAATACCTCCAGTTTACTTATATAAATACTAGTTGTAAAGCCCGTGTACACGGGCCAACATTGGCGGTGCTGCAGTCATGCTCAGTACTGACTGCCCGGATGTGCCGTGGCTGATACGGAGCGAGGCGCTCCGAATTCAGACCGTGCTCCTCTCTGCGCACCTTCCTGGGACCAAGCGGTCCAAGCCGGCACAGCCATCTCTACTGCACATAACGGCTTCTGACAAACATCCTAGTGAATTATTATATAGGATGGGCCATTGTACCTTAATCCCGTGAGTTTCTGTCAGCATCATTGCTTTTGCTTAGCACTCTCAGGCTCCCCTATAGTAAAGCCACACCTGATAGTACCCTGATATTCACGAAAGCTGTTCTTACTTCTACTGCATGATTACATGGATAATAATATCACAGTATTGCATCAATTTATTGAAGAAAAATGTTGAGGATTAAGCTATCTCTAAATAAATATAATATAAAACAAAAATGGACAATAACAATAACACTGCACTATTGCATGGAAACCATCACAGTAGTGCAGTTATACAATGGTCTCTATTTATAAGTGCAATACTGTAATGGCGATAGAACACCAGGGAGATGGAGAGAGAAAGAGAGAGAGGGAAGTAGGACAGAGAGGGATGCAATGGGATGGGGAGAAGAGAAGGGGAGAGAGAGGGGGGGGGAGTAGGACAGAGAGTGATGCAATGAAATGGGGAGAAGAGAAGGGAAGAGAGAGAGAGGGGAAGTAGGACAGAGAGTGATGCAATGAAATGGGGAGAAGAGAAGGGAAGAGAGAGAGAGAGAGAGGAAGTAGGACAGAGAGTGATGCAATGGGATGGGGAGAAGAGAAGGGAAGAGAGAGAGAGAGAGGGGAAGTAGGACAGAGAGTGATGCAATGGGATGGGGAGAAGAGAAGGGAAGAGAGAGAGAGGGGGGGAAGTAGGACAGAGAGTGATGCAATGAAATGGGGAGAAGAGAAGGGAAGAGAGAGAGAGAGAGGGGAAGTAGGACAGAGAGTGATGCAATGAAATGGGGAGAAGAGAAGAGAGAGAGAGAGAGAGAGAGGAAGTAGGACAGAGAGTGATGCAATGGGATGGGGAGAAGAGAAGGGAAGAGAGAGAGAGAGAGAGGAAGTAGGACAGAGAGTGATGCAATGGGATGGGGAGAAGAGAAGGGAAGAGAGAGAGAGAGAGGGGAAGTAGGACAGAGAGTGATGCAATGGGATGGGGAGAAGAGAAGGGAAGAGAGAGAGAGAGAGAGAGAGGAAGTAGGACAGAGAGGGATGCAATGGGATGGGGAGAAGAGAAGGGAAGAGAGAGAGAGAGGGGGGAAGTAGGACAGAGAGTGATGCAATGAAATGGGGAGAAGAGAAGGGAAGAGAGAGAGAGAGAGAGGAAGTAGGACAGAGAGTGATGCAATGAAATGGGGAGAAGAGAAGGGAAGAGAGAGAGAGAGAGGGGAAGTAGGACAGAGAGTGATGCAATGAAATGGGGAGAAGAGAAGGGAAGAGAGAGAGAGAGAGAGAGAGGAAGTAGGACAGAGAGTGATGCAATGGGATGGGGAGAAGAGAAGGGAAGAGAGAGAGAGAGAGAGAGAGGAAGTAGGACAGAGAGTGATGCAATGGGATGGGGAGAAGAGAAGGGAAGAGAGAGAGAGAGAGGGGAAGTAGGACAGAGAGTGATGCAATGGGATGGGGAGAAGAGAAGGGAAGAGAGAGAGAGGGGGGGAAGTAGGACAGAGAGTGATGCAATGAAATGGGGAGAAGAGAAGGGAAGAGAGAGAGAGAGAGGGGAAGTAGGACAGAGAGTGATGCAATGGGATGGGGAGAAGAGAAGGGAAGAGAGAGAGAGAGAGAGGAAGTAGGACAGAGAGTGATGCAATGGGATGGGGAGAAGAGAAGGGAAGAGAGAGAGAGAGAGGGGAAGTAGGACAGAGAGTGATGCAATGGGATGGGGAGAAGAGAAGGGAAGAGAGAGAGAGAGAGAGAGAGAGGAAGTAGGACAGAGAGGGATGCAATGGGATGGGGAGAAGAGAAGGGAAGAGAGAGAGAGAGGGGGGAAGTAGGACAGAGAGTGATGCAATGAAATGGGGAGAAGAGAAGGGAAGAGAGAGAGAGAGAGAGGAAGTAGGACAGAGAGTGATGCAATGAAATGGGGAGAAGAGAAGGGAAGAGAGAGAGAGAGAGGGGAAGTAGGACAGAGAGTGATGCAATGAAATGGGGAGAAGAGAAGGGAAGAGAGAGAGAGAGAGAGGAAGTAGGACAGAGAGTGATGCAATGGGATGGGGAGAAGAGAAGGGAAGAGAGAGAGAGAGAGAGGAAGTAGGACAGAGAGTGATGCAATGAAATGGGGAGAAGAGAAGGGAAGAGAGAGAGAGGAAGTAGGACAGAGAGGGATGCAATGAAATGGGGAGAAGAGAAGGGAAGAGAGAGAGAGAGGGGGGAAGTAGGACAGAGAGGGATGCAATGAAATGGGGAGAAGAGAAGGGAAGAGAGAGAGAGAGAGAGAGAGGAAGTAGGATAGAGAGTGATGCAATGAAATGGGGAGAAGAGAAGGGAAGAGAGAGAAAGGAGATGGAGAGAGAGAGAGAGAGAAAGGGGGAAGTAGGACAGAGAGGGATGCAATGGAATGGGGAGAAGAGAAGGGAAGAGAGAGAAAGGAAAGGAGATGGAGAGAAGCAGAAGAGAAGAAGAGACACAAGCAGTGGGTGGTAGATATAGCAATTTAGTATAAGCCCACAAAATTGCAAATATATGAAGTTATGATTCTAACCTGTTTTTTGTCTCACAGGACGGCAAAAATGTGAATGGAAATGCAGCTACTCTGATGGATGCATTCTCCTTTCTCAGAAGTGTGATGGAAAACCTCACTGTTCTTTAGGGGAAGATGAATGGTTTTGTAGTTACGCTGGTAGGTAACATATGCAGTGTACGTTCCAATCTCATATAATAATCCGCTAAAACGTGTGTAATGATGCAGTCATGCGCAGTAGAGACTGCCAGACTAGTGTTGAGCGAGCGTGCTCGGCCGATGCTCGGATCGGCTCGAGCATCGCTCTGCTCGGCACATGGCGGTACTCGTACGAGTACCGCCATGTGCTCGCCCGACATGTTCGGGTGAAGGGGATCTGTGCCGGAAGAGGCACAGATCCGAAGACGCTCCGCTGGACCACCAGGGACTGGAGGTACGGGGGCATTGCGGAGATGAAGGGGGCATTGCGGAGATGAAGGGGGACATTGTGGAAGAGGGGCATAGACTCTATGCCCCTCTTCCACAATGTCCCCCTTCATCTCCGCTATGCCCCTCTTCCACAATGTCCCCCTTCATCTCCTATGCATAGGAGATGAAGGGGGACATTGTGGAAGAGGGGCATAGCGGAGATGAAGGGGGACATTGACCAGGCACCCTCCGCTCATCAGAGCAGGGGGTGCCTGGTTTAATGCTCGAGTGCTCCCATGCTTTTCAATGGGGCTCGGGTGCTCGGCCGAGCACTCGAGCCTCAGGGGGTGCTCGGTCAGAGCACCCGAGCACCCGAGCATCGGGGTGCTCGCTCATCCCTATGCCAGACCCACGGCTGATACAGAAGGAGCGTCCAGCTCTGCATCAGCCGCGGCGTGGGCAGTATCTACTGCGCATGACTGCCCAGCAACCGGCTGGCGGTGGCACTGTGGCCCGTGTAACAGGCTCTTCAACTAGTATACACCGTAAAGCTAGGGTGACCACGGGTCCCGGAATGTCCGGGACTGTCCCTTATTTCAAGCCTATGTCCCGCGTCCCGGGTCATCTCCCACCGGGACAATAAAGTGTCCCGGAATGAAGCCAAGCCGCCCTGGATGTCAGCCTGCAATCGGTGTGTCACATCATGGACGCCGCGAGGGAGCGCTTGGTAGCATAAATCAGCGCTCCCTCGCGGCGTCCATGATGTGACACACAGTTTGCAGGCTGACATCCAGGGCGGCAATCCAGCTGATCTCCTGGAGGCAAGCGCTCTAGTAATACAGAGCGCTGGGAGATGACAACATCTCCCAGCGCTCTGCATTACTGAGCACAGCACGCGGGAGCTTCAGCTCTGTGCCGGAGGAGGCACAGAGAACTTTCCACACCGCTAGACTACCAGGGACTCAAGGTAGGGCATCAAGGGGCAATGTGGAGATGAAGAGGCTTTATGGTAGGGTGACCACATGTCCCGGAATGGCAGAACGGAAATGTGGTCACCCTACGTAAAGCAGACTAAGGACTATATAGAAAGTCAAATAATAATTCAACGGGGGGGAGGTATAAAAGTGGTCTAAAAATGTTGTCCAAAAGTTGTCCAAAAAGTTGCCTAGGACCGTAATTTTGAGAGTGCGACATGTGAATGTAAAAAGGTAACCGCATCATTTGTACACTTTAATTGCATTACATCTGATGTGATGATTAGTCTTAGACCACGTTGCAGTGGCATATGATTTTGAAGAAAATTTGCTATCATTTACACTGCAAATCTTGCCACATTTGTTTTGTACCTCCCTTGAGTCTTCTTGAAATGGTGCACATTGTAAAAAATAAAATTCTGCCATTTTATACTCTAATACCGTCCAATCGCCACTTGTATACATCTGTCGAATGAGTTGGAGACCTGTCTAGAATGTAAGTGGTTAAAGAGCCTTATTTAACCTTTTAAGGACCTTGGAATAAGGGTTCTGTATTTTAAATAAATTTCTGATTTAAAAGTGCAATTCATTAATCTAAAGAGGTGCAGTATGGGAGTAAATCAACTATCCCACAGGGGGCAAACAGAATACTCTAAACTCCCCTTAAAGGGATAGTAATGTTTCATAATAAAAGCAGCTCTAATTAGTCATCATAGTATTTGGACTTTGGAGAGTGTTATTTCAGTTCTGTCAGAGTTGTAGTTCAGGAGTAATTCAATGACAAAGTATCCCCCTCCCGCCCCTTTTACTGATGTAACACTGCTCAGCCAGAGCAGAAGGGAGGT
Source organism: Rhinophrynus dorsalis (assembly GCA_037306005.1). Lineage (NCBI taxonomy): Eukaryota > Metazoa > Chordata > Amphibia > Anura > Rhinophrynidae > Rhinophrynus > Rhinophrynus dorsalis. Next base: position 35,913,311 of record CM074719.1, read on the forward strand.
GCCCAGGTAGACTGCAGAGAGGGACAATCTTCAATTAAGATAAGGGAAAAACCTGAAAAACTTGTCAAGGGGGACAGGGCTTTCATTGTTCTCATAGGAAGAAGATTGTCCCCTTCTGTTATCTGTCTGGTCTATGGACTGCATTCCACATCTGAGAAGAGATGGCTTACACTAGGTAAAAGGGGCGGGAGGGGAAACTTTGCTTGTGAATATCTCTCAAACCATCAAGGTTTGAGAGATAAGACTTATATCATTCTTCATGTTTTTTTAATGCCTACAAAATAAAATAAAGTTCAAACGAAGTATTACTATCCCTTTAACACTTTGAGTGCCAGAGTGCGTATCCCTCTGGCACTCAAAGGGTTAATTTAACGTTTAACCCCTTGAATGCTAGTGAGGTCTCCAATGAATTGTCAAGGACAATGTTCAAGACCTCTCTAGCATTCAAGCTGAGAATAAAACACAGGTGAGTCAATCAATCACTCATTCATTGCCACAGACCCAAGTGTGATCAGGAGGGAAAATCTTTTAGGCCAGTGGTTCTCAACCTTTCTAGGTCCACGACCCTTTGATAAAATTTCCCAAGTTGTGGCGACCCCTAACAGTAAAATTATTTTAGTTGCTCCTTCATCGCTGTAATTTTGCTACTGTTATGAATCGAAATATAAATATCTGATGGTTTTAGGAGACCCCTGGCAAATCGTCATTCGGCCCCCAAAGGGGTCCCAACCCACAGGTTGAGAACCACTGTTTTAGTCTATGTTCACATGGGAGAGCTGGCTGTGTTCCTTTTAGAGCATGTTAAGTCTTCAGAGCCAACTTGCCTACACTATCTCACTTTTCTTCTGTGATTCACTTACATAAGAGCATGAAGTAGGTGTGTTACATGGCCGGCCCATGTGTTCTTCAGCCATATATTATCGGGCAATGCCCACATAGGTCAGCCAATCAAATCACTGGAGGACATGAATGGCATTTCATCCTCCATAACTGCTTGTGTGAACAATCTGATCAGAGGCTCATAGGCATTCTCTGTCTTAGGTGTGCCAATACAAAGAATGCAGAGAATGTTGCATGCTAGTGCATTCCGGTAGGTGGATATCACACATGAGGACAGCACCCTGTCCTAAATCCTGTCCTGTTTCCCTCCCTTGAGGACTGAACTTCCATACTCCTGCCCTAGAGGGAACACTGCCTGGCATATACTGAGCACTTAAATGTAAGAAAATAAAAATTGGAACATATCAATAAATAATATCACAATCAAAATATTGATTCATATGCACTCTGTGGATGAAAAGGTACCATGAATATTATTGTTAGTAGTGGTATGATTATTAAAAGATCAGTAAAGTTTTACCTGCATAAACCATTTATAGTGTAGGGAAAGCGCAATCAATTGTTGGACCTCCAGCTGTTGGGGAAAGACTCCCATCCTATATAATAATTCGCTAAAGTTTGTCAGAAGCCGTCAGGCGCAGTAGAGGCGGCCCATGCCACGGCTGATGCGGAGCGGGGCGCTTGTCTCCACTGCGTATGACTGCACCGCAACCCGTCGGCACTGTGGCCTGGGCGCTTCAACTAGTATATATATGTTTTGTAGAAGTACAAATTGCCAAATATAAATGTCAAGATCATTCTGGGGCAAACCAATTGTACCATAAGGGAGAAGAAAAATCCCTGCTAATTTAAAGTGATAGTAATGTTTCATAATAAAAGCAGCTCTAATTAATCTTCATAGTATTTGGGCCATGGAGAGTGTTACATCAATTCTGTCAGAGTTGTAGTTCAAGAGTAATTCAATGACAAAGTATCCCCCTCCCGCCCCTTTTACTGATGTAACACTGCTCATCCAGATCAGAAGGGAGGTGCCCAGGTAGATTGCAGAGAGGGACAATCTTCAATTAAGATAAGGGAACAACCTGAAAAACTTGTCAAGGGGGGCAGGGCCTTCATTGTTCTCATAGGAAGAAGATTGTCCCCTGCTGTTATCTGTCTGGTCTATGGACTGGATTCCACATCTGAGAAGAGATGACTTACACTAGGTAAAAGGGGCGGGAGTGGAAACTTTGCTTGTGAATATATCTTAAACCATAAAGGTTTGAGAGATAAGACTTATATCGTTCTTCATGTTTTTTTAATGCCTACAAAATAAAATAAAGATACAACGAAGTATTACTATCCCTTTAAATGAGTATTTTAACCCCTTAAATGATAGAGACCTCTAGCATTTGAGGGGTTAAAAGCCCCATACCAATAAAAGAGAATTGTGGGAATTTTATGTATTCCTTATGGTGCAATTGTTTTCTCCCAGAATTAATAACGTTATCAAAACATTACAAAAAAATGATACATTGCTCCCATTATTATCTCTACAGTAACAACAAAAACAACGGCATCATCAGGTTGTGAAATTAAGTGCACATCAAGTGGACTCTGTGTGCTCTATTCCCAGTGGTGTGATGGGGTGACCCACTGTCCAAATGGAGAAGATGAAAAGTACTGTGGTAAGTACAAGGAATCTGTACATTTCACCAAGCAGATGAAGACACATGTATCATAAAATCTGGTATGCGTTGGATACCCCTCTGCCACTCAAAGGGTTAATGGAACTTTAAAGTGACAGTCAACCTCTTTTTTGATTACATATTCTGAAACCGCATAATATGTAACAGAACCCAACAGAATATGAACTGCTCTACCTATATCTAGCAGCCCCTTAAAGGGATAGTATTACTTCAAAATTACTATCCCTCATATTGTAACCCTTAATAAACTGAGTTAAATGACACCAGCGGCATCTCTCAAACCTTTATGGTTTAAGAGATAGCCGCTTTCAAAGTTTCCTCTCCCCTGACATCATCGTTCTGCTGCCAGCAGGAGAATCCGGTCTCTGAATCAAGAGGAGGCTCTTCAGCAGAGCCGATATCTCGTTATGGAAGGAAAAATGATTAATTGAAACAGTCTTCTACATGTGCTTGGTAACCAAGCACACGTAGAAGACTGTTTCAATTAATCATTTTTCCTTCCATAATGAGATATCGGCTCTGTTTAAGAGCCTCCGCCTGTCCCGGGACCGGATTCCCCTGCTGGCAGCAGAACGCTGACAGCAGGGGAGAGGAAACTTTGAAAGTGGCTATCTCTTAAACCGTAAAGGTTTGAGAGATGCTGCTGGTGTCATTATTAGTGTTGAGCGAGCATGCTCGGCCGATGCTCGGATCGGCTCGAGCATCGCTCTGCTCTGCACATGGCGGTACTCGTACGAGTACCGCCATGTGCTCGTCCGGCATGTTCGGGTGGTGGGGATCTGTGCCGAAGGAGGCACAGATCTGAAGACGCTCCGCTGGACCACCAGGGACTGGAGGTAGGGGGCATTGCGGAGATGAAGGGGGCATAGCGGAGATGAAGGGGGACATTGCAGAGATGAAGGGGGCATAGCGGAGATGAAGGGGGACATTGCAGAGATGAAGGGGGCATAGCGGAGATGAAGGGGGACATTGCAGAGATGAAGGGGGCATTGCGGAGATGAAGGGGGCATAGCGGAGATGAAGGGGGACATTGCAGAGATGAAGGGGGCATAGCGGAGATGAAGGGGGACATTGCAGAGATGAAGGGGGCATAGCGGAGATGAAGGGGGACATTGCAGAGATGAAGGGGGCATAACGGAGATGAAGGGGGACATTGCAGAGATGAAGGGGGCATTGCGGAGATGAAGGGGGCATAGCGGAGATGAAGGGGGCATAGCGGAGATGAAGGGGGACATTGCAGAGATGAAGGGGGCATTGCGGAGATGAAGGGGGCATAGCGGAGATGAAGGGGGACATTGCAGAGATGAAGGGGGCATTGCGGAGATGAAGGGGGCATAGCGGAGATGAAGGGGGACATTGCAGAGATGAAGGGGGCATAGCGGAGATGAAGGGGGACATTGCAGAGATGAAGGGGGCATAGCGGAGATGAAGGGGGACATTGCAGAGATGAAGGGGGCATAGCGGAGATGAAGGGGGACATTGTGGAGATGAAGGGGGGCATTGACCAGACACCCTCCCCTCATCAGAGCAGGGGGTGCCTGGTGTAATGCTCGTGTCGCCCCATTCAATTCAATGGGGCTCGGGTGCTCGGCCGAGCACTCGAGCCTCCGGCGGTGCTCGGTCAGAGCACCCGAGCACCCGAGCATCGGGGTGCTCGCTCAACACTACTGTTTATTAAAGGCTACAATATGAGGGATAGTAGTTTTGAAGTAATACTATCTCTTTAAGTAACATAAAACTATCCTATATAATAATTCGCTAAAGTTTGTCAGAAGCCGTCAGGCGCAGTAGAGACAGCTACGCGCGGTGCGGTCATGCGCAGTAGAGACTGCCCGTGCCGCGGCTGATATGGAGTGGCACATGACTGCACCGCGACCGGCTGGCACTGTGGCCCGTGTAACGGGCTCTTCAGCTAGTGTATATATATGTTTTGTAGAAGTACAAATTACCAAATATAAATGTCAAGATCATTCTGGGGCAAACCAATTGTACCATAAGGGAGAAAAAAAATCCCTGCTAATTTCAGTGTGTATTTTAACCCCTTAAATGATAGAGACCTCTAGCATTTGTGGGGTTAAAAGACCCATATCAATAAAAGAGAATTGTGGGGATTTTATGTATTCCCTATGATGCAATTGTTTTCTCCCAGAATTAATAACGTTATGAAAACAGTACAAAAAAATGATACTTTTAGAGGCGTAGCGGAGGCCCTGCAATCCCCGCAGTGTGGGGGGGCCCCACCAGGCTCAGGGGCCCCCAGAAGTTTAGCCACAATTTTATTATACTGGAGGGCCACCAGAGTGATGGGCCCCCAGGCTGCTTTGCCGGACTGACATCGCTAAGGGTCGGTTACAGGGGGGCCCTGGAATGCCTGACCTGCCCATATATGCCCCCCTCGTAGGCAACATAGCTGGGAAGTCGCACTGATGGCACAGTGTGTGGCCAGAGGAAGAAGAGAGACAGCAAGTCGCTGGGTCACGTCAGTGATGACTCTGAGGAGCGGGAATGGAAGGGAGACTGAGCGTGCAGAATGGCAGTGGGGAAGCAAGTAGGTGATTAGCAAAAGAGGTATTTAGTGGGTTTGTGAATGGGTTTGGTAGTAAAGCAATTCGTTTGAGTAAAGGAAGGGGCTAAATGTTTCACTATGAGACAGTGTAGATGACAGGGTGAAGAATATGGGCACATCTGAGTTTGTTTAATGAAGCAGGTTATTATAGGGTTAATGTTGCAGCACACTGCTGTATATGATGTCTGTCTCTCTCTCGCTCCATGCCACCTATCTGTCTCTCTCCCCCTCCATGCCACCCATCTGTCTCCCTCTCCATGCCATCCATCTCTGTCTCTCTCTCCCTCCATGCCATCCATCTCTGTCTCTCTCTCCCTCCATGCCACCCATCTCTGTCTCTCTCTCCCCCTCCATTCCACCCGTCTGTCTCCCTCTTCCTCCATGCCACCCATGTCTGTCTCCCTCTCCCTCCATGCCACCCATGTCTCTCTCCTCTCCCCATGTCTCTCTTTTCCATGTATCTTCTCCTCTTTTGTCTCTCTCTCCTACATGTCTGTCTGTCTCTCTCCTGTTCCAACCTGTCTGTCTCTCTTCTCCCTCCATATGCCACAACCAGTTTGCCCATTAAATATGCCACTGCCAGATGCCCATTAAAACATGCCCCAGCACCCATATTGCTGACCCAGGACTTACCCCAGTACCCCAGGACATGCCCCATCGCTCACCAAGGATTTACCCTAGCATCCCAGGACATGCCCCATCGCTCACCCAGGATTTACCCTAGCATCCCAGGACATGCCCCATCGCCCACCCAGGATTTACCCCAGCCAGCACCCACAGTTGTACAGGTCCCTGGTGTCTAATGGAAGGCAGCTTGATCCTCCCATGCTGCGAGAGAGGCAGCATGGGAGGATGTCTGTGTGCAAGCTGACTGCCCGCCCGCAGAGTGGCCGTTGAGTCAGCGCCTCTGCCAGCAAGCTTTTTTTTTATTATTTTTGCATAAGAAAAATGCCTTGGGCGGCAATTTGCTGCCCCTGTCAAACTGCCGCCTGGGTCCCATTGCCCCACCGGTACCCATATAAGTGCCGGCTCTGCTACCAGTGAACAGTGGAACAAGGCTGGGGTGCCAGGCAGTGTATGTGTGGTTCTGTGACTACCAGTGGAACAAGGCTGGGGTGTTAGTGTATGTGTGGTACTGTGACTATCAGTGGAACAAGGCTGGGGTGTCAGACAGTGTATGTGTGGTTCTGTGACTACTAGGGGGCAGTGGAACAAGGCTGGGGTGCCAGACAGTGTATGTGTGGTTCTGTGAGTACCAATGGGACAAGGCTGGGGTGCAAGACAGTGTATGTGTGGTTATGTGACTAACAATGGACACTGCAACAAAAATGGAGGTGTAATTGTGTCTCTGACTACCAGGGGTGGTAGATAGTGTATGTGTGTTTCTGTAAGACACATACACACACACATCTGGCACTCAGAGGGTTTTTCAAAATATAAAAATATTAATATATAGGGGGCCGCTTTTACAAATAAGTCAAGTCCTCAGTGTGTCTTAAAACAACCCTGCTGCCAACATGTCACCATGTTACTCTTCTGGATACATTGCTCCCATTATTATCTCTACAGTAACAACAAATACAACGGCACCAGCAAGTTGTGAAATGAAGTGCACATCAAGTGGACTCTGTGTGCTCTCTTCCCAGTGGTGTGATGGGGTGTCCCACTGTCCAAATGGAGAAGATGAAAAGTACTGTGGTAAGTACAAGGAATCTGTACATTTCACCAAGCAGATGAAGACACATGTATCATAAAATCTGGTATGCGTTGGATACCCCTCTGCCACTCAAAGGGTTAATGAAACTTTAAAGTGACAGTCAACCTCTTTTTTGACTACATATTCTGAAACTGCAAAATATGTAACAGAACCCAACAGGATATGAACTGCTCTACCTATATCTAGCAGCCCCTTAAGTAACATAAAACTGTCCTATATAATAAAAGTTTGTCAGAAGCCGTCAGGCGCAGTAGAGATGGCTGCGTGCAGTGCAGTTATGTGCAGTAGAGACTGCCCGTGCAGCGGCTGATGCAGGCAGTCTCTACTGCGCATAACTGCACCGCAACCGGCCGGCACTGTAGCCCGTGTAACAGGCTCTTCAACTAATAGTTATTATATTGCAAAAAGGGGTGGTGCTTAGGGATGGGCGAAATGTCCCATTTCATTCTTGCAAGTTATGCAGCGAAAACCATGTGGGTCTCCACATTTTCATGAGAAATTCCACCCTTAGCAAAACCATTTACAATTTCTACATTTTGACTACACCCAAAAATATTTCGCCAACGTCTTTCAATGGATACAAATTTCCTGCTCATTTACTATGTATATCGCGCATTTTAACACCCAAAACTTAGGCAACATTCTAGCGATTCAGTTAGCAAAATAATGGTAGCAGAGGGTCATAGTGTTGGTTAACTCTATGAGCCCCATAAAAAAAAAAAAAGAGGAGCTGGCAGGACCGTGATGCATCCAGTGACACAGAGGAGGAAGTGACCACCACCAGAATGGAAGGATCTGGGAGCCCACATCCCCTAGACCCAATGATGCCCAGTCCCCCAACATCTTCACTTGGCATCTGAGGGAAAATTGTGACAAAGAACAGGAATAACTGGGTAGCAGTGTGATCAGCACAGGTCGGCTGCCTGTGCCTGCTGCTACTACTGCCACTGTGCCTTTTAATTCTGAGGAGGTGGAGATGATGGGGAGTGTGACAACAGGGGATCCGAAGTCACACTTGTCATCTCCAAGAAGTCCCACTACTAGTGTTGAGCGAGCATGCTCGGCCGATGCTCAGATCGGCTCGAGCATCGCTCTGCTCGGCACATGGCGGTACTCGTACGAGTACCGCATGTGCTCGCCCGCCATGTTCGGGTCTCCTCCCCGCACGTTTTGCGGCTGCTGCGCAGCCAATAAACGTGCAGGGAGGCTCTGACATCGGTGTAATGCCAGCAGCCATGTTGGCTGCTGGCATTACACTGATTGGCTGGCCAGAACCCGTGGTCAGGTGCTGTATAGCACCTGACCAGCGAGTTCGGCTCAGTCTGAGCCAGGGAGAGCTGAGGATAGGAAGGGAAAGGCAGTGTAGGGAGGAAAAAAACAAAAATTGTGAAAAAAAAAGAACCAAAAGTCCTTTTTAGGACTACTGTGTGTGGGGGCAGCAGGTTATTTGGTGTGGGGGGAAAAAAACAAAAAAAAAAAAAAAAAAATATATATATTCTGTTTAGTGTGCAAAGTTGCAGATTAGAGCACATTCTGTTTAGTGTGCACAGTTGCAGATTAGAGCACATTCTGTTTAGTGTGCAAAGTTGCAGATTAGAGCACATTCTGTTTAGTGTGCAAAGTTGCAGATTAGAGCACATTCTGTTTAGTGTGCAAAGTTGCAGATTAGAGCACATTCTGTTAAGTCTTCAAACTAAAATATCAAAGTCACGTATTCCATTCAGTGTGCGTCGCCGCAGTTTAGCAGCACATTCTGAGTACTGTGCAGAGTTGCAGAATAGGAAGAAATACTGTTAAGTCTTCAAACTAAAATATCAAAGTCACATATTCCATTCAGTGTGCTTCGCCGCAGTTTAGCAGCACATTCTGTGTACTGTGCAGAGTTGCAGAATAGGAAGAAATACTGTTAAGTCTTCAAACTCAAATATCAAAGTCACATATTCCATTCAGTGTGCTTCGCCGCAGTTTAGCAGCACATTCTGTGTACTGTGCAGAGTTGCAGAATAGGAAGAAATACTGTTAAGTCTTCAAACTAAAATATCAAAGTCACATATTCCATTCAGTGTGCTTCGCCGCAGTGTAGCAGCACATTCTGTGTACTGTGCAGAGTTGCAGAATAGGAAGAAATACTGTTAAGTCTTCAAACTAAAATATCAAAGTCACATATTCCATTCAGTGTGCTTCGCCGCAGTGTAGCAGCACATTCTGTGTACTGTGCAGAGTTGCAGAATAGGAAGAAATACTGTTAAGTCTTCAAACTAAAATATCAAAGTCACATATTCCATTCAGTGTGCTTCGCCGCAGTTTAGCAGCACATTCTGTGTACTGTGCAGAGTTGCAGAATAGGAAGAAATACTGTTAAGTCTTCAAACTAAAATATCAAAGTCACATATTCCATTCAGTGTGCTTCGCCGCAGTGTAGCAGCACATTCTGTGTACTGTGCAGAGTTGCAGAATAGGAAGAAATACTGTTAAGTCTTCAAACTAAAATATCAAAGTCACATATTCCATTCAGTGTCTTTCACCGCCGTTTAACAGCCTATTCTGTGTACTCTGCAGAGTTGCAGAATTATAAGAAATACTGTTAAGTTTTCAAACTCAAATATTAAAGTCACATATTCCATTCAGTGTCTTTCACCGCCGTTTAACAGCCTATTCTGTGTACTCTGTACAGTTGCAGAATTATAAGAAATACTGTTAAGTTTTCAAACTCAAATATTAAAGTCACATATTCCATTCAGTGTCTTTCACCGCCGTTTAACAGCCTATTCTGTGTACTCTGTACAGTTCCAGAATTATAAGAAATACTGTTAAGTTTTCAAACTCAAATATTAAAGTCACATATTCCATTCAGTGTCTTTCACCGCCGTTTAACAGCCTATTCTGTGTACTCTGTACAGTTCCAGAATTATAAGAAATACTGTTAAGTTTTCAAACTCAAATATTAAAGTCACATATTCCATTCAGTGTGTTTCAACGCCGTTTAACAGCCTATTCTGTGTACTCTGCAGAGTTGCAGAATAGTAAGAAATACTGTTAAGTTTTCAAACTCAAATATTAAAGTCACATATTCCATTCAGTGTGTGTCACCGCAGTTTAGCAGCCTATTCTGTGTACTCTGCAGAGTTGCAGAATAGTAAGAAATACTGTTAATTTTTCAAACTCAAATATTAAAGTCACTTATTCCATTCAGTGTGTGTCACCGCAGTTTAGCAGCCTATTCTGTGTACTCTGCAGAGTTGCAGAATAGTAAGAAATACTGTTAAGTTTTCAAACTCATATATATTAAAGTCATATATATCGTGTAAGATGAAGAAGGCGGGTAAAAAGGGACGGGGAAGTGGACGTGATCCTGAAAGTTCAGGGCGCGGGTCAGGACGCGGAGAAACTGTGCCTGGTGCCAGAGCACAAGAAAGAAAGACATCCACCATACCTAGCTTCATGTCTGATTTCACAGGGCGTCGCAGGACATCACTCTCGAGGTCCGACCAGTGCGAACAGGTGGTCGGTTGGATGACAGCTGATACTGCTTCCAGTCGGTTAAGCACCACCCTGTCTTCCACCAAGTCCACTCTCAGTAGCCAAGAGTCTGGTCAACATAATCCTCACTCTGATCATCCTTCCTCCCACCATACACGGTCTGGTCAAAGAAGTGATCCCACACTGGGATATAGTGATGAGCTCGTCTCATCACCAATCCTTCATTTGACCCTCTCTCCAAGCACGCTTGCAGAGGAACATGACATCTTGTGCCCTGATTCACAACCTCTAGAGGCTACCCAATCACAAGAAGATGACAGATGTGAACGGCATTTAAGGTCAAAGGAAGTAGTGGATGATGATGATGATGATGATGAGACACAGTTGCCATTAAATCAACCACTATTTCCGTCTCAAGACCTTGTTGAGGAGAATGTTATACAGTTGTCAATGACTGAGTATGTGGTGGGATCAAGACTTGAGGAGGATGATCAGAGTGAGGAAGTGGAGGAGGACTTGGTGGACGATGAGGTGACTGACCCCACCTGGGAAGGTGTAGAGCCGAGCGATGACAGCAGTCCTGAGGGTGAGCCATCTGCAGCACCGCAACAGGCTGGAAGAGGCAGTGGTGTGGCTACAGAAAGAAGGCGGACCGCACCAAACCGGCCCGCAAATGTTCCACGGAGCACCCCCTTGCGTAAATCTACCTTGCCAAGGGGTAGGTGTTCCGCGGTATGGCGTTTTTTTAAGGAAAGTGCGGACGACAAAAGAATTGTAGTTTGCAACCTGTGCCACACCAGAATGAGCCGAGGCATGAACACTAGAAACCTCACCACCACCAGCATGATCCGACACATGGCATCCAAGCACCGTAGTAAGTGGGAGGAACGCCTGGATCGCCCATCTGTGTCTGCAGGCCACACCACTGCCTCCTCTTCCCCTGTTTTCGGTGCCGGCCAATCGCCTGTCGAAGGCGCAGGCCCGCATACCTCCCGCCCTGCACCTGTACCATCTGAAGCACCATCAGCGACCACATCCACTTCCCTGTCCCAGCACAGCGTCCAAATGTCGTTACCCCAGGCATTTGAGCGCAAGAGAAAGTACCCAGCCACCCACCCACAGGCCATAGCACTAACCTCACACCTTTCAAAATTACTGGCCATCGAAATGCTGCCATTTAGGCTTGTGGACACTGAGTCCTTCCGCAGCCTGATGGCAGCAGCTGTCCCTCGGTACGCGGTCCCCAGCCGCCACTACTTTTCCCGGTGTGCCATCCCCGCATTACACCACCATGTGTCCCGTAACATCACCCGTGCCCTGACCAACGCAGTTACTGGGAAGGTCCACTTAACGACTGACACATGGACAAGTGCTTGTGGCCAGGGACGCTACATTTCCCTGACGGCACACTGGGTGAATGTCGTGGAGGCTGGGAGCGACTCGGACCCTGGGATGGCACGGGTGCTACCCACGCCGAGGATTGCGGGCCCTACCTCCATCAGGGTTTCCACCAGCACCTACGTTATTGGCTCCTCCTCCTCCGTTTCCACCTCCGAATTCTCTACACACACCGCCACTCCCCCATCAGCCAGTAGCTGGAAGCAGTGTAGCACTGCAGTGGTGAAGCGTCAACAGGCCGTGCTGAAGCTGATCTGCCTTGGGGACAAACAGCACACGGCCTCAGAGCTGTTGCAGGGGATTAGTCACCAGACCGAGCAGTGGCTCTCGCCACTCAACCTGCAACCAGGCATGGTTGTGTGTGATAATGGGCGTAACTTGGTGGCGGCTTTGGAGCTCGGCAAGCTCACACACGTACCATGCCTAGCGCATGTATTTAATTTAGTGGTGCAGCGATTTCTAAAAACCTACCCCAATGTGCATGATCTCTTGACCAAGGTGCGCCGCGTGTGTGCACATTTCCGTAAGTCATCTACAGCTTCGGCCGGCCTGTTGAAGCTGCAGCAGCGCTTACAATTGCCAGCTCACCGGCTGCTGTGTGACGTGAGCACGCGCTGGAACTCCACCTTCCACATGTTGGCCCGGCTTTGTGAGCAGCAGAGGGCAGTAGTGGAGTACCAGCTGTTACACGGTCGTCGCCTCTCCGTTCAACTTCCTGTAATCAGAAGTGAGGAGTGGGAATGGATGTCAGACCTCTGCGAGGTTTTACGCAATTTTGAGGAATCGACACAGATGGTGAGCGGCGATAACGCTATTATCAGTGTAACCATCCCACTTCTGTGTCTACTGAAACGCTCGCTGCTCACAATTAAAACCGACGCTTTGCATGTGGAAGAGGTGGAAATGGGGGAGGAAGAGCTTACACAAGGTGATAGCCAGAGCACCCTCACTTCGTCTTCTCAGCGACAATTGGAGGAGGCGGAGGAGGAGGAGGAGGAGGAGGAGGAGGAGGAAGACACGGTTGCCTCCGCTACAGAGGGTAGCCATGGAACTTTAGTTCCATCTCTTCAGCGTGGGTGGGCAGAAGAGGAGGAAGAGGATGAGGATATTGAGAGTCAGCCTCCTGGTGAGGACAGCGAAATCTTGACTGTTGGTACTCTGGCACACATGGCTGACTTTATGTTAGGCTGCCTTTCCCGTGACCCACGCGTTGTACGCATTTTAGACAACACGGATTACTGGGTGTTCACCCTTCTGGACCCCCGCTACAAAGAGAATTTCTCATCTCTCATTCCTCCGGTGGAGAGGACAAGCAAAATGGTGCAATACCAGAAGGTTCTTGTTGAAAAATTGCTCCAAAATTTTCCATCTGACAACGCTGGCGGCAGAGTACGTGCTACCTTGGCCAACCGAGAAGGGGAGAAAAGGGGAGCACACAGCAGTTCCGACAAAGGCAGGGCAACACTCTCCAAGGCGTGGGACACCTTCATGACACCCCGCCAGCACCCTCACCCTGATGCGCAGCCTAGTGTCACAAGGAGGGAAAAGTTTTGGAAGATGGTGAAGGAGTACGTAGCAGACCGTGTCAGCGTCCTCAATGATCCCTCTGTGCCTTACAACTACTGGGTGTCCAAGCTGGACACGTGGTATGAACTGGCACTCTACGCCTTGGAGGTGCTGGCCTGCCCTGCCGCCAGCGTTCTGTCTGAGCGGGTATTTAGTGCTGCTGGTGGCATCATAACAGATAAGCGTATCCGCCTTTCCACCGACAATGCTGATAGGTTGACACTTATAAAAATGAACAAGGCCTGGATTTCCCCTGACTTCTCCACTCCACTGGAGGAAAGCCCCGGGGGAACATAAACTCACTTTATATATGTTATTTACAATGATGGGAATACTCTGTATTCCCATTCACCCCTTCCACCCCAAAAACGGGTATATGGTTGACTCTTAATGTTCTCATCCTCCTCCTCCTCTTCCATATGCCCTGGGATATAATTTTTATATAGGGCCAGCTCACCAGCGTGCCCTGGGATATAATTTTTATATAGGGCCAGCTCACCAGCGGGCCCTGTGATATAATTTTTATATAGGGCCAGCTCACCAGCGGGCCCTGTTTGCCAATTTTTATATAGGTCAGCTCACCAGCGGGCCTTCTCATATAATGTTTTATTGGGTCAGCTCTCTAGCGGGCCCTCTCATATAATGTTTTATAGCGTCAGCTCACTAGCGGGCCTTCGCATATAATGTTTAGGATGGTCAGCTCTGCAGCAGACCCTCACCCATAATGTTTTAGATGGTCAGCTCAGCGCACGTTTCCCTCTTAATCATGGCCTCAGTTCTGAAAATCAAGGAAATTTTTGGGAGAATTTGCCTCTGCGCACGTTTCCCTCTTAATCATGGCCTCAGTTCTGAAAATCAAGGAAATTTTTGGGAGAATTTGCCTCTGCGCACGTTTCCCTCTTAATCATGGCCTCAGTTCTGAAAATCAAGGAAATTTTTGGGAGAATTTGCCTCTGCGCACGTTTCCCTCTTAATCATGGCCTCAGTTCTGAAAATCAAGGAAATTTTTGGGATAATTTGCCTCTGCGCACGTTTCCCTCTTAATCATGGCCTCACTTCAGAAAATCGATGAAATTTTTGGGAGAATTTGCAGATGATATACAAGTAAATATACAGCAAATACTGTTTGGTAACAATTTTTCGCCTAAAGTCGTTTTTATTTTCCTTTTTGTGTGTTTTACGGTCAGTCTGTAAAAATGGCGTACTACGGGCGAAAGATCGTTCCCAGCAGCGATGTTGGAGTCCAAGGTGCATCCAGACATCCTCCCTATGCTGTCCCTGAACCATTTCTGTAGTGTTTCCATCTTTTTCTGCCCTTTTCCTATGGACCAGGCACCCTCCCCTCATCAGAGCAGGGGGTGCCTGGTGTAATGCTCGAGTCCTCCCATTGACTTCAATGGGGCTCGGGTGCTCGGCCGAGCACTCGAGCCTCAGGGGGTGCTCGGTCAGAGCACCCGAACATCCGAGCATTGGGGTGCTCGCTCATCACTACCCACTACCACACAGCAGCTAAAGACTGGTGGGATTGAGGTTGGGGGTGGTGAAACAGCTGCTGGGACTATCTCTACGAACCCTAATGCTGAGATTGAAGGGGAAGTGAGAAGCCCACAAGGGAGCCCACATAGCCCTGACCCTGTGATTGCTATAACCCCACCATTGTTCATCTGGGAATTATGCTGAAGAAGACAGAGCTGGCTAGTATGAGCAGCAACACACATCAGCTGTTTGTGTCTGCTTCAAGTGCAGCAAGTGTGCTTCTTTCACCTGAATATATGGCAAGTGTAACAGTAGGGGACCCTCTGTCACATTTGTCATCATCTCCAACTATTCCCACCCCCATACAACAACAGCATCAAGAGGCTAGTGGTTGTGGGGATGAGAGTGAGGGTGATGGTGGAAGAGCTAGTGAGCAGGCGAGAACGAGAGCCTTTTTAGCAGAAAGTGAAAAGGAATGTGAGACAGATATTCAAATGGGTATGGGCATCACCACCACTACCAGCAGTGATATTCCTGAGTTTGCTTCTACTGTAATTCCTGCTGCTGAGTTGCCAGGGCAAGACATTCATCTGTCTCAGCAGCATGATGATGATGAACAGGCTAGTGTGTCTCAGTCCACCATTGTCCCCGTGGGACTCGGGTCCTGCAGTAGTGATTTGGGACTAGGACAGGTTCCACTTGCCACCAATAATCCTTGTCCTAGTTTTAATGCTGGTTCTGAGGCAGCAGCATGTTCCCCAGCCAGTGAAAGGGATTGTGGAGAAGAAGAAAGAGGCCATTCTTCTCCACCTGTCCCCTCCCTGACATCATGGGTGTGGGGATATTTATCTCTTGGGGAAGGCACAGTGCAGTCAGAGACTGCTCTGTGTATGATGTATGACAAGGTATTGAAAAAGGTAAAAGAGGAGACACACCTTGGCACAACCACCCTCATAAAACACATGCAATGCAGACACCATGATGTTTATGGGAACATGTTAAAGCAAAGCACCCACAAAAGAAATTGGGAGCCACTGTAGCTGTACCCCCTGTCCCTTCCCAAGAGCACCAAGAATGCTGGTGAAATCAAAGAGGAAGAGTAGAGAAACCCAGTCTGAGCCTGAAAGTTCGCAGGTGCGCAAAACAACTGCCTTGTCATCAGCTGCTTGCACTAGGGTTTTGGTATGGTAAGATGTAGCAACTGTCCCCATTGCAGCACCCTCAAGATTCTCTACCCCCTCCTCTTGTGGTGTACCACCCCTGTCAATGTTACCTCCCCCACTAGCTGATAGAGATTCTATAGATGCGAGGATGTGGCAGGATGTGTGGTGCACTGATGACACATTATCACGGTGCCCGTGATCCTGGCTGCTGCGTGGCAACATTTCTACATCCTACGATGCTGGATTCTTATTGGTCCCTGGACCTGACCCCACCCAGGGCCAGCCCTTTTATACCCTGTCATGTCATTATTTGGGCGCCCTTTCATGGTGTACCTGAACCTAGCGCTAGTTACTGCTGTTTCTCTGTTCGTGTATGACCTGGCCTGCCTGACGACGTTCCTGTGTATCCTGTACTTCTTCCGCATCTGTTGCTGATTGGACTGTCTGAGAACCCGCTCACGTTGCTGACTGGACTGGCTGAGAACCCGCATCCGTTGATGACCGGAATGGCTGAGAACCCGCTCACATTGCTGACAGGACTGGCTGAGAGCCCGCATCCGTTGCTGAGTGGATTGGCTGAGAACCCGCTTACGTTGCTGACCATTTGCTGAGCATCCTCTGCTGTCGCCGTAGTTTACTGGCTTCAACCGCCTCCTGGAGTACCGGTTTCCGTGCTGTCAACAGTCGGGCTGAGTTACTCGTTTCTTTACTGACGTGTCCATTGTTACCATTGTCACTAGCTGTGCTCAGTACTGGTTGGGAGTTATAGGCAATCCTCTGGGCGTTATACCATCCTTGTTGAACCTCGCTATCACCCTAGAGTTATAGGTCTGGTTCACTATCTTGCCCTGCCTTACCGTACTGCTGTGGCCTTAGGGCTCACGAGCCACCTGTAGTGTGGTGGTTCTTCTCCTGTACATTTACGTACTACTAGACACCCGTTGCTTTCCCTGGTCTGTTGCCTCCGTGTCACCCTAGCGTTCTAGGGTCTCTGCTGCCATATCCGTGGGTTATTTGCCTCCTTACAACCCTAGCGATCTAGGGTGCTTGCTGCCAGTATCCGTGAGTTCTGTGCCTCCGTACAACCTTAGCGTTCTAGGGTCTTGCTGCCAGTATCCGTGTGTTCTGTGCCTCCGTACAACCCTAGCGTTCTAGGGTCTCTGCTGCCTTTTCCATGGGTTACTTGCCTCCTTACAACCCTAGCGTTCTAGGGTGCTTGTTGCAAGTATCCATGGGTCTTGTGCCTCCGTACACCCCTAGCGTTCTAGGGTCCTTTCTGCCAGTAGCTGTGAGTCTTGGGCCTCCATTCTACCCTAGCGTTTTAGGGTTCCAGTGACGCTACCAGCAGGTCGCTGCCTCCACCTCACCCTAGTGCTCTAGGGTACCTGCTATCAGTCTGTGTCTGTATGTTGTTTTGACATACTGTTCCTACCTAACCTGTATAAGTTGTTGGAAGTACCTGTACTGTCTCCATCTGGGCCTGTGTGGGTTGGGAAAGTATTTTCTGATTGTTGCTTTATTTTCAATAAAGTTCTTTTAACCTTACAAGTATTTGTCTGAGTATTCTTCAAAACCGTGACATACATGGCATATGTGGTGGAGAGTAATCACTAGCAGAGAATCAAGGAGCATCTGGGATATTCCATCCCACAGAATACACTAAGCTGGTGGCATGGAGGATCAGTATTATTCTTCTTCTTACCACGTGTCCTTAGCGGAGTGGACAAGGGCCATAGTAACAGCAGCACTTGGTTTCTGGAGGGATGTTTTGACATTGCATACCTAAGCTTCAAGGTGTTTGGTTGCAGTTGTTCTAGCTGTTTGATATGAGGCAGAGGTGTCCATTTTTCCCAGTCTTCCCCTACTTCCCAATGTTTCCTTAAACACACACTGAGCAAATATTAGTTGCTGATGAAAGGTACAGTTCCTTAGTGCTCTCAAAGGAAAAAATAGTATTCCAACAAATCCATTATTTTGGAGGAGGTGCAGGAGGCAAAGCATTATTGGCCAATTTCTTTTTATCTAGATACACCTGAAGTAGTGGGGGCTAGTTGTAGGGCTGCTACTGCCTCACAAGCATCACTAGAGCTAGTGGCAAGTGGAACCTTCATTGCCTGTCTCATATCACTGCTCGTGATCCCAGTTCCTTGGAAGGGTCTAGTCACCCTGCTGCTTAGACAACTCAGCAGCAATTACAGCAGTAGAAAATTCTTGAAAGTCGCTAGTGGCATTTGCCAATGGCCACCATAAAATTACCTGCTGACACAAGGCCAGTAGGGCATTTTTTTTGTCCCAGAGCTTGTGCTTAACAAGTCTATTTCGTACAAATACATTTTTTATCAGGGCTTGTGTTTAAGTCCTACAAATCAGCTTTTTCTCAGGCCTTGTTTTTGGCTAACCTAGGTCCTGCACAGTGCACGCACAAATATTTTTAAGCATTTTGCTATGCTGCCTAACCATTTTTTTATAATGAGAAAAAAGGGTTACTTACAATTCAAATTTAATGTGGCAGATGTGTATGGTGGTGGTGGCAGACTGGTACTGTGTGATTGAAGTATATCTCCCTCTATATTTATAGCTTTATACATACTCACCATGATTCCTACAGTAATTATTACAACTATCTTGTCTGAGTCAAATGTATGCCATTATTATTCTCAGATTATTGACACACATTAAACAGTGTTCATAGCAGTGATCCCACACGCTTTGGCAGAAATTCTGTGTTTATGTGGGGGGCCAGCAAAGTGGCAAGAATATATTCTTCATTGCTTTTAATGGACACCGTGCAAGGATCTTGCTCATAGCATGCTAATGTCTTTTACCAGCTGGTGTATGCCTATGTTGTTATTATGGTAAGATTCCTCAGCCGTGCTCCTCATTTTTTTTATTCTGCAATACAAATGTCAGTGGAATAATTTTGTTAGTTTCTGCCTCTAAGCAACTATTCGCAGCTCACATACATCAGACATTAGATACAATTGTTTTAAACGAGGAAGCTCCCTGCAAAGCCCTTCAGTACTTGCTAATGGCCTTATTCTGCTTATACAGATGCTCTAGCGTGTACAGTGTGGCATTCCACCTGGTGGGGACCTCCATTTTCAGCTGGTGATGGGGCAGGTTGTTAGGCTCTTGAATGGAACAAAAAACATTGCGGGTGATATTCAACATCTTTCTGAGGTTTTTGGATTCTGCCAAGAATATGGTCACAAATTTATGACATTGCCTACAATTGTGGGAGGGTCTGGAGGGTCTGGAGGGCTATATAACCACCCTCTCAGCTCATATCTATCTTCTTTTTCAGCATTGCACACATCTTTAAGCCACTGCACCACTCAGTGTGTCTCCGTCCAGTGATGATTTTCCCTTGATGTTCCTACTCAGGCTTACAACTGTCATTGCAAGTCAACAGTTTCAACAAACTTTATTTGCAAGACAAATCAATTCTGATTGGCAGAGCTGCCATTTCTACCATTAAGCAGGTACCGTAAAATCTCAGGTATTATACGCACCTGTGTATAATATGCAGGTATATATTATACCCGAGATTTGAGGGGAAAACAAGAGTGCCTATGTATAATACGCACCCTTGTTTTCCCCGTTACACACACAAAAAAATGGCAAGTTCCCTTCTTCACTCCCTCTCCCGCTTACCCCTGGCCGCCTCTGCCCCTCCAGAGTCCAGGTTCTGCATCCTGACAGGGTCCCAGCGGGTGGCATGCTTGCATCCACCACCTGCTTCCAGCATGTCCCTGTCAGGACCTCCTTTGCCCAGTTAATTGTAGTGTCTTGCGAGGACTGCAAGGTCCTCACAGGGCAATACCATAGATCCAGTGCTATTGATCTTCGTCTCAACTGCTTAATAAAAAATAAAAAAATGCACAGAAATTTATATAGACAAAAAAAAACAGCAACACTTTTTAATGTCACTTCGCATCGCTCCACATCCTTCACATTTTCTAGATGTTACCCACGTATCCTAACTCCTATATGTGTATTTTTTAGCAATCTGAATACTGCTTTCTGTCTTGCTTTTATCCCTCACCTCTCAGTGGCCAAAGGAATATCCATTTATTTAGCCCCTCCTTACCCCTTCTGGGGGCCAAAAACACTCACGCCCTCTCCATTCTATATTGCCAAACCTTACCTCTGCCAGAGGTCGAAAGTTAATCTGAGTTTATCATAATCATCTCCTTACCCCAAACTTACCAATTCCTCCTTACCCTTCATTGGGGCTGAGGGACCAGAACCACCTCCCATCCATTCAGTCCACATCTATCTCCTTACCGCTACAAAGTGGATGAAGGAATAGGATACCATAACTGTTTGCCCCCTCCACCCCCACATCTTTAGTCCAGCCTTATCTCCTTATCTCTTCGTAGAGGCCAAAGGAATAAGCTATAGCTCTTTGAAGTGGCCGAAGGTTGCATACAAACACAAATATACCTGTACCATTGTTATATGCACACATTCATTTCCCTTAAGTATGTTCCATATGTCCATGCATATAAATTAGTTATTTATGTTTTTTCTAACGATAGTAAGAGTGAACAAGCATGTCTTTCCTATTTAAACTTGCATGTTTCAAGTTCCATCATCTTGCCATAGATTTAATGTATTAACCCGCCACCTATCATGTCTTCAGTCATCCTATTATTATTATTATTATTATTATTATTTTGGTACCATCCCTTCATACCTTACCCCTTTGCAGTGGCCAAAGGTGTAGTTAGCCCCCCAGTAGTTATACTTAGTCCAAAAAAAAAAAACACATTCCCCCACAGGGATAGGCCTTCCTGGCTAAATACTCCAGCTATAGGTTTACTAATTCTCCATCACTTCGCTTCTGTAACGGTTTTAATGACACTCAGACCAGTATGTGAAATAAAAACACAATTTATTTAGAGTAAGGTAATGCAAAGGTCCGCCCTCTAGTGGCGGTTGATAATAATCAGCAGTTTAGACTGATAGGTACAAGTGTAAATGCACAAACGTATTACATGTACAAATACTCAGCAGTAGAATGGGATATAACCACAGAGGGTTAAGTCCTTGATAACAGTCAGTCTCAGATGTGGATGTTTGGCATGCCCTGGGTGTTATAAGGCTGTGCTGGAGACAAAGTTCACCATGTACTGTATACAGGACTGCCTCGCCAAGGTGTTCAGTAAAAAGCAGAACAGGAATCCAACTAGCCCCCTCGGGCGTACCTACTGGAACTGCTTCTGCTAGTGCAAGTGAAAATAGCCCCCACGGGCGTAACTGGAACCGGCCTGCAATGCAAGAGCTGCTAAGCCTCCTCAGACTTAACCGGATACTGGAATTTGTCGTGCAAGAGCCAATAGCCCCACGGGCGTTGTTACCGGATCTGCTAGCGCTGAAGCCTTTGCCTGCCACCACTCTGTATAACGGATATCGCCCAGCAATACAATGAGAAAGAGCCTTAGGCACCCAACCGGCCCAACAGACGTGAATACTCTGCAAAGGAAGTATAGAGTTGCCGACGGTGAGTGGCCAACTCAGCAGGAGTATCACCGAGAACGAGGCTCGTACTGGAGTAGAGAGAGTGAGACCAAGGCAGCACTGCTAGGGTTAAAAGGCACGTTTATTCGAGGCTTTCAGCGAACAGCAAGGCTCTGCAGTATGAGGGAGGCGTACTGAAACACACACACAGCTCTGCACGGGTAGATGCACTGCACTGATCGGGGTAACACCAGGCAAGGTAGTCACACAAAGACTGGAACAGCAGATAATAATGTTGTGGCGGCGACAACTGGAACGGAGGTCACTGGAACAAGCTGGAAGTCGATCTTCGGAGCAGGAAGTCAGCCAGGCCGGGTCGGAGCACGTAGCAGGTAGTCATACAAGCCGGGTCATACACAAGCAGGAACGTCAGCCAAACCGGGTCAGGATCCAAGGGTGGTAGTCAGACAGGCCGGATCATACACAAGCAGGAACACTGCAGAATAGTCAGGACAAGCCGATTCGGTACACAGGAATCCAGAACACAGGAACACAGCAACAGTACTACTGGCTCAGAAACACCACGAAAGGGCATCTGACAGGTGTCTGGGCCAGGCATAAAAAGGTCACCAGGGGCGGGCCAAACTGGCTCAGCAAATCAGAGCTAACCACAGGCAAGAGTGACACGAATCACAGGCACTGTGATAGTACCCCCCTCTCAAAGACCCCCTCTCCCAGCCGGAGGTCTGGGTTTCAAAGGATATTTAGAGTGAAAGCTGCGTACCAATCTAGGTGCATGGAGGTCCCCTTGATTAACCCAAGAACGTTCCTCAGGACCATAGCCCTTCCAATGGACCAAATATTGCAGCTTTCCTCTAAATCTCCTAGAGTCAATAATACTCTGGACTTCATACTCTTCTTGGCCCTGGACGTCCACCGGCCCAGGAATCACTGGCGTAGTAGTGTAACGATTACACACTAAGGGTTTCAGTAGCGACACATGGAACACATTGTGAATGTGCATAGAAGGTGGAAGTTCCAATGCATAAGAAACCGGATTAATCTTGCGAATAATCTTGAAGGGACCAATGAACCGGGGAGCCAGTTTGTTGGAGGGCACTTGCAAATTGAGGTTTCTGGATGACAGCCATACCCTGTCCCCAACTTGAAAGGAGACCGCTGGGAGACGTCTGCTATTAGCGTGCCGCTGATGACGCCTAAAAGACTGATTGAGGGACCTCTGAACCTGTGCCCAAGTGGAACGAAGTTGTGCCAAATGCTCGTCCAGAGCAGGAATCTGCTGCGCCTGAAATGAGTCCGGGAGCAGACAAGGCTGGAACCCATAATTAACGAGAAATGGAGAGCTCCCGGATGATGAATTAACCGCACAGTTTCTGGCAAACTCTGCCCATGGCAACAGGTCAGCCCAATTATCATGATGATCGGTGACAAAGCAACGCAGGAACTGCTCCAGTCCCTGATTGGCACGCTCAGTGGCCCCATTAGTCTGGGGATGGTAGGCGGAGGAAAAGGACAATTGGATGCCCATCTGGCCACAAAATGCCCTCCAAAACCTAGATACGAACTGGCTCCCACGATCAGAGACAATCACTCTGGGTACTCCATGCAGGCGGAACACCTCTTTGGCAAAGACTACAGCCAATTCCTGGGCCGATGGAAGGCCAGCCAGAGGCACAAAATGTGCCATCTTAGAAAATCTATCGACCACCATAAGAATAAACGTATAACCCCTAGAGGCAGGTAATTCTCCCTAGAAGTCGATGGATATGTGAGAGCAAGGACGGTCTCCGTTGGGCACTGGTTGGAGTAAGTCCACGGGGAGATGCCTAGGGGTCTTGGCACGGGCACAGGTGGTACAGGCTGCTGTAAAAGCGGCGCAATCGGCTCTCATAGTGGGTCACCAAAATAATTGCAAAAGGGACCATACAAGTTGGTCCCTACCGATATGCCCAGCTGCTTTAGAAGCATGATAAGTTTCCAACAAACGGACACGGAATGGCTCTTCCACGAAACACTTCCCTACTGGGGTCTCAAGAGGTGCCCTAGATTGTGATGCCAATATCTCCTCCCCCAGAGGCGAGGTTATGGTGGTACGAATAGTGGCCAGAATGCGATCTGGCTGAATGATAGGTACAGGTTCCTCCTCCCTCTCAGTGTCAGAAGCGAACTGACGAGACAACGCATCAGCCTTAATATTCTTAGAGCCAGGAAGGTAAGACACTAAGAAATTGAATCGAGACAAAAAAAGTGCCCATCTAGCTTGTTGAGAGGACAGTCTTTTGGCTTCGGAGAGATAAGTTCAATTCTTATGGTCAGTAAGAATAAGTACCGGAGTCTGAGTACCTTCCAAAAGGTGACGCCACTCCTTCAATGCTAGGATAATGGCCAACAGTTCCCTGTCGCCAATCTCATAATGGCTCTGAGCACTAGACAATTTCTTAGAGAAAAAGCCGCAAGGCCTCAAGGCGCCACCTCCCACAGGACGTTGGGAGAGTACTGCCCCAACCCCAACCTCTGAAGCATCAACCTCCAAAGTAAATGGCAGGGAGGGATTAGGGTGGGACAGCACTGGAGCAGATGCAAAGGCAGATTTCAGGGTAACAAACGCGTTTTCAGCTGCCTCGGACCACTGAGAGGGAGAAGCGCCCTTATGAGTCAAATCTGACAAAGGTTTTACAATCGTGGAAAAGTTCTGGATGAACTTCCTATAGTAGTTAGCAAAACCTAAGAATCGTTGGATGGCCTTTAACCCTTTAGGACGAGGCCATTGCAAGACTGCTGCCAACTTCTCCTGATCCATGGAAATGCCCTTATTGGAGATTACGAACCCCAGGAATGGTACTTGAGATGTATGGAATTCGCACTTTTCTAGTTTACAGAATAGCTTGTGCTTACGAAGTCGGAGCAAGACTTCTGAAACATCCTTAATATGTTGGGAGAGGTTGGTAGAGTGAATTAATATATCATCTAGATACACGACCACACAGGACTGGAGCAGGTCTCATAAAATATCATTAATAAATTCCTGAAATACTGCAGGTGCATTGCATAAGCCGAATGGCATCACCAGATATTCATAATGCCCTGTTCTGGTATTAAACGCCGTTTTCCACTCGTCACCTTCTTTAATTCTGACCAGATTATAGGCGGCTCGCAAGTCAAGTTTAGTAAAGATCGAAGAGCCCTTTAATCTGTCAAACAATTCTGTAATAAGTGGCATAGGATAGGCGTTCTTAGGCATTAGTTTATTCAGCCCTCGATAGTCAATGCATGGCCTGAGTTCACCACTTTTCTTTTTCACAAAGAAAAATCCGGCACCCGCCGGGGACATACATTTACGAATGATGCCCCTCTCAAAGGCATCAGCAATATAGTCCTCCATAGCTTTATTCTCCTCACAAGACAGTGGGTAAGTGCGTCCCCTGGGGGGCACCGCACCCAGAGGCAAATCAATGGCGCAATCATATGGCCTATGCTCAGGTAATGCGCTGGCCTCTCCTTTGCTAAATACGTCACTGAATTGCCCATATTTGGTTGGCACAGCCGGAGAGGTACACATAATCTTGACAGGAAAAGAGAGACAATTCTTGTTACAGCATTCAGACCAGGAGTTAACCTCACATCTCTGCCAGTCAAATTGAGGATTATGTACCTGTAGCCATGGGAACCCCAAAATAACTGAATGGTGCGGGGAACGAATAATCTGAAACCGTATCTGTTCCCTGTGACAGGCCCCCACAGTCATTGTCACTGGAATTGTCTCAAACATAATGAATGCAGGCTCCAGGGGTCTGCCATCAATGGCCTCAATTGCCACAGGAGAGTCCTTTTTACATAAAGGAATGCCTTGCAAGTCGGCAAAGGACTGGTCCATAAAGTAGCCGGCTGCCCCGGAGTCCACCAATGCCAGGACCTCGATTACCTTGTCCGCCCAAGCGAATACCACCTAGATGGTGGGTTTAGTGGTGCTAGGATCTAGGGACTGTTCTACACCACCTAGGGCCTGTCCCCCAAGGTACCCTAGGTGCGTTCATTTCCCGGCCTCACTGGACAATTGCGTAAAAGGTGCCCTGGTTTGCCACAATATAGGCATAGGCCTTGCCTCCTACGATACAATCTCTCTTCCTTAGAGAGCCTAGTGAACCCTAACTGCATAGGTTCAGAACTATCAGCTGATCGTTTAGCCAACCGTCTCTCTCGGATGCGGGAGTCTATTTGCATGACATAATCGATGTACTCATCCAGATCGCTGGGTACATCACGAGCGGCTATCTCATCCTTAATTTGTTCGGAGAGACCCTGGGTAAAGGCAGCCAGTAAGGCTTCATTGTTCATGCCCACCTCTGCTGCCAAGGTCCGGAACTCGATAGCATAATCGTCCAGTGTGCATTTGCCCTGCTGAATTTCCATCAGCCTTTTGGCAGCAGAGGCAGCCCTGCCAGGAACCTCAAACACTCGTCTGAACTTCATCATGAATTCTCTAAAGTTCAGTGTGCAGGGTCTGGCATTCTCCCACAACGGATTCGCCCATGCCAAAGCCTTGCCCGTCAACAGAGATATCATAAGACCGACCTTAATACAGTCGTTAGGAAATGCCTGGGGTGCCAATTCCAAAAATATCTCCAGTTGATTAATGAATCCCCTGCAAAGGGAGGGTTCGCCATCATATCGTAATGGTAATGGCGCCGCTGCCGTTAACCCTCTCGAGCTGGCTGAGGGGACTATATGCGGATTCTCCAGTGTCAGGACTGGGGTGACCACCGGATTAGAACTAGGCTTGTCCAAATGTACTGTACGTTCGAGTAACGTCTGTAGAGCCAGTGCCAATTGGTCCATGCGCTGCTCATGGGCATCCATTCTCCAATGGATGTTCTGTGTATTACTTTTACCCTTACCGTCTGAGGTCATGGCCCTTTCGTACTGTAACGGTTTTAATGACACTCAGACCAGTATGTGAAATAACAACACAATTTATTTAGAGTAAGGTAATGCAAAGATCCGCCCTCTAGTGGCGGTTGATAATAATCAGCAGTTTAGACTGATAGGTACAAGTGTAAATGCACAAACGTATTACATGTACAAATACTCAGCAGTAGAATGGGATATAACCACAGAGGGTTAAGTCCTTGATAACAGTCAGTCTCAGATGTGGATGTTTGGCATGCCCTGGGTGTTATAAGGCTGTGCTGGAGACAAAGTTCACCATGTACTGTATACAGGACTGCCTCGCCAAGGTGTTCAGTAAAAAGCAGAACAGGAATCCAACTAGCCCCCTCGGGCGTACCTACTGGAACTGCTTCTGCTAGTGCAAGTGAAAATAGCCCCCACGGGCGTAACTGGAACCGGCCTGCAATGCAAGAGCTGCTAAGCCTCCTCAGACTTAACCGGATACTGGAATTTTTCGTGCAAGAGCCAATAGCCCCACGGGCGTTGTTACCGGATCTGCTAGCGCTGAAGCCTTTGCCTGCCACCACTCTGTATAACGGATATTGCCCAGCAATACAATGAGAAAGAGCCTTAGGCGCCCAACCGGCCCAACAGACGTGAATACTCTGCAAAGGAAGTATAGAGTTGCCGACGGTGAGCGGCCAACTCAGCAGGAGTATCACCGAGAACGAGGCTCGTACTGGAGTAGAGAGAGTGAGACCAAGGCAGCACTGCTAGGGTTAAAAGGCACGTTTATTCGAGGCTTTCAGCGAACAGCAAGGCTCTGCAGTATGAGGGAGGCGTACTGAAACACACACACAGCTCTGCACTGGTAGATGCACTGCACTGATCGGGGTAACACCAGGCAAGGTAGTCACACAAAGACTGGAACAGCAGATAATAATGTCGCGGCGGCGACAACTGGAACGGAGGTCACTGGAACAAGCTGGAAGTCGATCTTCGGAGCAGGAAGTCAGCCAGGCCGGGTCGGAGCACGTAGGAGGTAGTCATACAAGCCGGGTCATACACAAGCAGGAACGTCAGCCAAACCGGGTCAGGATCCAAGGGTGGTAGTCAGACGGTCCGGATCATACACAAGCAGGAACACTGGAGAATAGTCAGGACAAGCCGATTCGGTACACAGGAATCCAGAACACAGGAACATAGCAACAGTACTACTGGCTCAGAAACACCACGAAAGGGCATCTGACAGGTGTCTGGGCCAGGCATAAAAAAGGTCACCAGGGGCGGGCCAAACTGGCTCAGCAAATCAGAGCTAACCACAGGCACTGTGATAACTGTGACACGAATCACAGGCACTGTGATAACTTCTTAGCCTGTCCTGATTCTTCCTTCACCTCATTCTCACATAATACTCATCCACATTACACTACTCATGCCCCCCCTCCCCCTGGGTTCCTCCTCTCTCTTCTCCCTTATCTCTCTCACCCCTCTCTCCTTTCCTCTATCTCCCCTTTTTTTGTTTCTTGCTTTTCATTGGTTTTAGGTAATTTATCAAACCATGGAAGGACCCTCCAACCAAGCTGTCTCTGACTGAACTATCAGACATCCCAGGGACCCCATGGGCTCAGCAGCTCCTTGCCCCCCCAGCTTACTCAAATCCATCAGCTACTTTTTGGACTTCCATACGGCAGTTGCCGAATTTGTACTGGCTTTCAGTATATATATAGAGGTATTCTTTGCTAATCCTTTCCATTGTGAAGGCAAGCGCTGGATCATTATATGTACCTGTTATGTTAGTTGATCTAGATTACAAATATGGTGACTCAGCATTTACCAATGATCCTTTTCAGCTAATGCCCCATGCAGCTCTAGCTCATTTCAATTTTGTCTCAGATTGAAGCACCCTAGACAATGAATCGTTTTGTCATTTTGTGGGCTTCAAGCCCCAATTTCCTCTGCCCCCATTCCCCCATCTCCTTCCCCAAAGACAAACTGGGCAGACCTATCTACTACCCGGGGAACTATCCCATCTGTAATAACTTCAACTCTAGGGGTTGTTTCTATAATGGTTGTAGACTATTGCTTATCTGTTCCTATGCCACAATGCTCATTCTAGGACTATTTGTCCTAAAATGTGTCACCTAATAAAAGCTTCTGTCAACTACTCAGTGCTTCAGTCTCTGCTTTCTGCTCACCCTGACCAAAACAGTTTTAATTATTTCCTACAGAAGTCATAATCCTTCCCACATTATGAGTTCAATGCCCTAATCTACAATCCGTCCATTTCTGACCCAGAAGTTCTTGACTCCCTTCTAGAATCTGAATGCCAGAAAGGTTTATTTATAGGCCCCTTCTCTTTCCCCCATTTGTCATATGGCATATTAATCCACTGGGCATGGTTACCAGAAAATGTTCCCTAAAGAAAAGACTAAATATTGATCTCTCAGCTCCCCACGATTCCCCCATTCCTAGCATACTAGCATACATTCTCTCATTCCATCCGATGAGTCCTCCATTTTCTATTTCTTGGTAGACGATGCTGTCCACCATATCCATCAGTGTAAACAACACTGTTGGCTATCTAAATCAGACAAATCAGATGCTTTCAAACTTCTGCCTATACATCCATCCCTTTGGCATCTGTATGACATTAGATGGCAACAATTTTACTGCTTCGCCAACTGTCTGACCTTTAGTTCCAAGAGCAGTCCCAATCTCATTGACATGTTCACTGAATACCTTTGCTGGCTTCTCCTGAAATCATTCCCCTTGCCCAGTAGTCATCCACTACTTATACGACTTTCTCCTCATTAAACCTCCTCTCCCACCCATTCTAGTCTTCACAAATTATTCACTCTGTTCAGTTCTCTCAACATTACTCACAGCGGCCCTTCTGCATGAGTCGAATTTCTAGGAATTACACTGGACTCAGCCAAATTGCAAGCCAGCCTTCCCCCAGATAAATTAAGTCACATCCATGATCTATTTCAGGAATTCTCCTCCAAAACTTCCTGTGCCAAGTCATTACTAGGTCATCTTAATTTCTCCATGAGAATTCTTCACCAGGGCAGGTCATTCTTAGCTCACTTGCTTAGCATCCTTTTCCAAGCCCACAACTCATCTTCCATAATTTCCCTCGATCAAGCAGCTAAGTGTGATCGCTCAACATGGAATAGATTTGTTAAACATGTAATGGCCTTTCCATTTTTCCCCCATTCCTTCCCTGTCTTACCCTCAGGTTTCCCAAGGGTTAGCTGCTATCCATGCAGATCAATGGTTCGATGAACCCTGGAGCTCCGAAGCTTTAGCCCTTCCTCAGTTCACTACCATTCACCCATATTTGAGACCTACCAAACAGTGGCTGATGCAGCTCTTTGGGGCCACTCATGGTCAGGACAAGCTGTTATATTCTTTACTGCAAATTTGTCCCTTTCTCAACTAATTTCTAAAGGCAGATCCCTGTCCCCATCCATTATGATGTTCCTCCATAAATTAACATGGCTGTCCCTGTAATTTAAATTAAATATTCACAGCAAATTTCTTTCTGGTTTCTTAATCATTGCATCTGACTGTCTCTCTCGCTTTAAACTTCAGGAACTTTTCTATCTTAATCCATCAACTAGTCCTTCACACCTATCAGTTCCTCCTCAGTTTTAAGACCTGGTAATGTGAAGAATTGCCTACTGTCTAAAGCCAACCACATTATCCAGTCAGCACTAGTCCCGAGTACTAAGAGCACCTACGAAAGAGACTGGGCCTCCTTCAATAAATTAATTAGATTCTCTAAGCCTGCCCATTCTTATTCCATTCCAGTTTTTCTAGCCTTTGCCACTGTAACGGTTTTATTTGCCCCTCAGACACAGTAGGTTAGATAAAACACAGTTTTATTGAATAATCACAGAATAATAATAACCCTCGCGGGTCCAGTAATATATGTACACAATATAGTACTGACACAGGACAGGTTACAGTAATCAATACCCACACAGGTCCAGTATATGTGTAAATCAGCAGCAATAATATACTGACACAGGTCAGGTAAAGTTTGTGTGATACTCAAATGAGACAGCAGTGAATTGGTTACTATTAGGCCAGTAAGGCTGACATGCCCTAATAGCGTGAGGCCCTCAAGTCTCTCACTCTGCAGAGAGTGCCAGAATAGCGAGTAATGCTACAGGAGTAAACGGAGGTTCAGGACAAGCTGTGGACTGCCGTAGCAGTAACGGAGGACTGCAACTGTATGCTCGGAGGAACACCCAGCGGAGACTGCAAAGTCTGAAATCCGGTGGAAAATGGCACCTTCCCCGAAGGGATTAGCGAACGTTCAGACCTAATGTCGACTGCCAGATAGTTAGAGAAGCCTGAGGCGCCCAGAGTAAGACCAACCTCAGCTTGCAGCAGTAAAAGGTCAAGTGTACCGTGGTGCAACCAGATGGATTTATCACACCGGAGTGTCTCACGCGCGACACAGCTAGTGACAGGTTTACCGTGGCTAGACTGCCTGAGCGGTAACGAGGCAACAAAGGCTCTGTTCGAGGACAGAGGTGACACCAGAGACCGGATGGGACCGCAGACAGGCCCTGATACACGGACAATGTACACCCAAACCGGTTCGATACACAGAGCAGGAATGTCAGCCAATCCAAGTCGGTACACAGAGCAGGAACGTCAGCCGGGCCGGGTCGGTACACAGAGTAGGAACATCAGCCAATCAGAGTCGGTACACAGAGCAGGAATGACAGCCGGGCCAGGTCGATATACAGAGCAGGAACGTAGATAGCAGAGTAGTCAGGCAGTCTGGGTCAGTACACAGAGAAGGAACGGATACAGCAGAGTAGTCAGGCAGTCTGGGTCATACACAGAGATCACACGAATAACTGGAACAAGCGCTGGCAACGGAAACACCACGAAAGGGCACCGGAGAAGTGACAAGGCCCAGTATTTAAGGACAAATACTGGGCGGAGCAAGCCACATCAACCAATAAACGGCAGCAGGAAGCAAAACTGACAGAATGTCGCCAGCAATAGCACGGGCACCGTGATAGCCACCTTCTGTCACAAATCACTTAAACTCTCTCACTTTACCATAAATCTATCTTGCAGGAATACACCACCACCTATCTTTAGCAGGTTTTCACCACTCTTCTATCATCTCATCTAACCACATTAAGTTACTTCTGAAAAGCCTAGAGAAACAGCCTCACACCCCACCTCGAGTCAGGCTTCCAATAGATAGGCACATTTTTGTCAGCTATCTGGCCTCCTGCTCTCCAACTCTTTCAACCACCAAACTAATAGCAATCAGTCTGGCTTTCTTTGGCTTTCTTAGATTCTGTAAATTTGCTGGGCCTATCTACTAGGAACCTGGTTAAACTTAAAAATCTAAAATTTCACTTAGTGATGCCCACTTCTCTCTCTTCATACCACACTCGAAAATAAATTAAACAGGCTCAAAAGTCCACATCCCCTTCTACTCCACAACTACAGGTGGTGCCAAATCTTTGCTATGTGCAACCTGTTGAACCTATTAGCTCACCTTCCAGCCAAAAGTCTTCTACCCCTGCAGGATGGCCCCCTTTTGTCTACCTCCTTCACCAAGTACACCAGGAACCTTATAGCCTACCAAGGCTTTAACCCATCCTCTTATTCCGACCATTCCTTCAGTATAGGTGCAGCCTCTTCTGCATTAAAAAAAACAAGGTACCGCCTCACATTATCCAAAGACTAGGCAGATGGCTGTCTTCATGTTGTTCCCATTACATACCTAAATTCAGGCAATTTTAATCTCATTAGAGTTTGCGGTTATCCACTGTATCTTTTTATATGCTAAAATAAACAATTTTGCAAGTTAATATTTTGGCTTTCACTTTTTGCCTCTATTTGGTTTACCATGCTTACACAGACCAGGCGATGCTGATGATGACCGACAGAATGACTATGCATTTTTGGGCATCTTTGCTTGTTTAGAGACAGACTTTTCAATTGTTTATTCAAACAATTTATAGACAGGCACAGTGCTCCTTTGCAGTTGTGGCAGATGTCATCATCTCTCTCAATCTCCACTTCATCTGTATCTGAAGAAGAGGAGAGTACTGGAAGGATATATTTTAGAGCTACATCATCATCGGTCATTAGGTTATCCTCAGCAGCACCCTTCACTTCTTGCCCACTACTTTTATATTCCTCTAGGCTTTTAGAGGTCTCAAACAATTTCTTTTTACTTTTATTTTCACAGCATTCGCTACTACTTTCAGGATGGTTGTTTTTGTACTTGTTTGTCTCACTGTCAGATGCAGCAGTTGGTTGAACTGTTACACGTTCTTCCATTACCCAACACTAGAATGTGACTTATTGTTGTCTTCAGTGTTCAGTTGTAACAATTGTAAATCAAGGGCTTTAGTAAAGATACATGAAACACATTAGAAATATGCATATTTGCTGGGAGATCTAGGGCATAAGCGACTGGAAATCTGGAGCCGGTAACCACCTGTGGTCTGCTTTTTTCTTATAATGTTGCGTCGACCTTTGTAAGGTCCTCTGGACCCTTACCCATGTGGAGCGGAGTTCCCTCAAGTGCTCTTCCAGTGCTGGAATATTTTGTGCCTCAAAAGACCCCGGAAGTAGGGATGGTTGAAACCCGTAGTTTATCAGGAACGGAGAACTCTGAGTGGATGAGTTCCCAGCACAATTCTGGGCAAACTCGGCCCACGGTAACAGGTTTGCCCAATTATCATGATGGTCCGAAATAAAGCAATGGAGAAACTGTTTCAGAGCTTGATTAGACCTCTCTGCAGCACCGTTAGACTGTGTATGGTACGCTGAGGTGGATTCCCATCTGCCCACAGAAAGCCCTCCATAAACGGGAAACAAACTGGCTCCCATGATCTGAGACCAAAACCTTAGATATTCTGTGGAGACGAAAGACCTCCTAGCAAAAACCTTGGCCAATTCCCTGGCAGAAGGTAGTCCCTTAAGTGGCACAAAGCGAACCATCTCAGAAAACCGGTCTACGATCATTAGGATGACTGTGTAGCTATCACGGTGTCCGTGATTCATGCTATCCTGTGTCTATCACTTGCTGGAGTTCCTCATTGGCTGCCTGCTATCAGCCCACCTCACACAGCCTATTTAAACCCAGTTTGGGCACTCCCAGGTTGCCCTTTCGTGGTGTTTCTGACATCACCTTACCTGACCTGCTTGTCAGGCTTTTGGGCCTGATATACCAGTGATCCAGTGTTCCAGTACTCCGTTGTTCCGGTGTTCCTGTGTTCCAGTACTCCGTTGTTCCGGTGTTCCTGCGTTCCTGTGTTCCAGTACTCCGTTGTTCCGGTGTTCCTGTGTTCCAGTACTCCGTTGTTCTGGTGTCCCTGCGTTCCAGTACTCAGTTGTTCCGGTGTTCCTGCGTTCCTGTGTTCCAGTACTCCGTTGTTCCGGTGTTCCTGTGTTCCAGTACTCCGTTGTTCCGGTGTTCCTGCGTTCCAGTACTCCGTTGTTCCGGTGTTCCTGCGTTCCTGTGTTCCAGTACTCCGTTGTTCCGGTGTTCCTGTGTTCCAGTACTCCGTTGTTCTGGTGTTCCTGCGTTCCAGTACTCCGTTGTTCCAGTGTTCCTGTGTCCCTGTGTTCCAGTACCCCGCCAGTTGATCGTTCCTGAGTTCCAGAGTCTCCTGCCTGCTAGTCTCTCCAGCCGGTTCCGGTCTCCTCTGTGGCTCCAGCAGTTTCGGTCATCTGTCAGTGCAGCGGTGCTCACTCTGGTGTATCCTCCGCTTGAGTTCTGGGCTGTCGCTTAGGCGACATTGTTCTTTCTCGCTCCGGCGACCTTTACTGTTGGCCCAGCGTGCGGACGCTGGTTTACTCCATTAACCTGGTTGCGCTCACTCTGTTGGCCCAGCGTGCGGAAGCTGGTTTACTCCATTTACCTGGTTGCGCTCACTCTGTTGGTCCCAGTGTGCGGACGCTGGTTTACTCCATTAACCTGGTGGCGCTCACTCTGTTGGTCCCAGCGTGCGGACGCTGGTTTACTCCATTAACCTGGTTGCGCTCACACTGTTGGTCCCAGCGTGTGGACGCTGGTTTACTCCATTAATCTGGTTGCGCTCACTCTGTTGGTTCCAGCGTGCGGACGCTGGTTTACTCCATTAACCTGGTTGCACTCATTACTGCTGTCCCAGCGTTCGGACGCTGGTTTACTCCATTTGATCCAGTTACGCTCATTACTGTTGGTCCCAGCGTGTGGACGCTGGTTCACTCCATTAATCTGGTGGCGCTAGTAACTGTTGGTCCCAGCGTTCGGACGCTGGTTTACTCCATTTGATCCAGTTACGCTCATTACTGTTGGTCCCAGCGTGTGGACGCTGGTTTACTCCATTAATCTGGTGGCGCTAGTAACTGTTGGTCCCAGCGTGAGGACGCTGGTTTGCTCCATTAAACCTGGTGGCGTTAGTTACTGTTGGTCCCAGCGTGCGGACGCTGGTTTGCTCCATTCAACCCGGTGACTTATATTGCTGTTGGTTCCAGCGTGCGGACGCTGGTTTGCTCCTTGACTACCCTTACACTGAGGACAGGTTGCTGTCCAATACTTTACGCAGTTGTCTGGTATTCTCTGGCTAAAGACTCCTGCTGAGTGAGACCATTGTTCCTCTCCACACTACTGTCATTATCACCTGGCAGCAAGGTCTCCTCTCTTGGGCTGCCCTGCCCGGTATTGGTAAGGCCGGTAGAACCTAAGTACGTTAACATCTTTAAGGTTGCCTTACCCGGTATAGGCGGGGCCGGTAGAGCCTACACTCAGTACTCCTTTGGGCTGCCTTGCCTGGTATTGGTAAGGCCGGTAGAACCGGTACATGTCATCTCACGGTTGCCTTGTCCCGGTACAGGCAAGGCCGGTAGAGCCTATCGCTATTACTACTGTCACTCGGGTTGCCTTGCCCGGTATTATTGGCAAGGCCGGTAGAACCTATTCTCTTGTCATTTATTGTTGTATTGTTATATATGTATGATACCCTACGGGGATTGCCTTAACATTTCAATAAAGTTACGTTTTTACCAAACCTTAAGTCTGAGAGTCTTCAAATACCGTGACAGTAGCCCTCTGATATGGGTAGTTCAACCATAAAATCAACGGATAGGTGCGACCAAGGACGCTCGCCATTAGAGATAGTTTGAAGGAGGCCCACAGTAAGATGTCTTGGAGTTTTAGTCCGGGCATGCTCTCAGGCTAGGCCACGAAAAGAGCTGAGAAATGGACCATATAAGCTGGTCTCTCCCAATATGACCAGCTACCTTACAGGAGTGATACGTCTCAAGCAGTTTGGTCCTTAAGGTCTCAGGTACAAAACATCTTCCCCTGGGTTTGTCGACCGGCACAGAGGCTTGAGATGCCAAAATCTCCTCTCCCAATGGAGAGGTAATACTTGTACATATAGTAGCCAATATTCGGCCGGAGGGAATTATATGTGTAGGGGTGCTCTCCTCCTCAGAATTCAACCTGAAGTAGCAGCATATGGCATCTGCCCTAATATTCTTAGTGCTAGGAAGATAAGCAACCACATAATTGAATCTTGAAAGAAACAAGGCCCATCTGGCATGTTGTGGAGATAATCTTTTGGACTCAGACAGATATGTAAGATTCTTGTGATCCGTGAGAATAAGAATCGGAGCGCCCGTCCCTCGTCACTCCAATGCTTTTCCCGATGGGAGTGAAATCATGAACCCAACCTTACTCCGTTCATTCGGGAAAGCTTGTGGTACCATCTCTAGGAATATGCCCATCTGATTGAGGAACCCACTGCACAGTGCCGGGTCCCCCTTGTAGCATTGAGGGAGCAGAAAGGAACTGGATAGCCCTCTGGCAACACTGGCTTCTGGAGTAGCAAGAACAACCGGTGCCAGAGCAGGATTGGAGGAAGTCACTGGTTGCCAAGCAGAACGGTCTAGGTGCGCCTTACGGTTTAGGAGCATTTGCATGGCCAGAGATAACTGATCAATACATTGATCCTACATGTCCATCCTGGCCAAAATGCTCTGAACTGGTGGGTTGCCTGTACCATCCGTACTCATGGCCTTTACGTACTGTCACGGTAGCTGGTAGAAATGACAACACGACACAGGTACAGTACAATGAACACCACCTTTATTAAATAGTAATACAGGAAAGAATATGCACAACCCCAATCTCCCCAAGAATTCAGGCAGACGAACAGAGCCATTAATCCACAGCACTACAATATGTACTGTACAAAACTCGCGCCCAACGGAACCTAGAAACAGAGGTTGGGCCTAGCCTATGGTCAAACCAGATCGGTGTCACGGTTACTTACCTTGCGGCCGGCAGTGAGGGAGCCAGCTGCATCTGTGCCTCCTCGCTGTGGGTTACGCCGCATCTGGGCTTCCGGCTGGCATCTCTAGCAGGCGTGCATCATAGGGGAACCCTCAAGTGATGCGTGCACTGCTCTTAAAGGGGCATTGCCCTTGTTGTGTGCTCCACCTCCTCTCACTATTTGTATTTATACTGACTGGACACCAAGCTCAGTCGCCCTTACGTTGGTGTCCAGTGCAGTAGTATCCTGTGTTCCTGAGTTTTCTCCATGCTTGACCTTTGGCTTGTCTGACCATCCATCCTGGTGCTGACCTGTGGCTCTGTCTGACTATCCAGTCCATGTCTGACCCCTGGCTTAGTCTGACTATCCAAGCTGGTGCAGATCTGTGGCTCTGGCTGACTACCCACTCCGTGCTTGACTCCTGGCTTGTCTGCCCCTCCATCCTGGTGCTGAGCTGTGGCTCCGGCCTAGTACTATTCTATACACCTGTGGGCATTATCGCTACCTCGTCTGGTTCTAGCGAGTGGCTGGGTCATATCCCCGGCTCCAGATTTCATTAGTGAGACCCTCCGGAGCAGTCTCCTATTTCTCGTAGAAGTCCCTTGCTCCGGGTTAGGGCTGCTCTCTCACTTTTATTTGTGCTCTGTGATATTTCCTATTATGTGTGCGTATTTTAATAAAGTGGAGTTACATTACAGTACTTGCCTCTTACCTCGTCTCTGATTTTGTGACAAATGGAAAGTCAGATGAAGCCCTTGGAGACCAAGAGAGTAGTCTGACAATGCCAGGGATACACCCGGAGTGGTAGTCAGCTAGAGCCACAGGTCAATACCACTGTGGTTAGTCAGACAAAGCCAGGGTCATACACGGAGCATGTAGTCAGCTAGAGCCACAGGTCAATACCAATGTATGTAGTCAGACAAAGCCAGGTGTCACACACGGATCAGGTAGTCAGTCAGATCCACAGGTCAAGACCAATGTGGGTAGTCAGACAAAGCCAAGGGTCACACATAGAGCAGGTAGTCAGCATGAGCCACAGGTCAAACCAAAGTGGGTAGTCAGACAAAGCCAGAACTCAGAACAGGACTACTAGGAGCTGGTGCACTAGAAGACCACATAATGGTGACTAAGCCCTGTGTCCAGGCAGCTTAAATATCAACCAGGAAGGTAAGGCAGTAACTGGCCACACACACGGGGCCATATAAGGACGAGCATGACATCGCTGGCTGCCCAGACCAGCTGACGTGCGCCTACTCACACGAGATAACTCAGGAATGTGGAAGAGGCCAGTGCCTAGATGCCGGCTGCCCATGTCAGTACACAGTCCATCGGAGCAAGGACAAGGAAGTGGACGGCTCTCCCCTGCTGCAGCCGTGAGGTACATCATGATAAGAGGCCAGAACTGGTGGTGGATAGCATATGTAGCAATAATTCCACCACTGCCAGGAGCACAGATCAGCTGCCTGTGCCCGCTGCTACTGCTGCCAGTCTGCCTTCTTCACGTCACCAAGAAATGGCAAGTGTGACATTAGGGGACCCTCTGTCACATTGCTTGTCACCTCCTCCAACCAGCAGTGAGATGTCTGTAACAGAGCAGCAGCACATAGGGAGTTGGTGGTGGTTATGATTCTGGTGGAGAAGCTGGGGGTATAAGAGACATTAATCATATTTTTTTAGCTCAAACTGAGAAGGAATGGGAGACAGGGATGGGGATGGGCATCACCACCAGCAGTGAGCTTTTGGAATTTGTAACTTCTTTATTTCCTGCTGCTGCTAGGGCAGCAGGATGCTGAGGAGTAGGCTAGTGTGCCACAGACCACCATGGACACAGTGGGAATGGGATCAACAAGTGATGCAGGACTAGGACAGTTTCTACTTGCCAGCAGTAGCAATACTCCTGGTCCTAGCTGCAGTGCTGAATCTGAGGCAGTAGCAGCAACAGCAGCAACATCATCCTCTTCCACAGACAGTGAAGGGGAATGTGAAGGACAAAAGAAAGATGCCATACTTCTCCAGCTTTTCCCTCCCCCCTGAAGACATGGGTATGTGTCTATTTTTCTCTTGGGGTAGGAACAGTGCAGTCATTACCAATGGCACTGTGCACATTTTGTGACAAGTCAGTGAGAAGGGGAAAGGAGGGAACACACCTTGGCACAAGCGCCCTGATATCACACATGAAACACAGACACCATGACATTTATGTGAAACATGTTAAAGCCAAACCCCCACCACAGAAATCAAGCAATGCTGTTGCTGTACCCCTTGACTCTCCAGAAAGGCAATAAGAGATGAAGCAGAGATCAAAGAGGAGGAAGAGTAGAGAAACCCAGGCAAAGACTGGAAGTTCCATGATGAGTGAAACAACTAGCTCGCTATCACGTCTTCCTCTAGGGTAACTGCATCTTCTGCCAATCCACCTCGCTCATCATTACCTCCCCCGCCAGATGTTAGGATGTGGCAGTTCGTATAAACCCATTGAACACTGTGTGGTGCACTGACCACACATGGCAGTGTGGTGATGGAGAAGCGCAAGCAGGGCATCAAGCGCCATCTGAGGAGATTTCATCCCATAGAATATGCTAAGATGGTGGCATGGAGGGTTCATCATTACACAGCAAGTTGTCATGTGTCCTTAGCAAGGTGTGGACAAGGGGTATAGTGACAGCGGCAGTACTTGGTTTCTGGCGTCATGGCGTTTGGATACAGTTTTGCCCCCAGGTGATATTTACTACACACACTGTGCACATTGCAGTTGCTGATGAGAGGCACAGTTCCTGCTCTCAAGGGAAACATTTCTATTCTAGTAACAACACACCCATGATTTTGGAGGAGGGGCAGGTAGAGAATAATTAATGGTCAACTTCTTCTTTTCTCCACATATACTGGGGGCTACTTAGTGTGCTGCTGCTGCCTCAGGCACATCACTGGAGCAAGTCCTGGCAAGTGGAACCTTCATCATCCATCACCCATGTTACTGCTGTTTTTTATCTCATTCCCTTTCAGCTGCCTAATCATCCTGCTGCTAAAACAACTCAGCAGGAGCAGCAAGAACAGCAGTTGCAAATTCTGTATCTACATCAGGGCATTTGATAATGGCCACTGGCCAACATGACATGACCTGCTGGCACTAGGCTAGTAGGGCATTTTTTTTCTCAGGGCTTGTGCTTTAAACATAAATGCAAAAAAAAAATGATAAAA
Organism: Rhinophrynus dorsalis; assembly: GCA_037306005.1. Classification (NCBI taxonomy): domain Eukaryota; kingdom Metazoa; phylum Chordata; class Amphibia; order Anura; family Rhinophrynidae; genus Rhinophrynus; species Rhinophrynus dorsalis. Next base: position 35,953,093 of record CM074719.1, read on the forward strand.
CCCCATAGTCCTACAAAAAAATAGGAGTTTGTTTCAAACAAGCCTAAGTCCTACAAATCAATGTTCCTTTAGGCTTGTTTGGCACAAGCCCTAAGTCCTACAAATCAGGCACCCTCCCCAGACCCCTTTTATACCATGTCTTATGGAGGTTTTTTTTTAATTGTATTTAGGATTTATTTTTTTATTAACTGTCCCCCCAATCCCGGTAAACAACCCCCCCAAAAAAACATTCTCTGTTCAACTGATTCTTTCCCCACACCCCTCCAACACAGGCACCCTCATGCCCCTTTTATATTATGCCTTTGAGAAATAAAATAATATTTGTTATGTGTTGTGTGTAAATTCAATGTTCCCATTGATTTCAATGCAATGAGCTAGGAGAAAAAAGTGGGATAAACTGCACTTTTCACAGGAAATTATTCTCCAAGCGTGAAGTGCCATTATTTGCCGATTTCAGTTTGAGGCGAACATTTTTGCCCATCCCTAGTGACTGTCCAATTTCTGTGTAATTCTATGAACTATGACCTCTTCTACATGAAAAAGAGAGACAATAGAATAACATAGGAACTGGAGTTTCTTACTATACAATTGTTCTCATCTTAAAGGGATAGTAATACTTCGTTTTATTTTGTAGGCATTAAAAAAACATGAAGAACGATATAAGACTTATCTCTCAAACCTTTATTGTTTGAGAGATATTCACAAGCAAAGTTTCCCCTCCCACCCCTTTTACCTAGTGTAAGCCATCTCTTCTCAGATGGGAATACAGTCCATAGACCAGACAGATAACAGCAGGGGACAATTTTCTTCCTATGAGAACAATGAAAGCCCTGCCCCCCTTGACAAGTTTTTCAGGTTTTTCCCTTATCTTAAATGAAGATTGTCCCTCTCTGCAATCTACCTGGGCACCTCCCTTCTGCTCTGGCTGAACAGTGTTACATCAGTAAAAGGGGCGGGAGGGGGATACTTTATCATTGAATTACTCTTGAACTACAACTCTGACAGAATTGAAATAACACTCTCCATGGCCCGAATACTATAATGATTAGTTATAGCTGCTTTTATTAGGAAACATTACTATCCCTTTAATGCATTTTCCCCATGAGTCCTGCAACAGAGAATTATTTCTGATTCTGTGGGCATGATATCCATCAGAAATTAAAATTTACTTTGAAAAACAGCCCATGCAGAACTGATTCATAGTGGTCATTAGGGTTTTCTGCCATATTATAATGGGAGTTTTTTATAGGAGAGTTCCTTTTAATTTAGACAACACAGTGGTTAATTTACATGTAAAAAAATAAACTAACACTGGCACATCATCACTCATGTTTGGTATAATTCCAAGGGAATATGACTGACTCATACCAGCAAGAGTCGGTCAGCACAGGAAATCAGGCAACGAATTGCACTTACACACACACACTAGTGCTAAGTGAATGATCTGATGATCAGGCTATTTTGATAGGCCTCTTGCTCAATTGCCCTGTGAAACTGATAGTCATGTACCATGTCATGGTTTAGGGTAATACTAGTTTATGGGTTTGAACAAACAAACTGCTGTGGTAAACCAACTCAATATTGTGAATATTATTTATAAAATATTTTTTTGTGGATACTGTGAATCATATGGGTTAGTGAAAAGCCTAGGTTGAATTGAGTATCATCCCAAATAGAGAACAGTAGGAAATACTTGGGGTGGCGGGGGGCAGGAGAAAAAAAAGTTTCCCCTTTTAATGCAATGTCTAATAGAGATTAACTGCAATCTCCCTTTCAGTTCGTCTATATGGACCAGACTTCCGACTGCAGGCCTATAACCCAGGAGTGGCAGCCTGGCTGCCTGTCTGCAGTGACTACTGGAGTGATAACTATGGGCGCCTTGCCTGTCAGGACTTTGGATATGACACGTAAGTAGTTTTGGACGCAGAGGCATAACTATAACGGGTGCAATTATAGCGGCATTGTGGAAGTGCTTGAATCGCAGTGGAGTTGTCACAGCTTACCTTGCTGCCTGGGCTGGCTAGCTTGCTACTGCCCCAATCATTGATAAAATACATTTTCAACTCAAGGCTATCAACCTCCTCCTCGCTGTAGTAATGCAGAGCGCTGGGAGATGACATCATGACATCATCTCCCAGTACTCTGCAGTACTGAAGAGAGGACCACGAGGGAGCACCAGCTTCTGAGGTTTATGCAGAAGGAGGCAGAGACCTCTCCTGCCATGCCACTGGACCACCAACGAGGTAGGAGATGAATACTGGGGGGTCAATGTGGAGGCAATGTCGATATTGGGGGCAATGTGGAGACAAGGCAATTTGGGGGCAATGTGGATATTGGGGGCAATGGGAAGGCAATGTGGTAGCAATGTATAGGCAATTTGTGGACAATGTGGAGATTGGGGGCAATGTGGAGGAATGTGGGGACAAAGTGGATATTGGGGGCAATGTGGAGGCAATGTGGAGGCAATATTGAGATTAGGGGCAATGTGGAGATTGGAGAAATGTAGAGGCAATGTGGGGGACAATGTGGAGGCAATATGGATATTGGGGCAATGTAGAGGTGGCCAATGAGGGGCAATGTGGAGATGGCCAATGGAGGTGGCCAATGGGGCTGGCAATGTGGGGGGCATGACAATTTTTTGCACCAGAGCCCGGTGGCTTCTAGTTACGCCTCTGTGTACAGACTCAGAGTGTTAGGATTGAGGGAAAGGGTGATCATACTACAAGTGAGGAGGAAGACACAGGGAGTGAAACTGATGTGGCTGGTGTTAGTAGTAATAATAATGGTGAAGTAGCTGGTGGGACTGGCATTAGGGGAATGGTCGGGGAAGTAATTCTGAGTGGCCAGACTAGTGGTCAAGGGAGCCCACATTCCCCTGACCCTGGGAGTCCCCTTTTCCCAGTCCCCACGATAGTGTCCACATGATCCTGAAGAAGCCAGAACTGTTGGCTAGCAGCAATAATTCCACCTCCACCAGTAACACAGATCAGCTGCCTGTGTCTGCCGCTAGTGATGCCAGTCTGCCTTCTTCAGGTCAACAAGTATGGCATTAGGGGACCCTCTGTCACATTTCTCATCACCTCCTCCAACCAGTGAGATGTCTGTAATAGAACAGCAGCAGCAAGGAGGGACTGGTGGTGATGGTTATGATGATGGTGAAGAAGCAGGGGTGGAAGAGGCATTAATGACTTTTTTAAGCCCAAACTGAGAAGGAATGGGAGACAGGGAAGGGGATGGCCATCAACACCACCACCACCAGCAGCAGCGAGCGTTTGGAATTTGCTACTGCTCTAGTTCCTGCTGCTGCTGAGTTGCAAGTCCAGCAGGATGCTGAGGAGCAGACTAGTGTGCCACAGACCCCCTTTCCCCTCCCCTCTGAAGTCCTGGGTATGGGACTATTTTTCTCTTGGGGTAGCACAGTGCAGTCATCAGCAACAGCATTGTGCACAATTCAGTGAAAAGGGGAAAGGAGGGAACGCACTTTGGCACACCTCACCTGATGAAACATAGACACCATGACTTTTATGTGAAACATGTTAAAGCCAAACACCCACCATAGATATTGGGCACTGCTGTTGCTGTACCCCTGACTCTCCCCAAAGGCAACAAGAGGTGAGGTGGATATCAATGAGGAGGAAGACTAGACAAACCCATCACCTTCTTGCTCGAGGGTAACTACATCTTCTGGCCATCCACCTTGTCTATCTTTATCTCCACCACTGGTTGAGCTAATCAGTAGACATCAGGATGTGACAGTTTGTGTCCCATTGCAAAATGTGTGGTGCACTGACCACACATGGCATTGTGATGGAAGATAATCACAACCAGGGCATAAAGTAGCATCTGAGGAGATTAATTCCCATAGCATATGCTAAGCTGGTGGCATGGAGGGTTCATCATCATCATCATCATTATTATTCTGTTTACAAGTTTTCATGAGTCCTTAGCAGGGAGTGGACAAAGAACATAGTGACAGCAGCAGAACTTGGTTTCTAGTGGGGTTATTTCACTTTGGGAACCCTAAGCATCTTTGGTTACAGTTATGCCAGGTGTTTGATATGAGTCCAGATTGTTCCCAGTCCTTCCCTTATTTATTACACACACTCTACACATTGCAGTTGCTGATGAGAGGCATTCTAGTAACAACACACCCATGATTTTGGACAAGAGGCAGGTGGAGAAGCATTATTGACCAACGTCTCCTTTACTCAACATATACCAGAAGTGGCAGGGGCTAGTTATGCTGCTGCTACTGCCTCAGGAGCATCACTGGAGCTATTCGCAGCAAGTGGAACCTTCATCATCCATCATCTATGTTACTGCTGTTGTTGATCCCATTCCCTTTTAGCTGCCTAATCATTCTGACGTTTAAACAACTCAGCAGCAGCAAGAACAACAGTCACAAATTCTGCAATTATACCATGGCATTTGACAATAGCCAGGGCTCAGGCCTTGTTCATTAAAAAAAAACAGATGCCTATTAAAAAAAAAAAAGTGTTTCCTTAGGGCTTGTGCCAAACACGTCTAAGTCCTACAAATTAATGTTTCCTCAGGGCTTGTGTCAAACTGTTCTAAGACCTACAAATCAATGTGTCCTCAGACAAGTCTAATTTCCTACATCTAATCAATGTTTCCTCAGGGCTTGGGCCTAACACAAGTATTATTTCCTACAACTAATCAATGTTTCCTTAGGGCTTGTGCCTCTAATAAGTCTAAGACCTACAAATCAATATTTTCCTCGGGGATTGGGCCTCTAATAACAAGTCCTACAAATCATCCAGCTAGAAAATACTCTATCCTGTCAAGTATCACAGCTTATGTCAGGGGGTCCCTGTCTGTCACATTATGTACCAATTTCGTACCAATTTATTATTTTGTTTTTGGTTTTATTTTATTAACTGCCACCCAATCCCAGTACAACCCCCCTCAAAAAACATTCCCTGTTCAACTGATTCATACTCCCCTAACACAGGCACCCTCATAACCCTTTTATACCATGCCTTTTGGAAATAAAATAATAACATTTGCTATGTGTTGTGTGTAAATTAAATGTTCCCATTAATTTCAATGAAAAAAAGCAGAAAAACTGCACTTTTAGCAGGAAATTATTCTCCAAGTGCAGAAGAACCATTATTTTCTAATTTTGGTTTGAGCCAAAAATGTTTACCCATCCATACCTAGGACATGTTTGGAAATGAGAAACAATATCAATGTATTCTTCCTGGTAAAAACTTTCAACAACAAAAAAAAGAAAAAAAAAAAAAGAAAAAAAGAAAATGTTTAATTCCATGGGAATTTTCATTTGCCCCCTACTGTGCACTTGGTGAAATCCAGAATTATTCCAGGGCTGAGATGCACTAAAGTTTGATAAAGGCTCAGGATGGCAATGTTGCATCTGCTGTTTGAGTTCCTATATGAGGTTGGCATTTCTGGGACCTCTTTGGAGCCAGGTGACAGTTTGCTGTCTGCTGAAGAGCACAAACAGCAGTTCTACTCACTTAACGTTTTCATTGTGATGCGGATATGTAGTGCACAACCCAGTGGCACTGAAAGGGTTAAACACTGTACTATTGTGAACACTTTTAATATTATTAATATACTATTTGAACAGCCGTTACACGGGCCACAGTGCCTCTGGCAGCCGGTCACGGGGCAGTCACGCGCAGCAGAGACTGCCCGCGCCACTGCTGATACAGAGCTGGATGCTCCTTCGGAGCGCCCAGCTCTGTATCAGCCGCGGCGCGGGCAGTCTGTACTGCGCATGACTGCCGCACGCGCAGCAGTGTCTACTGCGCATGTCGGGCGTTACACACAACTTAGCGAATTATTATATAGGATATTTAATTTAAAACGTGATGCTAATTCAGATTGTTGTCTGTTCCCTTACTGCAGTGCTAGAAGTGAATAAGTGTGTAGGCAATCTGTTACTGAAATATTGCTGCCATCATCCTAAACCTATCAATTACCTTCCTTGGCTTATAGCTAGTGTAATACAACAATACCTTGAGAGCCACATGCTGTCTGTGTTCACCCTTAAGGAAAGGGGAACTATCACTCCTATACAATTTTACCTTATTGTCATCCTCATATAGCGATAACCTTTAATCGTTGTTTTTTTTTGTGTGTTATAAAATTTTACATTATTAAAAATAAGTCATAGCCTTACTTCCAGGCAGACAGCTGTGCACCACAGTCTGTCAATCTTCTTCTGTTCCCTCCCCAAGTATTGTCTCATTCCAACCAGCTGACATGGAGAAATCCTCCGTTATTGGAGGAGGTTGGAACGCGACAATTCCTGGGGAGGAACAGATGAAGATTGACAGACTGACGTACAGAGCCGTACCCACAGACTGTCCAGAAGTAAGGCACTGGCTCATTTTTCATAATGTAAATTCGCCATATCATGCATTTTATAACAAAAAACAACAATTAAACTTTATAGCTATTTGAGAATGACAATGAGGTAAACCTGTACAGGGGTGATAGTTTCCCTTTAAAGGAATAGTAATACTTCGTTTTATCTTTATTTTATTTTGTAGGCATTAAAAAAACATGAAGAACATATGTGTCTTATCTCTCAAACCTTTATGGTTTGAGAGATATTCACAAGCAAAGTTTCCCCTCCTGCCCCTTTTACCTAGTGTAAGCCATCTCTTCTCAGATGTGGAATCCAGTCCATAGACCAGACAGATAACAGAAGGGGACAATCTTCTTCCTATGAGAACAATGAAAGCCCTGCCCCCCTTGACAAGCTTTTCAGGATTTTCCCTTATCTTAATTGAAGATTGTCCCTCTCTGTAGTCTACCTGGGCACCTCCCTTCTGATATGGCTGAACAGTGTTACATCAGTAAAAGGGGCGGGAGGGGGATACTTTGTCATTGAATTACTCTGGAACTACAACTCTGACAGAATTGAAATAACACTCTCCAAAGTCCAAATACTATGATGATTAATTAGAGTTGCTTTTATTATGAAATATTACTATCCCTTTAAGCAAGAGGAGCACTTCACATAAACTGAGAAAGCATGTTGGGAAATGTATTTTCATTACAAACAAATGGGTAACAAATCTGTTGCAGTTTATACTGTTAAACAGAGTATATATAATAAAATTGCATGTTGTACTCAGATGCTACCCACAGCCACAGATTTTAGACATTTCCATGACTTTACCAGCTAGCCGCTCAAGCGACTGCATTGAGGGTTGATTGGCTGGCGTCAGAGCTGGCTGGCCTGAGGGCTGGATAGTCTGAGGGCTGTTTGGCTCGAGTAAGGGCTGGTTGACTTGCCTGAGGGCTTTATATTCTGAGGGCTAGCCTGAGGGTGAGCTGCCTGGCCTGAGGGATGTTTGGCTTGAGGACTGGCTGGTTGGCATGAGGGTTGAAGGGCTGGCTGGCTGGCTGGCCTGTGGACTGGTTAGCATGAGGGCTGCATGGCCTGGGGGCTGGCCAGTTAGCCAGCCCCCAGGATAACCAACCTTCAAGCCAGCCAGTCCTCCAACCATCCCTCAGGCCAGCCAGCCTTCAAACCAGCCAGCCAACAGAATAGCCAGCCAGCCTTCAAGCCAGCCAAGGGCTTGCTGTCTGGTCTGAGGGCAGTACGGCTGGTCTGAGGGTTGGCTGGTTTGAAGGCTGGCTGGCTATTCTGAGGGCTGGCTGGCCTGAGGGCTGGTTGGAATACTGGCTGGCTTGAAGTCTGGCAATCCTGGGGGCTGGCTAACTGGCATGGTGGCTAGTTGGCTGGCCTTTGACCTTATAGTTTGCCTGGGGGGCTGGCTGGCTAACCCAAGGACTGGTCACCATGCCTGGGGCCATCAGTCTAGCTTGCTGGGCTGGTCTCTGGATGGGAATCTATCTCCTTCTGTCTAGCTTGTGGACCTCGGGAGCTATGCTTCGGCCACGTGATCTAGACTCTCTCATCACTATCTTATCTGAGGGCTGACTGACTGGCCTGCGGTCTGTTTGGAGTATCATGATATGTTGCGCTAAACATTGTTTTGATATGCACATCTAGGTCCATTAGTTTACAGAACCCACATTATGTTTCTTCTGTCCTCTAATTCTTCTGGTTTATTCTTCTTAGTACATCAGACTCAGTGTTTTTTTACATAATCACTCTTTGTTCTTTCTACAGGACCAGCTATTATAAAACTGATAAATTGTACATATCATCCACACCTAATGGATTTGCTGTGCTGGACACCAGTATTATAAGTGACAAGTTCTATAGAAGGCTTTACAGAAGGTAGCTATTTTCATTGTTTTCTTTAGGATAATGGAAGATTTTGCAATCACATACTTGCCAAAATTTCACAAACATTTGTAGAGACATGTTTCCTCTTGGCAGTAACATGAAAGATCAGCTGAAGTGGTCTGTACGGTAGTACTCGATGAGGACATTGTCAAATCATTCCCCCTCAAAACAAGAACATGAACATAGTAGATTATGCTGTTGATGATGACCTTAATATTGATGATAATTATGATGATTATTTAAAATATGTCCTTCACTCCACTATCTTTATTTTGATTCAGATAATAAAGGGAACAGAGAACAATGATGATATGGCCAGAAAACTAGCTGAAATGAAAAGGCTTAATCTTCCACCACTACAAAGGATCAATATGCCTGCTTATAAACTCTTTGAGAGATGAACTGGAAAAGTCTAATCTTGTCTTTAACATCACTACCAACCTCATCAGCAGCATCATCACCACCTGATTCTTCCTACTCTTTTGCTGGTGGTGTTGGTGATTGTGACATAGGTGTTGGTGGTGCACTTGGTGTCATACTCACATATACGGATGGGTGAAAGGTTCCATTTTGTTTTTGCCAGATGTTCCGCAATAACAACATGGTTCTCCTCTTTTTCTGAGGAATTTTACACATAGCAAAACCATAATAAATTCCTTCATTTATCCTACACCAAAAATACTTTGCTTATGTCTTTCAAAGAGTACAAACTTTTACCCTTTTACATTTTCATGCCAAAATATGACATTAACAGAAAATAAAATGTAGCAAAAAAAAAACAGGTAGTGAGGGTAGAAGGTGATTTCTTATTGACATAAGGCTAGCGGAGACTCATTGGCTATCACTATGAGCACCTGTATAAAAAAAATGGGAGGAGCTTGTAGGACTGTGATGTGTCCAGTGACTCAGAGGAGGAGGAGGAAGGCACCACTGCCAGCATAGAAGGGTCTGGGAGCCTGCATTGCCCAGACCCAATGATGCACAGTCCCCCAACACCATTTGGCATCTGGGGGAATAAGCTACATGCAGAACTGGGTAGAAGTGAACAGCTTAGGTTAGCTGACTGTGCATGCTGCTACTGCTGCCAGCGTGCCTTGCCATTCTGAGGAGGAAGAGATTATGGTAAGTGCAGGGCACTGTAAGTCACACATGTCATACCCAAGCAGTCCCACTGCCACACAACAGTTTGATACTGGTGTGGGTAAGGGTGGGGGTGGTGTATCTGCTGCAGGGACTCTCTCTAGTGTAGACCATAATGCTGAGGTGGAAAGAGAAGTGACAGTGAGCAGCAAGACTAGTGGTCCGTGGAGCCCATTCCACTGCCCTGTGATTCCCCATTCTCCTGGCATTATCCCTCAGGGAAATGATGCTGAAGAATAGAGAAATGGCAAGTGTGATAGCAGGGGGCCCTCTGTCACATTTGTCATCATCACCAAACCAGTCATACTCCCATACAGCAGCAGCAAGAGGCTGGTGGTGATGGGAATGAGGGTGATGGTGGAGCAGCTAGTGTGGGGGAATGAATGAGGATTGTATTAGTAGTAAGTGAAAAGGAATGGGAAACAGATATGCAAATGGGGATGAGCATCATCACTACCAGCAGGGATATTGCAGAGTTTGCTGCTGCTGTAATTCCTGCTGCTGAGTCACCAGGGAAAGACATACATCTGTCTCAGCAGCAGAATGATGATGAGCAGGCTAGTGTGCCACAGACCACCGTGGCCACAAAAGAAATCGATAGCTGATGTCATTGTACATCCTGTCCTTCCCCAAGGGCACCATGAATTTCTGTGGAAATAAAAGAGGAAGAGTAGAGAAACCCAGCCTGAGCCTGACAGTTTGATGGTGAGTGAAACACCTGCCTTGTCATCTGCTTCTTGCACTAGGGTCTGGGAAGACATAACAACTGTCCCCAACCTGACACCCACAGGATCCTCTTCCTTCTCCTCTTCTGGTGTATGACCTCCGTCAATATTACCTCCCTCACCATCTGATAGCGATTCTCTAAATGCAAGTGTTCATGTGCACCCACTGCGTGGTGAGCTTACCACCCATGACAATGTGGTGTTAACTAATCTAAAGCAAGGAATCAAGGGGCATCTGAGGAGATTCCATCCCACAGAATAGGCTAAGCTGGTGACAGGGAAGATTCATCCTTATTACTCAGTCTTCTCGTTGTCACATGTCGAATGACTAGAGTTATAGTGATAGCAGCAGTTTTCTCTGGGGGGGGGGGTGATTTGACACTGCAGACCTATGCATCAAGGTGTATGGTTGCAGTTGTGCCAGTTGTTTGATATGAAAGCAAATATGTCAGTTTTTCCTAGCCTTTCCCCTATTTCACAATATTTCCTTACACACACTGTGCACATTACATTGCTGATGAAAAACACAGTTCCTTCATACTCTCAAGAGAACAATTAATATTCTAACATACCCATGATTTTGGAGGAGGTGCAAGCATTATAGGCCAATTTTTTTCCTCCAGATACACATGAAGTGGTGGTGGCTAGCTGTGGTGCTGCTACTACCTCAGGTTCATCACTGGAGCTAGTAGTGTTAAGTGGAACCATTATCACCTGTCTCATAATACTGATTTTGACCCCAGTCCCTTGAGCTGTCTACTTTTTCTTCTGCTTTGACAACTTAGCAGCAATAACAGCAGTAGTATCTACCAAGACAGAATTTGCCAATGACTATTAGCTACCATAAAATGACCTGCTGGCACTAGGCCAGTAGGGCATATTTTTTGTGTTAGGACTTGTTCTTGGCAAGCCCGAGGCCTTTAGGGGCCTACAAAGTCCTACAAATCTATTTTTTCTCAGGTCTAAGTCCAACAAATATTTTTTTTTTTTATCAGGACATCTGTTTTAGACTTGTGCACTGCAAACAAGTAATATTGTGGCAGGAAAACTTGCAGTCATAGAAAACATAAGCTAAATATGGCAAAGTTTTCACAAAAAATGTATTGGCAGTGGCAAAAAAGTTATGCATTGGCTATGGGCAGGAAGTTTTGCAAACAAAAACAGGAAATAATTTTTTCATGAAAAGTCCTGCAGGAATTGCTCTGACTTTTCTCTCATCCTAGTGGCAGGAATTTTTGTGGCCACAACTGCTTTGAAACATACTGGTGACCTATCCAGCATATAGGGATTTAAAAGTATAATTTAAACCAATGGGAATTTTGAGGAAATGTTATTTGCCCCATGCTGAAGTTGGTGTACTGTAGAATTATCACAACCTATTTGTCTTTTTTTTTTTTTTTTTTAGATCCTACTGTTCTTCTTATTCAGTGGTCTCACTACGTTGTATAGGTAAGTGTTACATAGAGCAATCTGTACAAATAGCTTTTTTCCCTTTATGGGAATGCAATCACTAGGTTACTTTTGTAATATGTTTCATGTACTTTATAGCAAGGATGTGTAGTAAACGCAGTTATCCGTAACCCTGCAGTCTGGTGTTTTATTGCCCCAGCGCTGGGCCCAGGAGACCTGCTTCACCCCTGGAGTGTGGTGTAAAACACTACCCTGGCGTCACGAGCCGCGCAACTACAAGCACATAAATTCACAACCCGTGCACCACATATGTGTTTTGGCGTCTTTAGTTCACCACAGATGTAGTAAAATTATTGTAACTGTGCCATTTTAATGCAGGATACTTAGGAAAAAAAGCACACTAATTGTACTAGTTTATGTGCTGTCCTGCAGAATTAACACTTCATAAGCATCTCAATGTAACCCTCTCAGTTTCAGAGAGGCATCCAGCACATTGCTTTGCAAAGCTTTGGTTCCTTCTCTGGAGCTCAATGGGGGAGATGCAATAAGGCGTGATAAAGAGGGGATAAAATGGAGAGTTATTGATACCACTTTTCCAGCTCCTATGTTGTCCTATGGAGCCATTGCACTAAGATCTCTCCCACTTGAGGAAATATTAGTGCATTGGCTCCGTAGAATAACAAATTGGAAGTCATCTCCACTTTATTGCTTCTTTATCAAGCCTTAGCGCATAACCCCCAATGAGCTAAAATGCTGATCTGGTTAAAATGTGACACAATGGATATCTAACCAGGGTCAAATTTACATCCCAGGAACCCCTAGGTAAGGCACTCTAGGTGACCCTATCTCTGCCCATGGTCACACTTCCACTCCTCACATGACCCTACCCCTAGCCTCATCCATTGTTTTCTGGCACAGAAAATACCCAAGCCCTATAATAAGCAAGAATAAAAAAAAGCTTGGTTGACAGAGAGATCACCAATGCACTTCAGCACAATACATTTGAGATCTCTATCTATATCCAAGAGGTTAAATAATTGCCTCTTTAACCTTTTGAGTGCCGGAGGGACCAGCATAGCTGATGTGCCCCTCAAAATTTGGAGCTGCAGGTTTACTCTGCCTATTGAGAAATCCGGCCCTGTATCTCTCATTTTCAAGGAGAGTAACAGTAAGAGGACAGCATTTAAACTTATTTTATCACCTCCCCCAAAAATTCACACATTTGTATATCTTCAGCAAAGCAGAAGTAACACTTTATAATAATAACTCAAGACTTAATTTGGCTTAAAAATCCTAATGATCCAAATGAATTTTGTCCTTGCACATCTGTTCAAAAAATGTAATCTTCAGTCAGTCATGAGTGTTATGTCCATGGATGGGGGACACGAGAGTTGCTAACATGATCACAGGGCACTATACATGTTTAAGTACGATGCATTGTGCATCTCCTGGATCTTAAAGGGATAACTCGTCATGGGCAGTCTGCCTGCTTCAGTTAGGAAAAACTGCCAGCAACTGTAATGTCTGCCTCCACGGACAGGATACCCAAGACTGATTAAAGATGTGAAACAAGGGCAGAATTCATAGGTGCCATTAGGATTTTTTGGCCAGACTAAGGTAATTGTGGATTTATTTTTAGAAGATGTTACTTCCCCTTTAAAGTTATCCGGACCCAAATGATAAAAAAAAAAATTGTGTTTTAACCCTTTAATGACCAGGCTTGTGAGCAATGCATTGAAAAGCAATGTGCCGCACACTCCTGTGGTCCTCAAGCAGTTAAAGACATAGATACATATTTATTTTATATTTCCCACCCATTTTAGCGATGCCGCTTCTGCTTATTGCCTGGAACTTTATGAAAGCACTAACCAGAACATGGTGAACTGATATCTAATTCATAAGAAAGTCACTGTACTGTGGCTTTAATTTATATGTGGACATTTACATAGGCATATTACCTCCCCCAGTCACTGACAGTGCTCAGCAATGCATTGCTCACCTTCTCTTGTACTGAAAGGGATACGTGTCAGAGTGGGGAGGTAATACAGGTCAAGGACAAGAAATGACCACATGACATTCTTTAATCCATTGACTGCCAGAGGGGCACGCAATGCATTGCAAACTCAAATGCACAGCAACGCATTGCATACCCCCTCTGGCACTCAAATGGTTACGTAGCTTAATCTGTAAAATTAAATAAGTCAAAAACCAGTTATCTAAATAAAAAGCCTAATACTACTCTTTCAAAATTACTATAGTTGTTTTTAAGGTGATTGGGTCACTTTAAAGGGCCCTCTGGGGCCCATAATTCCATACCTTCCAAGATTTCAAATGGCCAAAGAGGGACACTTTTGTCTTAGGTGATGTTTCTTGGGATGTGGTTGGTGGGTGGGGCATTACAAAGAATCTTATGTTATTCCACGACCTATTGACGTCTTTTTATATACCTGAATAAATGATTTAGAGCAAGACCAAAGTATTTTTTTAAACAGACTAATTTTACTGAAGTTTAAACAAACATTAATGTGAGTTGTATTAATGTGGAGCAATGTGATACACTTATATACACACCACACAGTCTGATCTCCTAAACACAGGGACACCAGGGTGATACACTTATATACACACCACACAGTCTGATCTCCTAAACACAGGGACACCATGGTGATACACTTATATACACACCACACAGTCTGATCTCCTAAACACAGGGACACCAGGGTGATACACTTATATACACACCACACAGTCTGATCTCCTAAACACAGGGACACCAGGGTGATACACTTCTATACACACCACACAATCTGATCTCCTAAACACAGGGACACCAGGGTGATACACTTATATACACATCACGCAGTCTGATCTCCTAAACACAGGGACACCAGGGTGATACACTTCTATACACACCACACAGTGTGATCTCCTAAACACAGGGACACCAGGGTGATACACTTCTATACACACCACACAGTGTGATCTCCTAAACACAGGGGCACCGGGGTGATACACTTCTATACACACCACACAGTCTGATCTCCTAAACACAGGGACACCGGGGTGATACACTTATATACACACCACACAGTCTGATCTCTTAAACACAGGGACACCAGGGTGATACACTTATATACACACCACACAGTCTGATCTCCTAAACACAGGGACACCAGGGTGATACACTTGTATACACACCACACAGTCTAATCTCCTAAACACAGGGACACCAGGGTGATACACTTATATGCACACCACACAGTCTGATCTCCTAAACACAGGAACACCAGGGTGATACACTTCTATACACACCACACAGTCTGATCTCCTAAACACAGGGACATCAGGGTGATACACTTCTATACACACCACACAGTCTGATCCCCTAAACACAGGGACATCAGGGTGATACACATATATAAACACCACACAGTCTGATCTCCTAAACACAGGGACACCAGGGTGATACACTTCTATACACACCACACAGTCTGATCTCCTAAACACAGGGACACCAGGGTGATACACTTCTATACACACCACACAGTCTGATCTCCTAAACACAGGGACACAAGGGTGATACACTTCTATACACACCACACAGTCTGATCTCCTAAACACAGGGACACCAGGGTGATACACTTATACACACACACTGCACAGTCTGATCTCCTAAACACAGGGACACCAGGGTGATACACTTATATACACACCACACAGTCTGATCTCCTAAACACAGGGACATCAGGGTGATACACTTATATACACACCACACAGTCTGATCCCCTAAACACAGGGACATCAGGGTGATACACTTCTATACACACCACACAGTCTGATCTCCTAAACACAGGGACATCAGGGTGCGAAAGGAGGGATTTGGGTTTTAAAGAGGAACTGTCCCTTCTAAAGAGGGATGCTTGGGCCCTTAATATATCCTAAAGAGGGACACTTGGCAAGTACGGGCCTCCAATATATCCTAAAGAGACTTCACCTCTTCATCACTTCCTCCTTCCCACTACCCTTTCACTACTCTATCCCTCTTCCTACCATCCCTTTCACCTCTGTACCTTTTGCCACTCTCCCTTTCACCTCTCTATTCCTGCCTTCATCCCACACTCCCTTTCACCTCTCTGTCCCCCACATTGCTTAATCATCACATACCCCATATAGTGGCTGGCTCTAGTGTCAGTGAGAATGTGAGCTGAATGGAGGGCCGTGGATCACCAATCCATGCTGCTCAAGGTCTTCTCTTATTGCCACTTTGTTGCCCAAGGTGCGCAGCTATTCCCTCTTTTTTATTATTAGGGATGGGTGAAAGTTGTCGGCGTGTTCCCGTGAGAAATTTCGTGAAAACCACGTTGTTATCCACTTTTTTTGTGGGAAAATCCGCTTTAAAACTAGCGGTTAAAATTTTTGCATCTTTCGCCCATTGGCCAAAATCTATAGCCATTTTTTCAGTGGCTATATATTTTCCGCCCATTGATTTACGTTGTTTTTTTGCACTTCCGCTATAAAAAGTCATGTTTTCGCTGAAGGCAAACCCAGTGAAAGCAGCTACAGAGTGAGATAGACATGCTGTGCTGTTCTGCTGTGATATTTTGCAAACATTGAGGCAGGAAATGCTCATAGTGACTCCTATCACTATGAGCAGCAAAAATAGGAACTGGAAGGACCCTTATTATGTGTCCACTGAGTCTGAGGAGGAAGGGACCACTACTGGACCAATGCTGTCCAGTCACCCTAAATCTCCCCAAGGGAACTTGGGGAATTTAATGAGAAGGGAGGGAGTAAAGGGAATGGGAAGGAAGGGAGAAAAGGGAATTGGAAAGGGGGAGAAAAGGGAATGGGAAGGGAGGGAGAAAAGGGTCCTGCCCCTGCTGCAAGTGCCACCATTGCTGTTCCTCCTGCAGCCACTAGTGTTGTACCTGCTTCCAGATGTGCTTCACCTGCTGCCAGTGCCACCATTGCTGTACTTGCAGCCACTAGTGTTGTACCTGCTGCCAGACGTGCTGTCCCTGCTGCCAGTGCCACCATTGCTGTACCTGAGGCCACTAGTGTTGTACCTGCTGCCAGATGTGCTGCCCCTGCTGCCAGTGCCACCACTGCTGTACCTGCAGCCACTAGTGTTGTACCTGCTGCCAGTGCTGAACCTGCTGCCACTAATACTTTGCCTGCTGCTAGTGTTTCTTGTAGTACTCAGGGGGGTAAGGAGAAAATGATGCCAAGTGTGACAGCAAGGGATCCTAAATCACACTTGCCATTCCCAAGCAGTCCTGCCAGTGCTAGTACTACTGCTACTAAGGTCCAGCGTTAGGAGTGAAGGAGGGGATAATCAACAATATACTCATATTATTAGTGACTGTGAGACTGAGGAGGAAGACTCTGCGGCTGAACTTGGTTGGTGTTAGTATTAGCAGCAGTAATGGGGAAGCAGCCGGAGTGGTAGGGGAAACATTTGAGAGTGTCCAGTCTAGCGGTCAAGGGAGCCCACACCATTCATCTGGCTCTGAGAGTCCCCTTCCCTTCACTACAGTGTCCAAGTTGAACATGATCCTTAAGAGGCCAGAACTGGTGGGGAAGAGCAGGCTGAGAATTAATACCATCACCACCAGCAGGAGCACAGATCAGCTGCATGTGCCTGTTTCTACTGCTGCTAGTGCTAGTCTGCTTTCTTCTTCAGGTCAAAAGGAAATGGCAAGTGTGACATTAGGGGACCCTCTGTCACATTGCTCGTCACCTCCTCCAAGCAGCAGTGGGATGTCTGGAATAGAGCTGCAGCAACAACAGCATGTAGGGACTAGTGGTGGTGGTGTTGATGATGGTGGAGAAGCTGGGGTGGAAGAGACATTGATGGCTTTATTAGCAGAAACTGAAAAGGAATGGGAGACAGGAATGAGGATGGGCATCACCACCACCACCACTAGCAATGACATTTTGGAATTAGAGGAATTTGCAACTGCTCTGATTCCTTCTGATGCCGAGTTGCAAGGGCATCAGGATGCTGAGGATCAAGCTAGTGTTCCACAGACCACCGTGGACACAGTGGGAATGGGGTCAATAAGTAATGCAGGTCTAGGACAGGTTCCACTTGCCAGGGTCAGCAATACTCCTGATCCTAGTTGCAGTGCTAAATCTAAGGCAGTAGCAGCAACAGCAGCAACATTATCTGCTGCCACAGACAATGAAGGGGAATGCGGAGGGCAAGAAGAAACAGGCCATTCTTTTCCACCTGTTCCCTTCCCCCTGAAGTCATCATGGGTGTGGAACTATTTTTTTGTTGGGGCAGGCACAATGCAGTATTCAGAAACGGCACTGTGAACAATTTGTGAAAAGGGGAAAGGAGGGAACACACCTTGGCACAAGCGCCCTCATATTGCACGTGAAACACAGACACCGTGACATTTACGTCAAACATGTTAAAGACAAACACCACACCACAGAAATTAAGTACCGTTTTTGTTCTGACTCTCCAGAAAGGCAACAAGAGTCGGGGTGGAGATCAAAGAGGAGGGGGAATAGAACAACCCGGCAGAGACTGGAAGTTCCATGACGAGTGAAACAACTGGCTCGCCATCACCTTCTAGGGTAACTACTAGTGTTGAGCGAGCATGCTCGGCCGATGCTCGGATCGGCTCGAGCATCGCTCTGCTCGGCACATGGCGGTACTCGTACGAGTACCGCATGTGCTCGCCCGCCATGTTCGGGTCTCCTCCCCGCACGTTTTGCGGCTGCTGCGCAGCCAATAAACGTGCAGGGAGGCTCTGACATCAGTGTAATGCCAGCAGCCATGTTGGCTGCTGGCATTACACTGATTCGCTGGCCACAACCCGTGGTCGGGTGCTGTATAGCACCTGACCAGCGAGTTCGGCTCAGTCTTAGCCAGGGAGAGCTGAGGATAGGAAGGGAAAGTCAGTGTAGGGAGGAAAAAAAGCAAAATTGTGAAAAAAAAAGAACCAAAAGTCCTTTTTAGGACTACTGTGTGTGGGGGCAGCAGGTTATTTTGTGTGGGGGGGAAAAAAAAAACAAAAAAAAAAAACATATATTCTGTTTAGTGTGCAAAGTTGCAGATTAGAGCACATTCTGTTTAGTGTGCACAGTTGCAGATTAGAGCACATTCTGTTTAGTGTGCAAAGTTGCAGATTAGAGCACATTCTGTTTAGTGTGCAAAGTTGCAGATTAGAGCACATTCTGTTAAGTTTTCAAACTCAAATATTAAAGTCACATATTCCATTCTGTGTTCGTCACCGCAGTTTAGCAGCCTATTCTGTGTACTCTGCACAGTTGCAGAATAGGAAGAAATACTGTTAAGTTTTCAAACTCAAATATTAAAGTCACATATTCCATTCTGTGTGTGTCACCGCAGTTTAGCAGCCTATTCTGTGTACTCTGCACAGTTGCAGAATAGGAAGAAATACTGTTAAGTCTTCAAACTAAAATATCAAAGTCACATATTCCATTCAGTGTGCGTCGCCGCAGTTTAGCAGCACATTCTGTGTACTGTGCAGAGTTGCAGAATAGGAAGAAATACTGTTAAGTCTTCAAACTCAAATATCAAAGTCACATATTCCATTCAGTGTGCTTCGCCGCAGTGTAGCAGCACATTCTGTGTACTGTGCAGAGTTGCAGAATAGGAAGAAATACTGTTAAGTCTTCAAACTCAAATATTAAAGTCACATATTCCATTCAGTGTGCGTCGCCGCAGTTTAGCAGCACATTCTGTGTACTGTGCAGAGTTGCAGAATAGGAAGAAATACTGTTAAGTCTTCAAACTAAAATATCAAAGTCACATATTCCATTCAGTGTGCTTCGCCGCAGTTTAGCAGCACATTCTGTGTACTGTGCAGAGTTGCAGAATAGGAAGAAATACTGTTAAGTCTTCAAACTAAAATATCAAAGTCACATATTCCATTCAGTGTGCTTCGCCGCAGTTTAGCAGCACATTCTGTGTACTGTGCATAGTTGCAGAATAGGAAGAAATACTGTTAAGTCTTCAAACTAAAATATCAAAGTCACATATTCCATTCAGTGTGCTTCGCCGCAGTTTAGCAGCACATTCTGTGTACTGTGCAGAGTTGCAGAATAGGAAGAAATACTGTTAAGTTTTCAAACTCAAATATTAAAGTCACATATTCCATTCTGTGTGTGTCACCGCAGTTTAGCAGCCTATTCTGTGTACTCTGCACAGTTGCAGAATAGGAAGAAATACTGTTAAGTTTTCAAACTCAAATATTAAAGTCACATATTCCATTCTGTGTGTGTCACCGCAGTTTAGCAGCCTATTCTGTGTACTCTGCACAGTTGCAGAATAGGAAGAAATACTGTTAAGTTTTCAAACTCAAATATTAAAGTCACATATTCCGTGTAAGATGAAGAAGGTGGGTAAAAAGGGACGGGGAAGTGGACGTGATCCTGATAGTTCAGGGCGCGGGTCAGGACGCGGAGAAACTGTGCCTGGTGCCAGAGCACAAGAAAGAAAGACATCCACCATACCTAGCTTCATGTCTCATTTCACAGGGCGTCGCAGGACATCACTCTCGAGGTCCGACCACTGCAAACAGGTGGTCGGTTGGATGTCAGCTGATACTGCTTCCAGTCGGTTAAGCACCACCCTGTCTTCCACCAAGTCCACTCTCAGTAGCCAAGAGTCTGGTCAACATAATCCTCACTCTGATCATCCTTCCTCCCACCATACACGGTCTGGTCAAAGAAGTGATCCCACACTGGGATATAGTGAGGAGCTCGTCTCATCACCAATCCTTCATTTGACCCTCTCTCCAAGCACGCTTGCAGAGGAACATGACATCTTGTGCCCTGATTCACAACCTCTAGAGGGTACCCAATCACAAGAAGATGACAGATGTGAACGGCATTTAAGGTCAAAGGAAGTAGTGGATGATGATGATGATGATGAGACACAGTTGCCATTAAATCAACCACTATTTCCGTCTCAAGACCTTGTTGAGGAGAATGTTATACAGTTGTCAATGACTGAGTATGTGGTGGGATCAAGACATGAGGAGGATGATCAGAGTGAGGAAGTGGAGGAGGACTTGGTGGACGATGAGGTGACTGACCCCACCTGGGAAGGTGTAGAGCCGAGCGATGACAGCAGTCCTGAGGGTGAGCCATCTGCAGCACCGCAACAGGCTGGAAGAGGCAGTGGTGTGGCTACAGAAAGAAGGCGGACCGCACCAAACCGGCCCGCAAATGTTCCACGGAGCACCCCCTTGCGTAAATCTACTTTGCCAAAGGGTAGGTGTTCCGCGGTATGGCGTTTTTTTAAGGAAAGTGCGGACGACAAAAGAATTGTAGTTTGCAACCTGTGCCACACCAGAATGAGCCGAGGCATGAACACTAGAAACCTCACCACCACCAGCATGATCCGACACATGGCATCCAAGCACCGTAATAAGTGGGAGGAACGCCTGGATCGCCCATCTGTGTCTGCAGGCCACACCACTGCCTCCTCTTCCCCTGTTTTCGGTGCCGGCCAATCGCCTGTCGATGGCGCAGGCCCGCATACCTCCCGCCCTGCACCTGTACCATCTGAAGCACCATCAGCGACCACATCCACTTCCCTGTCCCAGCACAGCGTCCAAATGTCGTTACCCCAGGCATTTGAGCGCAAGAGAAAATACCCAGCCACCCACCCACAGGCCATAGCACTAACCTCACACCTTTCCAAATTACTGGCCATCGAAATGCTGCCATTTAGGCTTGTGGACACTGAGTCCTTCCGCAGCCTGATGGCAGCAGCTGTCCCTCGGTACGCGGTCCCCAGCCGCCACTACTTTTCCCGGTGTGCCATCCCCGCATTACACCACCATGTGTCCCGTAACATCACCCGTGCCCTGACCAACGCAGTTACTGGGAAGGTCCACTTAACGACTGACACATGGACAAGTGCTTGTGGCCAGGGATGCTACATTTCCCTGACAGCACACTGGGTGAATGTCGTGGAGGCTGGGAGCGACTCGGACCCTGGGATGGCACGGGTGCTACCCACGCCGAGGATTGCGGGCCCTACCTCCATCAGGGTTTCCGCCAGCACCTACGTTATTGGCTCCTCCTCCTCCGTTTCCACCTCTGAATTCTCTACACGCAGCGCCACTCCCCCATCAGCCAGTAGCTGGAAGCAGTGTAGCACTGCAGTGGGGAAGCGTCAACAGGCCGTGCTGAAGCTGATCTGCCTTGGGGACAAACAGCACACGGCCTCAGAGCTGTTGCAGGGGATTAGTCACCAGACCGAGCAGTGGCTCTCGCCACTCAACCTTCAACCAGGCATGGTTGTGTGTGATAATGGGCGTAACTTGGTGGCGGCTTTGGAGCTCGGCAAGCTCACACACGTACCATGCCTAGCGCATGTATTTAATTTAGTGGTTCAGCGATTTCTAAAAACCTACCCCAATGTGCATGATCTCTTGACCAAGGTGCGCCGCGTGTGTGCACATTTCCGTAAGTCATCTACAGCTTCGGCCGGCCTGTTGAAGCTGCAGCAGCGCTTACAATTGCCAGCTCACCGGCTGCTGTGTGACGTGAGCACGCGCTGGAACTCCACCTTCCACATGTTGGCCCGGCTTTGTGAGCAGCAGAGGGCAGTAGTGGAGTACCAGCTGTTACACGGTCGTCGCCTCTCCGTTCAACTTCCTGTAATCAGAAGTGAGGAGTGGGAATGGATGTCAGACCTCTGCGAGGTTTTACGCAATTTTGAGGAATCGACACAGATGGTGAGCGGCGATAACGCTATTATCAGTGTAACCATCCCACTTCTGTGTCTACTGAAACGCTCGCTGCTCACAATTAAAACCGACGCTTTGCATGTGGAAGAGGTGGAAATGGGGGAGGAAGAGCTTACACAAGGTGATAGCCAGAGCACCCTCACTTCGTCTTCTCAGCGACAATTGGAGGAGGCGGAGGAGGAGGAGGAGGAGGAAGACACGGTTGCCTCCGCTACAGAGGGTAGCCATGGAACTTTAGTTCCATCTCTTCAGCGTGGGTGGGCAGAAGAGGAGGAAGAGGATGAGGATATTGAGAGTCATCCTCCTGGTGAGGACAGCGAAATCTTGACTGTTGGTACTCTGGCACACATGGCTGACTTTATGTTAGGCTGCCTTTCCCGTGACCCACGCGTTGTACGCATTTTAGACAACACGGATTACTGGGTGTTCACCCTTCTGGACCCCCGCTACAAAGAGAATTTCTCATCTCTCATTCCTCCGGTGGAGAGGACAAGCAAAATGGTGCAATACCAGAAGGTTCTTGTTGAAAAATTGCTCCAAAATTTTCCATCTGACAACGCTGGCGGCAGAGTACGTACTACCTTGGCCAACCGAGAAGGGGAGAAAAGGGGAGCACACAGCAGTTCCGACAAAGGCAGGGCAACACTCTCCAAGGCGTGGGACACCTTCATGACACCCCGCCAGCACCCTCACCCTGATGCGCAGCCTAGTGTCACAAGGAGGGAAAAGTTTTGGAAGATGGTGAAGGAGTACGTAGCAGACCGTGTCAGCGTCCTCAATGATCCCTCTGTGCCTTACAACTACTGGGTGTCCAAGCTGGACACGTGGTATGAACTGGCACTCTACGCCTTGGAGGTGCTGGCCTGCCCTGCCGTCAGCGTTCTGTCTGAGCGGGTATTTAGTGCTGCTGGTGGCATCATAACAGATAAGCGTATCCGCCTTTCCACCGACAATGCTGATAGGTTGACACTTATAAAAATGAACAAGGCCTGGATTTCCCCTGACTTCTCCACTCCACTGGAGGAAAGCCCCGGGGGAACATAAACTCACTTTATATATGTTATTTACAATGATGGGAATACTCTGTATTCCCATTCACCCCTTCCACCCAAAAAACGGGTATATGGTTGACTCTTAATCTTCTCATCCTCCTCCTCCTCTTCCATATGCCCTGTGCTATAATTTTTATATAGGGCCAGCTAACCAGCGGGCCCTGTGATATAATTTTTATATAGGGCCAGCTCACCAGCGGGCCCTGTTTGACAATTTTTATATAGGTCAGCTCACCAGCGGGCCTTCTCATATAATGTTTTATTGGGTCAGCTCTCTAACGGGCCCTCTCATATAATGTTTTATAGCGTCAGCTCACTAGCGGGCCTTCGCATATAATGTTTAGGATGGTCAGCTCTGCAGCAGACCCTCACCCATAATGTTTTAGATGGTCAGCTCAGCGCACGTTTCCCTCTTAATCATGGCCTCAGTTCAATAAAATCAAGGACATTTTGGGGAGAATTTGCCTCTGCGCACGTTTCCCTCTTAATCATGGCCTCACTTCAGAAAATCAAGGAAATTTTTGGGAGAATTTGTCTCTGCGCACGTTTCCCTCTTAATCATGGCCTCACTTCAGAAAATCAAGGAAATTTTTGGGATAATTTGCCTCTGCTCACGTTTCCCTCTTAATCATGGCCTCACTTCAGAAAATCAAGGAAATTTTTGGGATAATTTGCCTCTGCGCACGTTTCCCTCTTAATCATGGCCTCACTTCAGAAAATCAAGGAAATTTTTGGGATAATTTGCAGATAATATACAAGTAAATATACAGCAAATATTGTTTGGTAACAATTTTTCGCCTAAAGTCGTTTTTATTTTCCTTTTTGTGTGTTTTATGGTCAGTCTGTAAAAATGGCGTACTACGGGCGAAAGATCGTTCCCAGCAGCGATGTTGGAGTCCAAGATGCATCCAGACATCCTCCCTATGCTGTCCCTGAACCATTTCTGTGGTGTTTCCATCCTTTTCTGCCCTTTTCCTATGGACCAGGCACCCTCCCCTCATCAGAGCAGGGGGTGCCTGGTGTAATGCTCGAGTCCTCCCATTGACTTCAATGGGGCTCGGGTGCTCGGCCGAGCACTCGAGCCTCCGGGGGCGCTCGGTCAGAGCACCCGAACAGCCGAGCATTGGGGTGCTCGCTCATCACTAGTAACTACATCTTCTGCAAATCCAAATCATTCATTACCTCCCCCGCCAAATGATAGCTACGCTGTTGATATTAGGATGTGACAGTTCGTCTCTACCCATTGCACACTGTGTGGTCCACTGACCACACATGCC
Source organism: Rhinophrynus dorsalis (assembly GCA_037306005.1). Taxonomy (NCBI): domain Eukaryota; kingdom Metazoa; phylum Chordata; class Amphibia; order Anura; family Rhinophrynidae; genus Rhinophrynus; species Rhinophrynus dorsalis. The sequence continues at coordinate 35,977,693 of CM074719.1, forward strand.
AGTGTGGTGGAGGAGAATCGCAATCAGTGCATCAAGCGGCATCTGAAGAGATTCCATCCTGCAGAATATGCTAAGATGGTGGCAGGGAGGGTTCATCATTACTATTAAACTGTCAGCAAGTTGTCATGTGTTCTTAGCGGGTCTGGAAAAGGGGTACAGTGACAGCGGCAGTACTTGATTTTGGGTTTCATGGTGTTTGGATACAGTTGTGCCCCCACACGTTATTTACCACACATACACACACACACACACTGATTTAATGGGCAGCTTGTTCTTTTCTCCATATATACTGGGGGCTACCTATTCTGCTGCTACTGCCTCAGGCGCATCACTGGAGCCAGTCATGGCAAGAGGAACCTTCATCATACATCTTCCATGTTACTGCTATTGTTGATCCCATTCCCTTTCAGCTGCTTAATCATCCTGCTGCTTATACAACTCAGCAGCAGCAGTACGAAAAGCAGTTGCAACACATTTGACAGTGGCCACTGGCCAACATGACCTGCTGGCATTAGGCCAGTAGGGCATTTTTATTTTTTTCTCTGGGCTTGTGTTTTGATAAATAATAATTAAAAAATAAAAAAAAACTAGTCCTACAAAAAAATAAGCAATTTTTGGGAGGTTTGTTTCTAACAAGCCTAAGTCCTAAAAAATCAATGTTTCCTTAGGTCTTGTGCTAAACAAGCTCAAGTCCTACAAATCAATGTTTCTTCAGGGCTTGGGCCTCTAATAAGTCTAAGTCCTACAAAGGCCTCTAACAACAAATCAAACAAATCATCTACAAAATACTCTATCAAGTCAGGTATCAGTCCACCCCAATGGCAGCTTATGTCAGGGGGTTCCTGTCTCTATCACTTTACATACAAATGTCTTATTTTATTTTATTGATTTATTTTTTATTAACTGTCCCCCGAATAGCAGTCAAGAAACCCCCCAAAACAAATTATTTGTTCAAATGACTAATTCACCATCACAGGCACCCTCCACAGACCCCTTTTATACCATGTCTTATGGTTTTTATTTTATTTTATTTAGGATTTCTTTTTTATTAAGTGCCCCCCAATCCCAGTAAACAACCCCCCAAAAATCATCCCCTGTTCAACTGATTCTTTTCCCATACCCCACCAACACAGACACCCTCATACCCCTTTTATACTATGCCTTTGGGAAATGAAATAATATTTGCTATGTGTTGTGTCTAACTTCTATATTCCCACTGATTTCAATGGAATGAGCTAGGTGAAAAAAGCGGAAAAAAGCAGAAAATCTGCACTTTTCACTGAAAATTTTTCAACAAGCGGAAAATGCCATTTTTCGCCGATTTCAGTTTGAGGCGGAAGTTTTCACCCATCCCTATTTATTATCACAGAGCTCTAATATACAGGCTCCATCTCACTTCTTTGCTCATACAGAGGGCCTGCACATGTGTACCTCTGCCTTACTCTGATTATGCATGGGCTCTCTGGCACTTGTGCCAGAATCATCTAGAGCACAGCAATGCATTGTACCCCATAGATAGCCATCCCCCCATCCAGTTCTCATCATCCTCAGCTTCAAGTTGGAAGGCTGAGGGTGATAGGAGATATACTCCAACCCGGCAACATTGGCCATTTTTGCCCTCCTAACATCCTCAGGTAAACACCACGCACAATCAATATACTCTCACATAGTTCAGCAATGGGCAACTCAGTCCTTACATTGCTAGTAGCTTCTAAAAAATAAACATTAAAACAAATCTTAAAGCAGGAACATGCTCTTGGCTGTTATTTTGTTTATAAGGAAATTAAATGTTTGGGAGATGTCCTCCTTAATCTCACCCATAGTCAGCTTGCCATTCCACGTGACTTCACACCAGGACCATCCACAATTGTCTGACAACAGTGGCTTATCCTGGATGTCTTAGGTTCTAAAAATAAATATTTACTTAGTGTATTAGCCTCTGTGAGCAAGTTAGGAATGATTAAGGTTTCTCCATATCTCCTTTCCCACAAGCTTGTTTCAGATTGATTTGGTTGAACTGGAGTTTCCCCAATACTCTCCAAATATGATCCAGTGAAAACACCATGGAAGTTTTCTCATCTATATTCCAGACAACCCCACAGTTATTATTTGGGTTTCATTCCATGCAAAGCCATCAGACATCACAATGATCCACTGATGCAAGAGCTAGAAAATGTAAAATATGTACACAAACAAAGTCATAATTGGAGCAATGCATTGTAAACCTGCCATTCATTTTTAGTAGCAGTACTCTATTCTGGTTTACAGCAATGCAAGGCTAGCAAATTAACAAAATACCCTTACTTTGCCTATACACAAAAGCAAAGGCAAGAAAAAAAATGAAAGAGGCTGACACAAAGTTACAATGCATTGTGTCATTTACACTCAAAGATTGAATCTACCCTGAAAGCTGTATATTGGATAAAGTATGTCATACAGTGTTATATTCCTCTGTTTGACAGCTATTGATAATTGTAACAATAATTGGTTTAGCCATTTGAGTGCCAGAGAAGTAAACAATGCAATGCAATAGTTTTAAAGGGATAGTAATACTTCATTTTATCTTTATTTTATTTTGTAGGCATGAAAAAAACATGAAGAACGATATGAGTCTTATCTCTCAAACCTTTATGGTTTAAGAGATATTCACAAGCAAAGTTTCCCCTCCCGCCCCTTTTTCCTAGTGTAATCCATCTCTTCTCAGATGTGAATCTGGTTGTAAGACCAAACAGATAACAGCAGGGGACAATCTTCTTTGTATGAAAACAATGAAAGCCCTTGCCCCCTTGACAAGTTTTTCAGCTTTTTCCCTTATCTTAATTGAAGATTGTCCCTCTCTGCAGTCTACCTGGGCACCTCCCTTCTGATCTGGCTGAACGGGGGGGGGGTACTTTGTTTGTGAATCTCTCTTAAACCATAAAGGTTTGAGAGATAAGACATATCATTCTTCATGTTTTTTTAATGCCTACAAAATAAAATAAAGATAAAACGAATTATTACTATCCCTTTAACTTGCGATAAACCTATTTGAGACCCTGCGGAGGTTGGGTATATGGAGAGTTACGTGGACCTCCCTTTATAAGACAAGTTCAGTTTGTTTCATAGAGAATTAAACTCTGTGTATAAATTAAACTGGCCATTTGCTGTGAAACTAATTGTATTTTGAGAAATTAACCTTTATGTTTTGGGGTAAAAATGTGGAACTTCATGCCAATTCCCTGTACATTATGTTAATTAATTATTTTAGGCATCCAAACGTATTACTCACTGTGATAGTAGAAATGACCCCAGAGTGTGTGGACTCTAACTTGATTAGTCCATAGCACAGTGGGAGGTAGGTAATATTATCCCCGCACATAAACTAAAAAGCATAGATTATACCACACTGTTTCACCAACAAATAAAGGTTAATTTCTTAAAACGTTTGATATTACAAAAAAATGCCTTGCAAAATATACAAACACTTTTTAATTCTTAACTATACATATCTTAAGATGACAGGTCCACTTTAAAGAACTATCTTTTTAGGACTGCATCCCTGCTGATCGTCATCTTTTCCCATTTTTCATTGTAAATCTGTTGTATTTCTTGAACTGCAGAATGTGGGAATTCTTTAAAATCTGTGCCTAGCAAGGTAGTAGGTGGAACCTATGCATCAATAGGAGATTGGCCATGGCAAGTGAGTCTTCAATACTATTCTACACATTCTTGTGGTGGTTCTATCATTACACCCAAATGGATAGTGACTGCAGCTCACTGCGTAGAGGGGTAAGTTCTGTGTGATATTTGTCTGACTTTAGTGCAATCATTTTTACTTTATAAAAAACTGTTTAATATAAAAACATGTAGTTGTAACCATTCAATCAGTGTAATGAAACTAGCTGAATTGTTTGTTTTTTCTTTTCAATTATTTCTTTGAGCCATGCCTGAGTATTGGAGACACAATTATGGTCTTTCTTTATGCTCTTAGATCAGTGGTTCTCAACTCCGGTCCTTGGGACCCACTAACACGCCAGGACTTAGGGATTTCTCTGCTAGAGCACAGGTGTGGTGATCAGAGGCTCATTCACATTGATTAACTCACCTGTGCTCTAACAAGGAAATCATGTGATCAGAGGCTCATTCACATTGATTAACTCACCTGTGCTTTAACAAGGAAATCATGTGATCAGAGGCTCATTCACATTGATTAACTCACCTGTGCTCTAACAAGGAAATCATGTGATCAGAGGCTCATTCACATTGATTAACTCACCTGTGCTCTAACAAGGAAATCATGTGATCAGAGGCTCATTTACATTGATTAACTCACCTGTGCTCTAACAAGGAAATCATCAAATCCTGGCCTGTTAGTGGGTCCCGTGGGCCGGAGTTGAGAACCACTGTCTTAGATGCTAGAGAGGTCCTCTGTGTATTGTTCTAACATCCATGTGGGTTAATCTTCCAGGTACAGAATATAGAAAGGGGTGAGATATCAGGGTCATGGTTTTAACAACTATATGTTTCTTTATGTATAACATACTGTATAAAGACAAAATGGAGAAATTCTCAGCCAGACAAACTGCATACAAATGTCTCCAATTCACACTGATTTAAGTTGGGTTTTAACCATTTCAATGCTTTGCAATCTATTAGAAATCTCTCTAGCATTCATTATTGCACATTTTATTGCCTTACATAAGACCTAATGTTTTATCTAAGCCAGGGGAGGACACCCTCAAGTTACTGCTGAACTTCAACCCCATGCATTAGCCATCTGAAGATGATGGGAGTTGTAGTCCAATAACAACAACTGTTTGTGTACCTCTGATCTAAGCTGTTATTTGATTGTTAAAGGGATAGTAATACTTAAAATGTAAAAAAAATATGTTGTAGGGTTTATCCCCCTGAGTAAAACAAGAGTACTCCCACTGCTGAAAGGTGTTTAATTCAAAAGTTATTAATTTTCAAAGTTGAAATTTTTAGGTGCAATATCGCAGTGGCCTGAAATTGTACAGTGGCGCTGTTGCTACACGATCCTATGGACAGCTCTGGTCCCAGGACCATAAATCTCCATAGGATGGTGTAGCAACAGTGCCACTGTACAATTTCAGGCCACTGTGATATTGCACCTAAAAAATTCAACTTTGAAAATTAATAACTTTTGAATGAAACACTGTTCAGCAGTGGGAGTACTCTTGTTTTACTCAGGGGGATAAACCCTACAACATATTTTTTTTTACATTTTAAGTATTGCTATCCCTTTAATTAAAAGAAAAGTATTGAGTAATATGGAAAAATATACATTGCAGAGTTTCTCTTGCTGAGTAAAACAAGAAAACCGGCACTTCTGAAAGATATATTATTACAAAGTTATTGCAGGGGGAGCGTGGCCTGATCTACAATGGAGACGGTCACTCCTTAGACTAACTCACGCTCAAATGGACCTTTTCTCTCTCATAAGTACCTATTTGGTGGAATTTTTCCCATACTTAATGGGTAATGGTTAAGTGTACCAAATAAAAGACTGGACTAAGACGTCTAGCAGCCATACCATTCAGATTACCCGCTATCTTTCCCCTGAGGCTTTCTTTGATCTCGCAACCCGCAAGTGCATTAAAAGCAGCACCTGTCAATTCTTTAGAGCAGGAATGGACACCTTTATCCACAGTAAGGCTCCTTCACCCTCATTCCACAGACTCCCAGTTGAGCGCTGTGCAGATGTATAATACAATGACTTCCCCACCTCCAATCATGAAGGCGGATATATCAGATCTCCTTGCAGATCTTACATCTAAAATGGATTTCCACAACTTCATGGAGGAAATGAAATTTACCCTCAAGACGGAACTGGCAAGCATAAGATCAGAATTGTCTCAACGTGTCACCCTCCTTTAAGAAGGCAAAGTTGTTGCTGCTGAGCAAGCAGAACATTATAACAGTTATTGGTCAAGCAACGCAAAACCTTTCAGCAACTTACATCACGACTAGATGACCTGGACAAAACAGGTCAGTGGTGCAATGTTTACCTCAAGAATTCACCTGAATCAGTGCATGCTCAGGATCTCAGAGCAGCCATTACCTCCATCTTCTCCATTATCCTGGACGATTCCTTCACTGGGCCTATACTGTTAGAGAGAGTCCATCATGTACTGAGGACCAGAGGTGACGGAGCGACCCGTGACATTGTAATTTGCCACCATAGACTTGAAATTAAGGATTTAATTATGCAGAAAAACAGAGAAAAAGGCCCTACACACAATGCTGGTGCCAAAATCCATTTCAATAATGGTATTTCACCTTTCACACTACAACTCAGAAGAGTGGTCAAGGCCCTCACAGATCACTTACGCAATATACAAGTGATTTCCATTTTCCCTCTCTGCATAACTCAATGGCCGTACAGCAGTCCTACGATCACCAGATGACATACCCACAAACCCCAGCCAGTTCAACACCCCACTTATACAGAAACACCACAAGTGTAAGGCGGTGCCTGTAATTGTGGGAGGAGCTGGAGGACTATTTAAAACCTCCAGCCCCTTACTTCCATCTCTTTGTTGTGGGTCATTCGTCACAATAGAGCGCCAATAGATGAGTACGCTTACCACCTGCTTCAAACAAGGAAGAGTTCGTTCCAAGGCTGTAAGTAAAACTTATTGTTCGCATACATTCACAACGTCTAAATATTCGTTCAGACTAAATATAAATTGACATATGAAAGAGTAAGGACACTACGCTTAGGAGTACCTTTTTCATAATTCATGCCACACTTAAAGATCACAATCACATCACGGAAGTGACGTAATGTCAATGCAACACTCCTTTCATCGGTCAAACCGGCAGGTTAGAGGTAATATGGACAGTGCTAGCATGCAGAAGTCCCTTATCATTTTAACATCAGGCACGCTTCCCAGGACAGCTAAATATCTTACAATACAGTATTACAATTATGTTTATATACCTATTCTCATACAAATCAAATAAGATATGGCACATTGGGATCATGGGGTTTTGATAGATGTTGGCACCATACCACATATTCTTCATAGCCGATCCAGATCTAATATCTCTAATTCATATTCCATTTCACCATCCATTTCGGTAAATAACTCCATAGTTACTTTACTCCACTCACGCTCTATTTTTCACATATTATTCTATGCACCAATTCAGCAACACAACAGTGACACCATCAATGAACGACCAAGCATCCGCTTCCTTCAGATCAGGATGGCTGCCTACGATTCTGCCTTACTAGATCAGACAATAACAAACTAAGTGAAGTTATAGCTATTCAGCTAGGCTCGTTGCTAAACTGAAGTACCGTCATTCCAACAGTTCGAACAGCCACACATCCATTTAAATTCATTCAGCACTCTCGCCATTCTTCACAGTCGCTTTAACGGAAGAGATGTCACTTTATCACGACTCCCTGTTTCTCAGGCTACCACCAGGTACGCATTCGATTGCTAGTAAACGCACACTTTAGTTTCTATATGCATACATTAGGAACACTTATTAGGGTCCAAGTCAGGCTTACATTAATTTAGCTTTATTTAGAACACATTTTATAAACATATAGTATAATCTTCTTTTCCCACATAGACTGGGGGCTACTTATTGTACTTCTACTTCCTCAGATGCATCACTGGAGCTAGTCGTGACAAGTGCAACCTTCATCATCCATCAGCTATGTTACTACTGTTGTTTATCCCGTTCCCTTTCAGCTGCCTAATCATCCTGCTGCTCAAAAAACTCAGCAACAGCAGCAAGAACAGCAGTCGCAAATTCCTCATCTACACCGGGGCATTTGACAATGGCCAAAGGCCATCAGGACATCACCTGCTGGCTTGTGCTTTAAAAAAAACTGCTAACAGAGAAGAGTGCTATAAAAGAAGCCTCTAGAGAGCTGAATTCTAGGTAGATGAGGATCTGGAACAGGGCTACAAAAATAGGTGAAATCTCAGCAACCAGGTTCGAAGAATGAAGCAGAGGCAAAGTGAGCCACTAGCCAAGGTTCAAAGCTGGAGGAAGCCAAATGAGATGCAGGACCAGGAAATGAGCTGAGGTGAAGTCAAATAATGGATCTGGGTTGAGGTCGGGGCAGACACACTACAGAGCTTCCAAACACGGAGAAGCAAGTAGCGAGGTCAGAAACTAAACTGGATCAATACAGAATAATGAAAAGGAGTCTCTACAAAGCAGGAAACTCAAAAGATCTGGCAAAAAACTGAGTAGAAAAAAGGTTTAAATACAAAGGCAATACCAGGAAGAGGGGAAACAGGCAGAACTGGAAAACACTTGTGAGTGAGCTGTGACATTAATATAACGGAGACCTCTCTAGCATCCAACTGATTCATTTATACATATTGTGCAACTGATTTGCACAAAAATTGTACTCGTTTTACCCTTTGATTTCTTATTTAGGATATATTGAATTGCAACATACATTGAGCCTTCTGTAGAAAGCACAAAGTGAAAAATTCTGGACTAAATGCACCATAGGGAGAAAAATAAAAGGTTCTACTGATTTACATGGGTTCTGTTAACCAATTGAATACTAGAGAGGACTACAACAAATGTATTTGAAATACGTTAAAAGTCGACTACAGTGCTTTCTTTCACCACATTAATTCGACAATATTGTTCATAGTTGACAATTTAACCCTTCCCCTTCCACATCCGACTTACAGTGCTTTCTTTCACCATATTAATTTGACGAATATTGTACATTCGACATTTTAACGACCCCCTCCCCCTTAAAAAGTCGACTACAGTGCTCCCATGACTTTCTTTCACCATTTAAATCCGACATTTTTCTTCTCCTACTTTTTTCAACATGCCCTGGTATTTTGTATTGCAGGATTAACCCTATGAGCACCAGAGAGGTAGCAACACATTGCAATGTGTTTGCTACCCCTCTGGTACTCATAGGGTTAACAGGCAAGGTATGGACTACATACCTTGCCTGTATATATGTGTGTGTGTGTGTGTTTGAAAAATATATTTTTATTAAAAAACTGTTTTAAAGGGATAGTAATGTTTCATAATAAAAGCAGCTCTAATTAATCATCATAGTATTTGTACTTTGGAGAGTGTTATTTCAATTCTGTCAGAGTTGTAGTTCAAGAGTAATTCAATGACAAAGTATCCCCCTCCCGCCCCTTTTACTGATGTAACACTGCTCAGCCAAAGCAGAAGGGAGGTGCCCAGGTAGACTGCAGAGAGGGACAATCTTCAATTAAGATAAGGGAAAAACCTGAAAAACTTGTCAAGGGGGGCAGGGCTTCCATTGTTCTCATAGGAAGAAGATTGTCCCCTGCTGTTATCTGTCTGGTCTATGGACTGGATTCCACATCTGAGAAGAGATGGCTTACACTAGGTAAAAGGGGCGGGAGGGGAAACTTTGCTTGTGAATATCTCTCAAACCATAAAGGTTTGAGAGATAAGACTTATATCGTTCTTCATGTTTTTTTATTGCCTACAAAATAAAATAAAGATAAAACAAAGTATTACTATCCCTTTAAACCTATTGCATTGCATTGCATTGTTTACTTCTCTGGCACTCAAATGGCTAAACCAATTATTGTTACAATTATCAATAGCTGTCAAACAGAGGCATATAACACTGTATGATATCCTTTATCCAATATACAGCTTTCAGGGTAGATTCAGTCTTTGAGTGTAAATGACACAATGCATTGTAACTTTGTGTAAGCCTCTTTCCCTTTAAGGATCCCTTTAAGGATCTTAAAAGCCCCATTTAAATCAAGGGGAATTGTGGGAAAATGTATTTGTCCCATTTGGTGCCCAGAATTGCTCATCTTTTGCTTTCTGCATAAGGTACCATATTCTTCTCTTGATTCTTATTATTATTGAATCTGCAAATAAGAGATGATCACAAACTCTGCTTTTCATTGTTTTTCTTTCAGGGATCGTGTGTATCCTTCCAGATGGACAGTTTCTGCTGGCACGTTGTACTCTTCTTCTTTCAGTTATTATTATTATTATTATGTGGAAAGAATAATTCCACACCCTGCTTATAACTCAAAAACAAAACACAATGATATCGCCCTTATGAAACTGACAAATTCATTACCATTTTCCAGTAAGTGTGTTTTGCCTTCTGTTTCAAAATGACAGTAAAATAGAGTAGTGTCAAGTATTCAAGTATTCAAGCATAAAAAGTATTACATGGCTAGTAATAGGTGTAGGACGGATTTATTAAAAATATTGTTAATAAATTGCAGTACAAAGAAGTAACAGTATTTAAAAAAGCAGTAAACTTTTTTTATGAAAAAAAATATATATTGTAGGGATTTTCCTATTGAGTAAAATAAGGGTACTCCCACTGCCGAGAGATTTATATTTCCAGAGTTATTACAGTTTAAACCAATGTTTTTTTACATTAGCAGTGCCCTCTAGTGGTCAAATTCTAATTAGATTTCCTGTTAGATTCTAATGGAGAGGAAAGTCAGAAAAGTCAGAGACGTACAGTTCTCCATAGAATGTGATAGAAACTGCCTGTCACTTCCTGTCAGTTAGAGCTATCAGGAAGTAAACACAGTAAATTCACTTCCTGTCAGTTAGAACTATCAGCAAGTAAACACAGTAAATTCACTTCCTGGTTATTTCAACTGCTATAATTTTTGAATAAAACATCTGACAGCGATGGGATTGAACTTGTTTTATTCAGCAAGAAATGCTCTGTAAAATATGTGTTTTCATAAAAAAAGTTTACTGCTCCTTTAAAGGAAATCCCACTTACCTTGACCTGTGCAGATGACTACTATTAATCAATTCTTTGCAGACTGATGCCTCAAAATTAATCTTTAATTAGTTTAGTACAGACATGTACATATCCTTATGTAACAAATTCAAAATTTACAAGAAATTGTGTTTGGTTAGGTGCAGATAAAAATTACATACTAATGGAAAAGTTATCCTTCCATGGTTTCTGTCAATTCAATTTGTTCATTCGTTCTTTGTTTTGTGCTTTTGCAGCAGGTAAAGAGTAGGGATGGGCGAAAATTTTCACCTCAAACTTAAATTGACGAATAATGGCACTTTCCACTTGGCGAATAATTTCCTGTGAAAAGTGCAGTTTTTCTGCTTTTTTCCGCCTTTTTTCGCTTAGCTCATTGTGCATTGAAATCAATGGGAAGAAACATTTTTCATCACCACACAAAAGTTTTCTACAGCCATATAAAGGGTGTCAGGCTCTCACAGCAGCCTCTGTTTGGGAGGGTAGAAAGCAGCACCTTGTTTGAGCTAGAGGAGATAGGCAAATAAAGGGGAATTGAAGTTTAGTTTAGGGAATTTTTTAGGTAGGACATTTGTTCTCTGTATTAGGAGAGTCAGTGGGGCACTCTGGAGAGAAGAAGGGCGGAAAATGTTGACCCCAAATACTCCAAAATTCCATATGACTGACTGGAAAGACACAGGCAGCTAGGGACCTATTTGCTTGCTGATCTTGCTGATATAGCCTCTGTGCTGGGTGGGGAAGTCTTGGGAAAGAAATTGATGATTTTGTTTTTCGATTATAATTTTTTTGTACAAATTGTGATAAAACAACAGGTTGGACAACTTAAAAAAAATAAAATAAAGAAGAATAAAGAATTAAATATATTAGGTGGTAGGGACAGACAGCTGACTGGGCTTAGGCAAGGCATCATACAGCACCATCAGTTGTGTAGTTAAGTAATGTCCAGCAAACGGACAATGGGAAGGGGTGTAGAGCAGTGCAGGGACATGAGAGTAAAGTAATAGTTCAAAAACTGACTGCAGCAATGGTTGCTGCAGCGTGTGCAATCAGTGATGAGGTTCCCTCTCCTACAAGGGAGGATGCAGTTTGTCAAGGTCCCAGCAAAACTAGTTCCAGCACCACCACTGCCAAATAAAGTACCATATAAGAAGAACACTGAAGAAGACAACAAGTCACATTCAAGTGTTGATGATGGCAATAGCATAATAGAGGAAGCTGTAGCAGCTGCATCAGATAGTGAGACAAACAAGCACCAAAACACCTGTCCTCAAAGTAGTAGGGAACTTTGTTAAAGTAAAAGTAAAAAGAAATTGTTTGAGACCTCCAAAAGCTTAGAGGAATATAAGGGTTGTGGGCAAGAACTGTCAGGTGATGCTGATGCTGATGCTGCTGCTGATGACCTAATGATGACTAATGATGATGCAGATCTAGACTATATCCCTCCAGCATCCTTCTCTTGTTCAGATACAGATGAAGTTGAGAGTGAGGATGATGACAGGGCTATAAGATTAGCAGAAAGTCAAAGGTTGAATCTTCCACCACTTTTAAGGAGCACTGTGTCTGTCTATAAACTGTTTGAGAAAGCCATTGTAAAGTCTGACCCTGGGCAAGCACAGATGTCAAAAAGCACAGTCACCCTATCAGTCATCATCGGCATCATCACTTCTTCATAGTCCAAGTCCCACTCAGCCACACACACTTGTTTTGAGTACCCAGCAACAGCAACACAGGTTATTAACATACACAATGTTAGATATGCTGCTGCTGCTGCTATTGCTGCTGCTGCTGTAAGTGCTGCACCTTTGACACCTAGTAGTAGTAGGTGCTTACTACTTTAAGTGTTAATAATGTTACAATGTCATTTTCTTGCACTCCATGCTGCCCCAGAGCTTTATTAATATGGTTCCATTACAGCTCCGGGACAGCATGGAGCACAAGAAAATGACATTGTAACGTTATTAGCATTTAAAGTCGTAAGCATAATGTATTATATACTTGTATAAAAAAAATTTAAATCCGTGTAGAGATGCTGTCAATTCACTGAGCTCCAGGGCAGCATGCTGTGATACAGCCGTGGCAGCATGCAACCTTTAACTATTTTTTTTTTTTTACATTTTTAGTATGGCGACACGGTAACTGATTCATATGGTCGCACACTCTTCTGCGTGTGACCATTTAAATGTAAACCCCTTATGATCAAAAACCCTGTATCTTCCATGCCAGCCATTCTGGTAGACCACAGTACCTTTTCGGACCTCTCAGATTTTAAGATAAACTTTTAAAAATTGGATGTTCTAAATGTAGGACTACATCCCTTTGCTTTCTGGCAACTTCAAATGAGCCACCCGTTTCGTTGGTCCATCTCCTCCATCAAATATTTGGGTGTTCATCTTACCTCCTTTTTGATGCACTTTTCCAGCTTAAAGGGATAGTAATACCTAAAATGTAAAAAAAAATATGTTGTAGGGTTTATCCCCCTGAGTAAAACAAGAGTACTCCCACTGCTGAAAGATGTTTCATTCAAAAGTTATTAATTTTCAAAGTTGAATTTTTTAGGTGCAATATCACAGTGGCCTGAAATTGTAGAGTGGCGCTGTTGCTACACCATCCTATGGAGATTTATGGTCCTGAGACCAGAGCTGTCCATAGGATCGTGTAGCAACAGCGCCACTCTACAATTTCAGGCCACTGTGATATTGCACCTAAAAAATTCAACTTTGAAAATTAATAACTTTTGAATGAAACATCTTTCAGCAGTGGGAGTACTCTTGTTTTATTCAGGGGGATAAACCCTACAACATATTTTTTTTTACATTTTAGGTATTACTATCCCTTTAACTTTCCTCCTCTTTTCAAAAAATTCAACTAGACTTTGCACGTGGGACCCTATTTACCTGTGGATTGGCAGGATTAACATGGCTAAAATGAATGTCCTTCCTAGAAGTCTATATTTCTTACAAGCATTAAACATCCTTCTTCCTTCTTATACCTATTAGAAAGTTCAATACATAACTTCATATGGCGCTCTTGACCACCCCAAGTTAATCTGAACACTTTATGCCTACATAAGAAATTAGGGGTTTTGGATTACCTAACCTAAGGAAATATTACAATGCCTCCCTCCTCACTTCAATTATTGATTGGACTTGTAGCATATCGGATAAGACCTGGGTGAGCATGGAACGAGCCTCTGTTCTTCTAGCAGACCCGTTAGTGGAGGTGTTTGCTTTTAGCTATTTTGGTCAAAATTGGTTGCACTCCAGCAATTTTAAATGTGTTTTATTTCTTTGGGTGTGCTTACCAAAACCTGGACTGGAGTTGTATTTTTGGAAGTTTTGAACAGCTTCTATTGGTTTAAGCACCCCTCCCATCCCAGGGTGCAATGCTTACTATATAATGCCTGTCAGAGAGTCTCTCTCCATTAATGAGTAAAGCTGACAAAGACTCAGCTCTCAGGATAAAGTAAATTAAGGTTAGTAAATGCCTAAAGCAGGAGATATTCAGCTCATAAGACAAAGCATATTAAGGTTAGGTACTTGCCAAAAATGAGGTACCTTGGCGTTGGTGGCAAGCTTAGCATTCTATGGCCATATGATGTGACCAAATCCTTATCTTTAATATAGTAGTAATATGCAGAGACAATGCCACAGAGTAAAGGGTTAATGGTGATGAAAATTTGGATGTGTACCAATATTTTGTGTATTTCCTTTTAGCTATTTTGGTCAAAATTGGTTGCACTCCAGAAATTTTAAATGTGTTTTTTTCTTTGGGTGTGCTTAACGTGGCTAAAATGAATGTCCTTCCTAGAATTCTATACTACTTACAAGCATTAAACATCCTTCTTCCTTCTTATACCTATTAGAAAGTTCAATACATAACTTCATATGGCGCTCTTGACCACCCCAAGTTAATCTGAACACTTTATGCCTACATAAGAAATTAGGGGTTTTGGATTGCCTAACCTAAGGAAATATTACAATGCCTCCCTCCTCACTTCAGTTATTGATTGGACTTGTAGCATATCGGATAAGACCTGGGTGAGCATGGAACGAGCCTCTGTTCTTCTGGCAGACCCGTTGGTGGAGGTGTTCATCCCTCCTTCACAACAAGGCAGTATCACGGTGCCCGTGATTGCCTCCAGCGACTGTGTGTACAGGCGACATTGCATTACTTCCTGGTTGTTGCGCTGAAGCACAGTCGCTATTCTTATTGGCCACTGTTAATTGCCAGAGTGAGTCTCCGCCTACATAATAGGCCTTAAAGGCCTCAGCCTGCAACTTCTCCCTTGTCCTTTCGTGGTGTACCTGTGCGCTATAGCTCTTGTGATTCCGATGCTCGATTCCTGTGTATGACTCCTGGCTTGTTTTGACTTCAGCTCCTTTTGATCCTTGACTGCTGCCCATTAGGTTTGACTCCTGGCTCTGGCTGACTACCCGCTCCGGTTTGACCTTTGGCTCTGGCTGACTACCCGCTGTAGGTTTGACTCCTGGCTCTGACTGACTACCCACACTCGGTTTGACTCCAGACTCTGGCTGACTACCCGCTCTGGTTTGACCATTGGCTTCGGCTGACTACCCGCTCCGTACTGACCTCAATCGTCAATACCCGTGGCCTACTGTCTCCGCTTACGCTCCCTCATTTATGGCCGTGTCATAAACAATGAGAGACTAGTATAGTCAAAGCACTTCAGCTAGATGAACATCTACATTTCTAGCAGATCCACACATTTTGCGCTAAAAGTGCTTACTCATGAAACGCGTGGATCTGCTAGAGATGTGGATGTTCATCTAGCTGAAGTGCTTTGACTATACTAGTCTCTCATTGTTTATGACACGGCCATAAAGACTCAAGGTACTTTTAATCATGAAAATAAAATTGGATGTTTTTATGAATTGACCTTTTCTGTCTTTTGAATAAGAATGCAGGATTCTTTTGACTGTATATATCATTTGGGAGCGGATGGGGAGGGTTCCACCTTGCACCTATCAAGCGGTTTAGCTCACTGTGCTTGTCCTATGTGTGGAGTTGAAGATTTGCATTGATAACCAGACATTAAGAAGTTAATGTCAATAAAATTGGATGTTTTTAGGAATTGATCATCTCTGTCTTTTGAATAAGAATGCAGGATTCTTTCGACTGTATAAGAGTCATAGTGTGCCCACACATACCATGCCATCCACACCACTTCCACAAATCATGTTGGTAAGGAAATTAAGTTACATAGTTCTTCTGCCATGTACTACAAACCCACACTTCTTGGGAAAGGAGTCAAAAACTTCGCAAAAATAATCCTAAAGTTCTCTTGTGGAATGGCAAAGCTGCCAAAATGTTGGAAGTAGATACGCTGTCTAATTCTTTTGTAGAAAGCAAAGGTTTTATAGAACAGGTGTCCTGTTTTTCACTCCATTGGAAATCCCAATCTACAATTATTTTTCAAGCATGGCTGTGCCAGAATTATACAAACATTTGGTTAAGTTGGGGAGCAGTGGCCTGGAAACTTCAAATGGAAGGAAAATTCACCTGACAACAGATATGTGGACAAATGGCAAGAGTACAGACTACATGGCTGTCACTAATCACTGAGTTTCCCTTCCTCCAGTGACTACCAATAGCATGCAGCATCAGGTCACAGCTGGTAATCTTGCCTCTTGCTCTGGAAGTATTATTAAAAGACAGCAGAAGGATAGCCCATCTACCTCTATATAAATCATTGTTTTTGCTTCATCTATAATATGGAGTACAGTTTTGGGCACCAGATCCTAAAAAAAACATTAGTGAACTGGAAAAAGTGCAGAGATGTGCAACAAAACTGATAAAGGGATTGGAGGATCTGAGTTATAAAGAGAGACTAGCCAAACTGGGTTTGTTTACATTAGAGAAGAAATGTCTAAGGGGTGATATGATTACTATTTACAAATACATTCAAGGTCAATACAAAGAACTATCCAATGAATTTTTTATGCAAAGAGCTGAGCTAAGAACGAGAGGTCATCCATTAAGACTAGAGGAAAGGCACATTCGACTAAAACAAAGGCAGGGATTTTTTACAGTAAGTGTGGTAAAGATTTAGAATTCTTTGCCTCAGGATGTTATGCTTGCAGATACTGTAATGGCTTTCAAAGCAATGGATACCTATCTAGCATAGAACAGTTTTGAGAATTATGACAGATGGCTTCAATGCAGAGAGCTTGTTGATCCAGGGAACTATCTGACTGCCATTTGGAGTCAGAAAGGCATTTTTTACCCACTTGGGGCTTAATTGGAAATGGATTCAGTATTTTTTTTTTGCCTTCCTCTGGATCAACAGGGGTGTTTTGGCATGGACTGGACTTGATGGACACATGTCTTTTTTCAGCCTCAGCAACTATGTAAATATATTTGGGGGTCAACCTCCTTTGCTCCTTCCTAACAACCCACATACTTCTATCACAGAGATAATGATACCAAATCAAATCAGGAAGTAACTTGGATCACAGCTGCCTGTTTCTTTCCAGTCACGCAAAATGTTGGGGTATTTGAGGTAAACCTCCTTTGTTCCCTTCTCATACCCCCAGACATGTCTAATAAACATAACAACAAGATCGGGAAGGAACTTGGATCACATCTGCCTGTATCTTTTCAATCAGTAACACAATATGTTGGGGTATTTGAAGTAAACCTCCTTTTTGCCCTTCTCAAACACCCAGACAAGTCTAACAGAGGATTAGGAAGAAACTTAGATCACAACTGCCTTTGTCTTTCTAATCAGTCATGCAGAATGTTGGGATACTTGGGGTCAACCTTCCTTGCTTCAGGGAAACCTGCCACGTGGTGGGTAGCAATTCAGTCTTCTCATTTATTTCAATGCAATGTGCTAGGCGAAAAAAGCAGAAAATGCCCTTTTTGTTGCTGATCTGCAAAAAATGAAATACTAACAGGGCTCCCCCCCTCCCCGCCTGCTAGTCTGGCTTGTCTGCATAAGAAGACAAAGAAATAAAGTATTTCATAAATTAAGTTATCTAAAAATTACTAACAAATGTAGGTGATTTCAAAATCACCTAATCTGTTACAATGGAATACTTCCACTTTAACCCCTTGAGGACCAAATGAGTATGCAACACATTGGTTCACAATGTTTTGCATACCCCACTGGAGGGGTTAAGAAAGAATCAGCTTATTGTAAGAAATCGTTGTGTAATACACACCTGAGCTAACAGATTGAAATGAAGAAAGATTTGTTCACTGGTAATTTGTGTTATTCTTTCAGACAACATCCGACCTGTGTGCTTACCTAATCCTGGAATATTTTGGGAAGCTGGACAATCATGCTGGGTATCTGGATGGGGTGCTCTGTATGAAGGAGGTAAAATAAAGTACTTGTATCCCAGAACACATTCTGGTTTTGGAATAGTTGGGATGGATTCTATTGCAGGTGATAACTTTATCATTATAGGTAAAAGTTGTTACCGAGTTGCCATAGAAAGTAGGAGACACTTATTCTACCAGTTTCCGATGTTATCATTGGTTTTATCTACAAATTCCCCCATAGACACTATTAAGAATCTGTGGCAAAAAATGATAAAATGCATCACCTTCAATGTAATGTTTTATAACCATTACTAAATCCCTTGGTGTGCATCACCCTTGAAAATCACCGCTGGGCTCTCCAGTTGTTTTTAGACTCCAACTCCAATTATTCTCATTGTAGACCAACAACAGCTGGAAGTCCACAATTTTCACTCTTTTGTAGTTTTAAGTAAAAAATCCTCAAATTAAAACATGACCTGAAAGTAAATTTTAAAAATGCTACTTTTCCAAGAGTTAGTAGCACTAAGCCCACCTTCACGTTAGAACGTAACCCTTTGCATTGCATTGCATACCCTTCTGGCACTCAAAGGGTTAAAGGAAAACACACACATTGTGATAAAAACCCCACAATTACTTTACTATGATCAGAAATCCTAATAGCCCTATGAGTGCTTGTGAGCAGGGTTCTCTGCACCATTTGTTGTGTAGCATCTGTTTGTAGTGAGTTTGTAATGAGTTCCCTGATTGTACAGCACTGTGGAATATGATGGCACTTTATTAATTAATGATAATAATGATAATAATATTACATTCTGCCCTTTTACGTTTGTTCAGTCCTGGATCTCATGTCCATAGAGGCGGACATGACAGTTGCTGGAAAGTTTTTCAAACTGTAGCAGGTAGAGTGCATGTTAGGCCCCTTTCATAAGGGGGATACCAGCACAGATATTCTGTGTTCGTTATCTAGCCCATTGTGAAAGGTCCTATTTTGGGCTAGGGGGGGTATGTGGTCACTGACTTCATTCAATCTTCACATAAACCTCAGTGTATCTACACAGATCAAGCTGAACTTGTAGTAAAACTAATCATGATTGCCCCGGTTTTCCCTAGGAGGGGCAGACACAAGACAATAGACTTGCAGGAAAGTGTCTCCATCCAGCTCCCACAGTTGGGAATGTAAGGATATAATACTCCAATTCTCGCATAAATCAGCATTGTAGCCATCAGTTGAATCTCTGTTAGTATTAATAGAATGAGAAGGCTGGCAGATTGCCAAATTCTCTGTCTCCAGCCACACACACCCCTGGTGGACAAATACACTCAGTGGCTGCAGTAAGGAGGAGATATTCATGTCATGCCATACTGTCTTACCAGGCAGATACAATGTGGTGTCATTTCACAGGAGTACGGTGGCCCCTGCCTATGCCTGTGAAAATGTCTGCAAGGAGTTGGCCCACCCTCACTGTCTTCTCTTGCAATAAAAAAATGGCTTTTGCAAGCCACCACAACCCTTTGCCTCCTTCTCATGCCTTCACTCACCCCCATTGCACTAAAAATGTCTCCAAACCATGACAATGGATGACTTCAACACATCATACTCTGTTCACAAGGAACAAGGAACACTCTCATGCTGACTGCTATGCACAGTGTTCAGGTAATCACATGTCAGGCCTCACTGCATCATGCACAGCAATAATGCATGCTATATAAAAGGAGTGCCACAACTCCACTGTCTGCTGTAATTTAATTATACGTGCCTTATACTACTGTTACTGTAAACTTATGTCCTGCTCATAATTATGCCTCCTTCTTCTATTCTATGCCCTCTCTCCCTCCATCACTGAAAAATTACTTATGTTAACCCTTTGCGTGACAAATGAGTATGCAACACACTGCAAACCAATGACTTGCGTACCCCTCTGCCACTCAAACAGTTATACATAAGCCCTGCCCTACACACAACCACGCTATTTGTGCTCCAGCCGCCTCCCATGGGTGCAAGACTCATTAATGGAACACAGCAAAGTGAGGACCTCCAGCTGCTCCCACTGTCTGGTTCCACAACGCAACTCATTAATGTGAGGAGAGGATTTATGTTTATGCTACTTTGAATCTGAAAAATGTGGTGCAATGTGTGAGAGAGTGGTACTCCACTCAAAGAGTTAAGTAGCTGTCAGGATAGTGGAAGTGAAGGGAAACAGTGGATCCCGTAGTTGTCATTGACTTCCACTACCCTGATAGCTACTTAAAGGGATAGTAATACTTCATTTTAACTTTATTTTATTTTGTAGGCATTAAAAAAACATGAAGAATGATATAAGTCTTATCTCTGAAACCTTTATGGTTTAAGAGATTTTCACAAACAAAGTATCCCCCCCTGTTCAACCAGATCAGAAGGGAGGTGCCCAGGTAGACTGCAGAGAGGGACAATCTTCAATTAAGATAAGGAAAAAAGCTGAAAAACTTGTCAAGGGGGGAAGGGCTTTCATTGTTTTAATACAAAGAAGATTGTCCCCTGCTGTTATCTGTCTGGTCTATGGACTGGATTCCACATCTGAGAAGAGATGGCTACACTAGGTAAAAGGGGCGGGAGGGGAAACTTTGCTTGTGAATATCTCATAAACCATAAAGGTTTGAGAGATAAGACTTATATCATTCTTCATGTTTTTTTAATGCCTACAAAATAAAATAAAGTTAAAACGAAGTATTACTATCCCTTTAACTCTCTCAGCGCTACAGAGGTATCCAATGTATTGAGTTTCAATAATAGGATACCTCTCTGGCCCTCAAAAGGTTAAGTAGCTGTCAGGGTAGTGGAAGTCAATGACAACTGCGGGAATCATGGTTTCCCTTCACTTCCACTATCCTGACAGCTACTTAACCCTTTAATTGTTAAACACGTGAGATGGCACAGATCCAGAATGAAAATGGATCCTATTTAATGCCAATTCTCCCACCCCCAAACACCATATCTGTCATTCGGCAAGTCCCAGCAGGTAATCATGTCCAAAACCTCAAACTAATAGCAACAGCAAAAAAAAAAAAAGGTTGATGGAGATCATACCCCAGCTGGTCCTTCCCTAATTAGTCAGCTCCTCTTCATTGTGTCTGTGTAAAAGTGTTGCTCCACCATAATAATGGACAGGATAATCTTTTTTTACACAATCTAATACAATTCAATATTGAACCCCTTTTCTGCCAAAAACCTTTAACATGGTTTGTTCTGTAATAAACCCCATTCAGTCCTCTGCAATGGACTGCAGACCTCTGGTGTGTGGGTGCGTGTGTTCACCACAGCCAATGCTGTGCCCCTTTTGCTAGTTTACGATAAAAATGCACACAATGTATATATTTTAAAAAATTAAACCTCAACACATTTCCTAACCAACAGAAATACACTAAATGGGAAACAACTTGGGGAATCCTCATTAGAGATATAGGAGTACTTATAGATGATAGACTTCACAGCAGTGTGCAGAGTCACTCAGCTGCTGCTGCAAGAGCTAATAGGGTACTAGCCTGCATAAAAAGGGTATAGATGCACAACATGCTAATATTCTACCTCTGTATAAATCCTTGGTAAGGCCTCATCTAGAATATGGAGTGCAATTTTGGGCACCAGTTCTTAAAAAACATTACGGAAGTGGAAAAAATGCAAAGACGTGCAACAAAACTGATAAGGGGATTGGAGGATCTGAATTATAAAGAGAGACTAGCCAAACTGGGTTTGTTCAAATTTGAGAAGAGATGTCTAAGGGGTGATATGAGTACCACTTACATTTATATTCGAGTTGAATACAAAGAACTCTCCAATTAATTATTTAGTCAAAGAGCTGAGCTAAGAACAAATGGTCATTCGTTAAGACTAGAGGAAATGCGCTTTTGACTAAAACAAAGACAAGGATTTTTTTAGAGAGAGAGCAGTAAAGCTATGGAATTCTTTGCCTCTGGATGCTGGGCTTTCATATACTGTAACTGCTTTTAAAAAAGTAGTGGATACCTATCTAGCACAGAACAATGTTGAGAATTAAGACAGTTGGTTTCAAAGCAGATAGGACGTTGATCCAGGGAACTATCTAACTGCCACTTGGAGTCATGAATGAATTGTTTACCCACTTGGGGCTTAATTGTAAATTACTTTAATGCCATACCTTCCTCTGGATCAATAGGCTGGACTTGATGAACGCATTTATTTTTTTCCAGCCTCATAAACTATGTTAAGTTCCTTTCTTTTCCTGCAGGCATAGTATAAAAGGGGTGTCAGGTTCCCTTATCATGTCATACTGTGTTTGTGAGAGGTAAAGAAAGCAGTCCAATTACCGGGTTAGAATAGGCAAAGAAAATGAAATTGGAGTATACTTTAGGAGTCTTGTAGGCAGGCAACTTGTTTTCTATGTTAGGGTGGCCTGGGGGACTTCTAGGGAATGATGAAGGGAAAATACCCCAAAATCTTGGTTGCCTGAGACAGGCAGCTATGATCCAAGTTCCTTCCTCCACTGGCTGTTATTTCTGTGCTAGAGAGATCTAGGGGTGTGAGAAGTAAGCAAAGGAGATTTACCCCAACTACCTCAACATTTTGTGTGACTGACAGGGACGATACAGTCAGTAGTGATCAAAGTTTTATCCTGATGTGACTACTATCTCTATGCTAGGGTAGTCAGGTGAGAGAAGGGAGCAAAGGACATTTATGCCAAATCCCCCAGAAATGTTGTGTGACTGACTGGGAAGACACAGGGAGCCATGATCCAAGTTTCATTCTGGTCTGGCTGTTATCCCTGTGCTAGGGGGATCTGGGGGTATGAGAGGGGAGCAAAAGAAATTTACCTCAAATACCTCAAACTTTTGTGTGATTGACTGAGAAGACACAGGCAGCTGTGACTCAAGTTTCAACCTGATCTGTCTGTTATCTCTGAGCTATGGAAGTCTAAGGAAAGAAGCAGTTGAGCAGGAAGTATGTTTCTTTGGGGTTTTTTTTGTTGACAGTGATAGGGAAAAGGACAGTTAATTAAAAAAATGGAATCGTTTGAGATAGGTATCTGACATGAGCTGTTACTAAGGCAGACTGATACTAGAAGATAAAGAGTGTTTTGTAAAGGTGAATACATCACACAAATCAGTTCTATTGTGAACTTCACTGTAAAAACACACACAGTAGTTGAGTAATGTCCAGCAAAAGCACTAGAAGCAGGGGAGGGTGAAAGGGGTAGCACCATTGCAGGGACATGTTAGTAAAGTGGTAGTCCAGAAAAAGACTGCAGTCATGGTTGCTGCAACGTGGGCAACAAATTATGTTTAACCTTATCCTCCTGAAGAGGCAGTTTGTCAAAGTCCCATAAAAAGTTCCACTACCGCAGCACTAAAAACACTGAAGATCACAACAAGTTGCATTCTAGTGTTGATGGCATAGTGGAAGAAGGTGTAGCAGTTCAACCAGCTACTGCATCTGACAGCAAGACAAATAAGGAAACCACCTGTCCTGAAAGTAATAATGATCATTGTGAAAATGCCTCTAAGGGGAAAGTAAAAAAAATGTTTGCGACCTAGCCTAGCCTAGAGAAATATAAAAGTAGTGGCAAAGAATCAGCGGCGATGCTGAGGATGACTTAATTGCTGAAGATGATGTAGATCTAGAATATATCCCTCCAGCATTAACAACTTCTTCAGATACATGATGAAGTAGAGAGTGGGAGATGATGGTATGGCCAGAAAGTTAGCTGAAATGCAAAGGCTCAATCTTCTACCACTGAAACGGAGCACTGAACCTGTCTATAAACTGCATCATCCCCTCTTCCAAGTCCAAGTCCCACTCAGCCATACACACAATAGTGTTAATTAACCAGCAACAACACAGGTTATCAGCATCCACAGCCTTAGCTAGGATGAGAGCCTCTGCTGTTGTTGGATTTGCCGAACCTGTGACACGTAGTAGTAGTACAATTTCTAACTCCAGTAGTAGTAGCAGCCCCTCTAAAGCTCCGCAGTCTATGAAGTTCACAGTATGGAGATACTTTACTTATGATCCAGAAGCATAGTATGTTACTATATGTTGTCTGTGTAAAAAGCATGCGAGCAGGGGGAAAGAAGACTCACACGTAGACACCTCCTTAATGAAATCCCACCTAAAGCACAACCACAGGTCTGACTGGGAGACACACCATCAACAGGTCAAAGGTGCCACAACTAGCAGCAGCAGGAGGACTCCAAAATGTTCCTGGGGATGTAGGGTACATTATAGAAGTGCTGCTGATGTGTTGAGAATGTGCCAAGATTGTTTGCCCCTGTTGCACAGCAGTATAGCTCAGAGTTTGGTTTTGGAGATGGCATCATAGAGTGCCCACATAACAACTCTAACCCCACCTCCATAAATTATTGCGTTAAAGCAATAAAGTTACACAGTTCTTCCACTATGTACTGTCATCCCACACCTACTAGGTTCTTAGAAAGAAGTCAGAACCTGCACAAACATAATGCAAAAGTACACCTGTGTAAAAGTAAACTTGCCAAATATTGGTGGTTGACAGGCTTTTGTTGTTGAAAACAGAGGATTTAAAGAAGTATTATCACGTGTTGCACCTTGCTTGAAACTCCTCAGCTGCAGTTATTTTTCAAGGAAGGTTGTGCCAATCATAGTTAAAGGGATAGTAATATAAGAAAATAAACAGAGCTCTGATACATCAGTATAGTTTTTTAACCATGTAGATCAGTATGTCAATCATATCAGACTTGTAGTTCAACAGCAATTCAATTATAAATTAGCCCCCGCCTGCCCCTTTTACCACATGTATGCTGCCTCTCCTCAGATATGGAATCTGGTCATGTGACCGGACAGCTCACAGAGAAGGACAATCTTCATCCAGTGAGCCTAAGGAAAACCTTGCCCTCCTTGACAAAGGAGGGCAGGATTTTCCTTATGTTCATTGAAGATTCTCCCTTGCTGCACTCCAGACCAGCATGAGAGTCAGAGTTAGGTAATTAGAAGGGGCAGGAGGGGTATCCTTTATAATTTAATTACTGTTGAACTACAAGTCAGATAAGATACATACGATACAAGTCCAATATGATACATATGATACAAGTCTGATACAATACATATTCTGTTTCAGAAATGATGTAGTGTCTTTGTTGCATGTCCTTGAGCGCAATTGTGCCAAGGTGCGTCCCTTCCTTTCCCATTTCCATTATTTTGTCATTCATAGTGCATAGTGCAGCCATCAGTAACCACAAACTCCATTTGCACCTGTGTGCCTGCCTGCTCCCCTAGCCACTGTGCCACCATGTTCTGCAGTGCTTTGCGAATGTTATCTGAGGTGTTCTGCTGATCCATTACCTCCACATGGAGGAGGAAAGAGCGGTGTCCTGCCTGCTTGGCTATTGCACCCAAACTTGTTGTTGCTGTCGGTGTGTCTTGCAACACATTAGGCTGCCACCAATGTGCCGACAACGACAGGAAGCCATGCTGGCCACTCGGAGCACTCCATAAGTCAGTGGTAAAGTGCACTGACTGGCCAGCAGCCTTTCCTAGCAGGTCCTTCAAAAGTGCAACGCATGACCAGTACAGTGAGGGCACTATATTTCTACTAAATGTGGTTCGGGATGGAATTTTATATCAGGGTGCGACAGCCTCCATAAGTTGATGGAAGGGATCCCAGTTCACCAAATTAAAAGTAGCACCCCCAACGGCTATGAGCTGTGCAATGAGGCGTGTGATTTTCCTGGCCTGCTGTCTGCACATCACCTTGGAATGAAATCCACCAAAATCTTCAAGTGTGGCCTGTATTGTTTTTGGGATGGGCTGTGACTGTATCACGGTGCCCGTGCTTTGTGCAGCAGACGGCGACATTCTGACTGCTAGTTTGCATCTCTGGTCACTGATTGGCTAATACCTTTTGTCTCCGCCCAGTGATGGCCTTTATATACCCTGTCAGCTCCACGGTATGCTGCCCTTTCATGGTGTATTTGTTCCTGCATTCTGCTCCGTTATTGCTGTGTATGACCTGGCCTGCTTGACGACGTTCCTGAGTTTGCTGTTCTTTGACTACTCCGTTGCTGACCGTATCCGGCTGAGGACCCACTCAGCTGCTGACCATATTTGGCTGAGGACCCACTCAGTTGCTGACCATATCTGGTTGAGGACCCATTTCCATTACCAGCTGTATCCGGCTGAGAACCCACTCCGTTGCTGACCTGGCCTGGCTGTGAACCCGCTTCCGTTACCGACTGTAACTGGCTGAGAACCCACTTCCATTACCGAGTGTATCTGGCTGAGAACCCGCTTCCGTTTACTCTGTGCTGGGCTGAGTATCCGTTCCGTGTCTGACGTTCTTGGCTACCAGTTACTCTGTGGGCTGCCTTGTCTCAGAGTACAGTACGTTTCCAGCATACCACCTGTGGTCTCTGCTTTGTTCTCGCTTTACCTGGTGGTTGCTGTTATGTTAGTCGGTTGAACCGCGCGGCACTATATCTCTGTCGACCATAGCTAGGCATTCGTGCTATAGCTTCTCTCCATACCGCCTTTGGCGGAGTGCACAAGTGAAGTACCGGTGCAGTGTTCTATCACTGACTGTGTTACTCTAATCTCTCCGTGTCTGTCTCTCGTACCTCACTGGGTTCACTCCCCTTGGGAGTTGCAGTATTGACCCTTTGCATACCTGGAATTTCCAGGTAGAGTGTGGCATATTTCCTCTGCAGGAGCCTCTGGCTCAAGAGCCATCGTTGTGTTGTACCATCCACATAGAGGGGACACTGGTTGCCTATATTTATATACTTTCTGTGCTGCGATCCACCCCTAGCATTCTAGGGCTTTCCTGGGAGAGTTACCTCGGTCTGTTGCCATCCGGGGCCAGAGTCAGTGTTGCCTCGATCCTTGGGTTCTGTATCGCCCAGGCGTCTGGGTTGTGCCAGCAGTGTTGCCTCGCTCCTTTGGGTTGTGCCAGCAGTGTTGTCTCGCTCCTCTGGGTTGTGCCAGTCACCCTCATCTGGACCATCTACCATCTAGGTCCTGTGGTCAGCCCGCTGTCTACTCATCCTGCTGCCTGTCCTGGTCCTAGCCAAGACCCCCACTGTCAGAGATTGTCATTATTCTCATATATATCTCCATTACTATATGATACTGTTGTATATACTGGCCTGTATAATTACTCTGTTGTGTGGACCCATAGGCCTATCTATTTGTTTGAACTTTGTTCTAATAAAGTTATTGCAGTACGAAAGGGCCAATGACCTCAGACGGTTCTGGTGTAGGAAGTTCTGTAAATATCCATTGGAGAATGGATATGTACGAACAACGTCTTGAATCTTGATTAATTGTCAGTGGCAGTGCAAACCATACTAGAGCGGACCGCACACTTGGACAAACCAGTACCAGCCTCGGTGGTCACCCCGGTTCAGACACCGACGGTCCAAATCCTGAATGCTAACCAGCAATTTAAAGGGCTATTTGCGACAGCATCCCTACCATTAAGATATGATGGAGAACCTACTCTATGTAGGAGTTTTGTCAATCAGCTGGAAATTTTTTTGGAACTAACTCCTCAAGCATTTCCTACTGAAAGAAGTAAGGTTGGGTTCATGATACCGCTTTTAACAGGCAGAGCCTTAGCCTGGGCAAACCCTATTTGGGAGATAGCGAAGCTTATTATGAAAAATTTCAGTGAATTCGTGAGGGCCTTCCGTAGCGTGTTTGAGGTTCCTGGGCGCAACATCTCGGCTGCGAAACAGATTATGTGCATCAGACAGGGTAATCATTCTGTGGCCAATTACTCCATAGAATTTTGCACCCTGGCAGCCGAGCTGGCATGGAACGATGAGGCCCTGATAGCGGCTTTTGCACACGGACTCCATGAGCGAATTAAAGCTGAGATAGTAGCCGGAGAGTTGCCTGAAATGCTGGATAAATTCATAGAATTTGTGAACCTAATTGATACGCGAATTAGGGAGCGGACGCAAAATAGAGACCGTAAACCTAAGTCGTCTGCAGGACAATGGCACAAGAATGAACTCCCACCCTTGCCTCCCTCGCCTCCCTTGCATCCTGGGCATAACGAACTGTCGGAACCTATGCAGGTTGGGTTTACATGACTAACCAGATAGGAACGGTCCTTCCACCGTAAGAATGGGTTGTGCCTGTATTGTGGCAAAGGTGGGCACTTGTTGCATAATTGCCCCACATGGCCGGAAATCGCACGCACCTAGGTTTCCTAAGGGGACAGGTCTTAGGTGGTATTCAGCAGTCCCCAGAGGATGTGCCTTCCAAATCGGTCGTCCAGGTGGTAATTTCCAGTGCCAGCTTCTCCTTCACTGTACCTGCAATGATTGACTCTGGAGCAGCTGGATATTTTATGGATAAGGAATTTGCTGCAGCTCACAATATTCCTTTTGTCGAGTTGGTCAATCCTATGCAAATTGAAGCTATTGATGGGCGACCTTTGGTGCCTCCCCAGGTCACCCACGAGACTTGCCCACTCTCGGTACTTACAGGTGCATAACACTGCGAAACTCTGTTGTTTCAAATTATTCAGTCACCTCATTATGCGGTTATCTTAGGGTTTCCATGGTTACGAACCCATAACCCTAGAATTAATTGGGACACTTGTGAGATTGCGACTTGATCTGACTATTGTATGAGCCATTGTTTACAATGACCTACCAGAATTATGTGTACCTCTCCCTCCCTACCGCATGAATACCATTCCTTCAGCAATGTTTTTAGCAAGGGAGAGGCTAGCACTTTGCCACCACACTGGGCATATGACTGTGAGATTGATATTGTGCCTGGTGCAGTGCCCCCAGGGGTAGAACGAATAGTGGACTTGATCCAAGAAGCAACAGTCACTTTGGATGCAGGTCTTCCTGCCCTGGGACCCTCAGGAATGACAAACAGCGCATCCGATAGCCTGATGGACTCAGTGTGATGTACTCATGCCAGACTGGGCATTCTTCCAGCTGGGGCGTCCAGTGACGAAGGGCATGAAATATCGCCCGAAGTTCCAATACATTGATGGGATTCGAAGACCACCATCCCTGAGCACTCAGGCGACCCAGGACCACTCCCCAGCCGGAGAGGCTAGAATCCATTGTCACCGTGGTCCAGAAGGATATCAGGAAGGGCTTGCCCTTCAGGAGATTGAAGAGGTTGAGCCACCACGACAAACTCAGTTCAACATGAACAGGGAGGGATACTGATGTCTGCAGAAGGTCCGGCTGACCCTTGCATACTTGGATCACAAACCGCTGGAGCTCCCTGGTGTGAGCTATGGCAAAGGGGACTGTTTCCCTGGTGGAGATGAATTTCCCCACCAGAAAGAATAGCTTCTTGGCTGGAACTGGATCTTGAGCTAGAACAGCCAGAACCCTGTGTGCGATCTGGTGAGCCACTTCCTCCATGAGAAACACCATGCTCTGCTGAGTGTCGAAGAGAAGGCCCAGGAAGACCAGATGCTGGGACGGGACAAGATCCAACTTGTCCAGGTTGATGATCCACCCATGATGGGTGAGAGCGTGAATGCAGTCCTGAACCTGCTGACACAGAAGTTCCGCAGAGGGGGCTTTCAGAAACAGGTCGTCCATGTATGAAGTAACTCTGATGCTGTCCCAGTGGAGGACGGGCACTAAGGCTCCCAGGACACGGTCGAAGACCTGAGGTGCTGTAGTCAGACCAAAGGGAAGAGCTGAGAACTGAAAATGCCCTTGGTTGCAGGCAAATTTGAGATACTGACGGCTCTCTGGATGAATGGCGATATGTAAATACGTGTCCTGAAGGTCCAGAGAAGCAAGAAATTCCCCCAGAACCATAGCAGCAATCACTGTCCTCAGGGACTCCTGGTGATAATGAGACCGGATCACAAAGGAATTGAGATCCTTCAAGTCCAAAATTGGACGACAACCGCCGTCCTTCTTGGACACTACGAAGAGGTTTGAGTAAAAACCCGTAGCTCTGTCCTAAACTGGAACAGGTTCTAGAATATTTTTGTCCAGAAGAGACTGGATAGCACCGTAGAAGAGACAGCGTTTTTCCATGCCCTGGGGCGTATGAGAGGGGAAAAAGCAAAAGGGAGGAAGAGAGGCGAAAGGGATCCTGTACCCTTCCATCACTACTTGTAAAACCCACGGGTCCACAACTGAATCCTCCCAAATGCTGTAATAGTGAGGAAGACGACCACCCGCAGCTGAATGGGGACACGGGTTCGGCGAGTCATGCCAGAGAAGTCTTGGAAGCCTTGGGCTTGGAGGAGACCTTGGGCTTCCATTGCTGTTTGGGCTTGGAGGAGGCACGTGGAGCTGAGGGAACCGCCTGGTTCAGGAGGTTTCTTCCTGGGGACCAAGGGCAGATGAGTACTCTTACCCCCAGTGGCCTCACTAATCAGAACCTTAAGATATGGCCCAAATAAGGATGTACCCTGAAAGGGCAAGGACAGCAAGGCTTTCTTAGAAGCAGTGTCAGCAGCCCAGATCTTGAGCCAAAGAGCTCGTCTGGCAAACCACAGACATGGTGGAAACCCTTGTCACCAGACGGATAGCATCAAATAAGGCAGCAGAAACAAGGTGCTAGGCCTCAGATATGTTGGCAAGAAGCCGCAACATGTCCAAAGATGAATCACCCTGACGTACAGCTAGGGTGAGTTGTTCAGTCCAGACCACAATGGCCAGGTTAACCCATACCGCAAAGAATGATGGACGCATGGCAGTACCAGCAGTGGCAAAAATGGACTTGAGGGAAACCTCAAACTTCTTGTCAGTCCAGTCCTTCAGAGAGGACGCATCAGAAACTGGTAAGGCAGTAGACTTAGATAGCCTTGAGACAGGAGTGTCCACCTTAGGGGGATGAACCCATTGAGCAAGGGCCGCCTCTGAATAGGGGTAAACCTTAGCAAACTTCTTGGAGACAGAAGGCTTTCTGTCCAGAGATTTCCACTCATCAGCCACTAGGCAGTCCAGAGTGGGGTTAGATGGAAAACAAGTATGGGGCTTTATAGGCTCCTGGAATATGTCAGAGGGATCTGAGGAAACCTCCTGAACTGGGGGAATGTTTAGCATGTTTAAGACGACCCTGATCAGGCCCTCAGCCGAGGGTTCTGGATCAACCTCAAAAGGATCCCCAAAAAATTGAGAGGAGCCCACACAGAACATTCCTCAACATCTGAATCTACCAACAGTTCCTCTTCAGAGGAATCTGAAACATCGGGTACTCCTTGCGGTTTGGCCAGGGAAGATCTGACTGAGGAATGGAAGACCCCATGTAACTGGGATGGAAAGAGTTGCAGTGTAGACCTGAGGTCCCTGGTAGCAGCCTTGAACTCTTGCACCCAAACTGGCTCTAATGCATGGCTGGAGGTCCCTGGGATAGACTCAGGGACATCAGAACATGCTGGGCATAAATGACCTGAGAATTCTCTAGGTAACCCTGTATGACATGAGGAGCAATGCACAATGGGGGATACAGAAACCCCAACGTCCTTAGGCCTGGCCCCAAGCTCCAACGGAGTACACATTTTCAGAGTGTCAATAACGTTCAGAATACTTAAAGGGATAGTAATACTTCGTTTTATCTTTATTTTATTTTGTAGGCATTAAAAAAACATGAAGAACGATTTAAGTCTTATCTCTAAAACCTTTATGGTTTAAGAGATATTCACAAGCAAAGCTTCCCCCTCCCACCCCTTTTCCTAGTGTAAGCCATCTCTTCTCAGATGTGAATCTGGTTGTAAGACCAAACAGATAACAGCAGGGGACAATCTTCTTACAGTGAAAACAATGAAAGCCCTTCCCCCCTTGACAAGTTTTTCAGCTTTTTCCCTTATCTTAATTAAAGATTGTCCCTCTCTGCAGTCTACCTGGGCACCTCCCTTCTGATCTGGCTGAACAGGGGGGGGATACTTTGCTTGTGAATATCTCTTAAACCATAAAGGTTTGAGAGATAAGACTTATATCGTTCCTCATGTTTTTTTAATGCCTACAAAATAAAATAAAGATAAAACGAAGTATTACTATCCCTTTAATCACCCAATTTACAGTGTGTAAGATTAAAATTTCACCCCAGAAATCGCTAAAATACACTTATCTGGCAGGCGAAGGGTTAATCTGCAGAGGAGAGAAGGGAATCCAAGAACTGTGTAGGATACTCATTCTGTAAAGCTCACAAAATGGCTGCCGCGGCAGGAGCCAATCAGAAAGGAGAGCGCAAATCAAGCGCTCATGTGAAATGTAGTTTTCCCAGAAAAAGTACCCCAACAGTGCCTGAAGCCCCCTGAGCCCCCCAACACACTTGCAATGTGAACCAGATGATAGAGTAAGGTCAGACAATTAAAATGAGCCATCTCTGAAGTCGCAACGTTGAGCGCTTGCAGAGATATGTCCCAAACTGTTCAGTCCCATAGAAATGAATGGAGCAATGGCGTCTGTGCGGTAATGCAGAACTAAATTTTGTCAAAGTTAGAACTGAGAAATAAAAATACATGAAACATCACTAGAACATGTAATCAGACCCAGAAAACACTGTACCCAGTAGGGAAAGTGCCAATAACCACCCCAAAAGATGCCAACCAGCAGTTAAAGGGTTAATTTACCACATAAAGTTGCTCCAAACACTGACAGACATAACAGAAAGACCCAGTGAGTGCAGGAGTGTGCAATAAGAACTCCCAGGAATAACCCCTGTGCAGAGGGGCATCGTGGGACAAGTGGACCTATAGCACTCAAAGGTTTGCTCACCTTTCCTGCAGATCTTCTGTCTTCAGATTACCGTGTAGTAAGAAGTAACCTCAGTGGGTGTCAGCACCCCTATTCAGATGCAAGGGGTGGAGAAAATGATTAGGAACACTAGGCAGTCTATAGGAAAACCTGTACAGGTGATATTCCAAGGAGAGGGAGCAGAATAAAGCACAGCATGCAATATTATAATCATATGCAGAGTACACAAGTGCCTTACAAATATTTTGCATTTAGAACAAGCATAGGGAGTAAGAAAATGTGGAGGACTTCAACAGGAAAGTGTGCTCGGGAGCGTAGCAGATAACACAGGGTTACCTGGGTGGTGTAGCTGGGAAGTGTGGCAGGGTATGAGGTACAAATCTGGAGAATCACAACAGAAAAACGTGCTTGGGAGCGTAGCAGGTAGTACAGGGCTTTCCTGGGTGCGTGGCAGGATAATGGGTCTGTCAATACAGAGCTTACCTGGGTGGTGAAGCTGGAGAGCGTGGCAGGCTAGTGGGTCTGATTATACAGAGTTTACCTGGGTGGTGAAGCTGGAGAGCGCGGCAGGCTAGTGGGTCTGACTATACAGAGCTTACCTGGGTGGTGAAGCTGGAGAGCGTGTCAGGCAAGAGACAGGGATGCAGGCACTAGAGCAGAAGAAGGAGGTCCAAGTCAAAGCCGAAATCAAGCAGGAGTCAAAACAAGCTGAGTTTGGTAACTTTAAGGAGTATCAAGGAAGAGGCGAGGAAGCGAAGTCAGGCAGGCCAAAGTCTAAATCTGGAGGAAACAAACTGGAATACACTGGAGAAGTATCTAGAGGCACAGACTCTCAATAACTGAGCGCCGGATTAGGTTTGAGTGCTCTTTATATAGGTGTTCCTGGAGTGACGTCAAGGCACTGATGTTGATATGCGCACGCCAGCGTGACGCGGGCGCATGCGCTCCAGCGATGCGGAAGCTCGGACTGGCATCTGATGCTTCCGTTTTCAAACCGTGGTGACCTTTACACAGTGGGTATCTCCTGGGGAAGCACTTGGAATCAAGATTTTCCTCCTCAGGGCTTAAGGTCCACAAAAAGCACCTGGTCACTGAGCTAGCCACATCTAAAGGCATTGTCAGTTATGGTAATCCGCCTAATGGCGGTATTCCATATCTAACAGAAAAATAAAAAAGTTTCAAAAACTATAGCAGAACTGTTCTCTTGCCTGTGTTATCTTCACCAAGGAACAAACCTTTCTGGAGCTGGTTGGCTAGCTGGAGCCAAGGAGGCAAGGTAGGCTCCACCTCCTGCAGTCATTTCTAGAATTGCTCCTACCTACTTAAAGGGGTGGATTGCCTACTCAAAGTTAGCAGTAACCTGTATTGGACAACAGAGAAATAGATTTGACCTTGAACCAAGTGGAAGCACTTCTTGAGCCTCCTTGCTTGTTGAGATACGCCGCCCCCATGGCGTTATTTGACTGGACACGGACTGGACAACTCGTCAGTGGAGAGAACCAGTACTCTAGAGCATGATGAATCACCTGGAGTTCCAGAACAGGGCCTTCTCTGCAGTCCATCTGCCCTGAACCCCCAGGTGACCCAGGATGGCTTCCCAGCCCCTCAGGCTGGCATTCGTCATCACAAAGGTCCAGTTTTGAATCACAAAGGGTTTCCCCTTCTCCAGGTTGGACTGGCCCAGCCACCAGAGCAGGTCCTGCCTGTCCTCTGGAAGGAGACACTCTGGGATCCAAGAGGTCCAGATTCCCATGCCAAGCGTGGATAGTGAACCTCTGGAGCTCCCTTGGTGTGAGCCATGGAGTAAGGAACCGCCTCCATAGTGGACACCATGTGGCCGAGGGCCACTCCAGAGCTTGGGATACCAGATGCATGGTTTGCTGGATGGAATCCTCTGTCAGAAAAACCTTCCATTGGCAGGTATCAAACCTGAGCCCTAGGAAGACCAGGACCTGAGAAGGGACTGGAACAGATTTCTCCATATTTAGGATCCACCCATGATGGAGGAGAATATGAGCACAGTCCTGGATGTCCTGATCTAGGAGGTCCCTGGACGGAGCCTTCGGCAGAAGGTTATCCATAGAGGGAATCCCTTGCAGGAAGGCAATTGATGCTCCTAAGACCCTGGCAGAGGAGCAGAGGTAAGCCCAAAGGGCATACCGGTGAAGTGGATGTGCCCCAAGTCACAAGCAAAACGGAGGCACTTCTGACTTTCCCAATCAATCAGGATATGCAGGTATGCATCCTGAAGATCCAGAGAGGCCAAAAATTCTCCTGGACACATAGCTTCTAGCTCAGAAAAAGTAATATTTTAGTGGGAAATGTTGCAGTAATGAAAACTGTAGGAGAAATATAGCAAAGTTCTAACAGGAAATTTATTGGCAGTGGCGAAAAGAACATTTTATGTATTGTCTATGGGAGAAAAGTTTTGTGGAAAAAAAGCAAAAAATCGTGCTTTCAGAAAAAGTCCTGCAGGAAATTTCTCTGACCTTTCTCCCATCCCTTCTGATGTGACACAAAACTATGTAAGCAAATACACACAGAGTCGGATTTGTTTTCCTTGCAGGAAAATTTGGCTTAACTGAGTGAATGAGAGTATTAGTGGGAGATGTTGTTTAATATGGATAAATATAAGGTCATACATTTTGAGTTGCAGTAACAAGATTCTAAATGCAGTTTATATACAAAATGGCACACTACTTATGGAATCCTGACTGTCTTTTGGATCAAGGAGGAATGTTTTTACCTATCTGGATCATAATTGGCAATGGCTTCAATGCTTCAACTGGGTTTTGTTTGAATTCCTCTGCATCAATAAAGGAAGAAAAAAAAGCAATGGATGAACTTCTTTAAAATAAAAATGCCACTGCATACTGCCTTTTGAATATTTGTTTCTATCCCATTTTTACTACAGGATCCTCGTCATACTCCTTGATGCAAGCTGAAGTGCCTCTGATTGACTCCACAACATGCAATCAAACCTATATGTACAATGGTGCCATTACTTCTACTATGATCTGTGCTGGATATATTTGGGGAGGAATAGATACTTGTCAGGTAAAGTCTTCAATTATTCCTAACTGTTAATATATAATATATTAGACCATAAAATCTATGTTTTTATAAAAATACATATAGGAACATGTGGCTCTTTACTTGATTAACAGAATATTCCTACAACTTCCTACAAGTACAACTCATAGCCATTGGCTGGTTGAACATGATGGGAGCTGAATCCTCCAACAGATGGAGGTACATCAGTTGACTATCTCTGACTTAGATGGTAGGAGCCATTCATACAGCAGTCTGGTATCTCTCCCTGTCTCTCTTTTTTTTATTGTAGTCTGTAACTCATTTCATAATCTGATCCCCTTCTTATATGTCTCTGGTGATTTTCTTTTGTGGGGAATATTCTTTGAATATTACCAGGATTTTTTTAAAGCTTTAAAGATATACAAATTCTATGTTCAAAATATTTAATTTCCATATCAGTGGTGTTTCTTAACTCTTTGGGTGCCAGAGGAGTAACCAATGCATAGTAAAGCAAAGAAGTGGCTAGCCCTCTGGCACTCAGAGGGTTAAACCGGTGTTTCTATGCACAAAATAAAGAGGGAGCAGCAAACCTCTTGCCAGGCACAGCAACTTACTCTATATAACTGTTTTACTGGCTTATAACATTGTATATGTAAATTAATTAAAAACTTTACATATGAGTATATATACTTTAAATATATATATATATATATATATATATATATATATATATATAAATATTTATATACATATATATATATATATATTTATATATATAAATATTTATATACATATATATATATATATATATATATACAAATAAACAGCCTCAGGAGTTCCACAGACCAAGGAGACATCAGGGCCCTGATGAAGGTCTGATTGCTGACCGAAAACGTTTGGCATGGATTGAATAAAGCCATTTTATTTCAAGATATTCACTTTGAGTGCTGTCTCCTTGGTCTGTTGAACTCCTGAGGCTGAGTTTATTTCAAAATTCATTTATTTTATGGGACGTGCACCAATTACCATCTTATATTAAACAGATGAGTGCCACTGTGTATCACTGTGCTATATACATATAGAGATATATATGGTTGTGAGGAAGCACTCTCACTTGATAGATATATATTGCCTGGGTGCTTAAAACAAAACTGTAGCATATACACCAAAAGAAAATGTCAAGCACTCACAGGACTTCCATGGGGTGAAAAAGGCTATCTTTAATGGCCAAAGTTTCAGCCAGACAACGCAGTCCTGAGGAAGCGTTGACCATTAAAGATATCCTTTTTCACCCCATGGAAGTCCTGTGAGCGCTTGACATTTTCTTTTGGTATATATATATATATATATATATATATATATATATATATATATATATAAAATCAGGGCTTATAATTTTAAGTCCTTTGCTACTAGTCAGACCTGAAAAGTTACTCTCCACTGCAAGCCAAAACATACCCACCAGGGCTGAATTTGTACTTACCAGGGCTAAATTTTCACTCGCTATTGGCTAGTGGAGAGTGGACATTTTGAGCCCTGTATATATATATATATATATATATATATATATATATATATATATATATAAAACACTCTGTTTAGAGAGTTATAAATATTTAAGTAAAGACAAAAACGTAATATGGGCCCATATACCACATATTAATTTGTTTTTTTATCCCCCCACAACTAAAACAACTTTTTTTGGAGTCCAAACACCTTATGCTAATTTATTAAGAGCCACATTTAAAATATGAATATAGGATCCATGGACTCCATATTAATTCAATATGTCAAGAATGGGGTCCACCGACTGTCCCACTGGGAGAGGAAATTCTGAATAAAATGTATTTTGATGTCTGAAGATCCCATATTAGTATAACTGCCCAATGAATGGGTCCATCCAAACGAAGAGAAAATATGTGACAATGGGGTCTCAAGATTCCATATTAATAAATACGGTGACCCCTTCCTCTGCTCTGCCTACTGGAAGGTGTCATGCAAATACTTAAAACAGGGTCTGAATATCACATGATATTAGTGTTATTCTGCACTAGGGATGGGTCTTCCAAACCTTCCATCTTCAAATATTTTCAGTTACCTGTAAGGTAGAAGACACTTGAAACTCTTAATTGCCAAGTTACAATATATATTTTTGATGAATACATACTTCAAACTGTTTTATCTGTTTGCAAATTCATCTTGCTTAATCCTTCTTCAATTTAGATACTAGATAGTGTTGAGCGAGCACCACGATGCTCGGGTGCTCGGGTGCTCTGACCGAGCACCCCCTGAGGCTCGAGTGCTCGGCCGAGCACCCGAGCCCCATTGAAATGAATGGGGCAACACCAGGCACCCCCTGCTCTGATGAGGGGAGGGTGCCTGGTCAATGCCCCCTTCATCTCCGCTATGCCCCCTTCATCTCCGAATGCCCCCTTCAGCTCCGCAATGTCCCCCTTCAGCTCCGCTATGCCCCTCTTCCACAATGTGCCCCTTCATCTCCGCTATGCCCCTCTTCCACAATGTGCCCCTTCATCTCCGCTATGCCCCTCTTCCACAATGTCCCCCTTCATCTCCTCTATGGCATAGAGGAGATGAAGGGGGACATTGTGGAAGAGGGGCATAGCGGAGATGAAGGGGCACATTGTGGAAGAGGGGCATAGCGGAGATGAAGGGGCACATTGTGGAAGACGGGCATAGCGGAGATGAAGGGGGACATTGTGGAAGAGGGGCATAGAGTCTATGCCCCTCTTCCACAATGTCCCCCTTCATCTCCGCAATGCCCCCTTCATCTCCGCAATGCCCCCGTACCTCCAGTCCCTGGTGGTCCAGCGGAGCTTCTTCGGATCTGTGCCTCTTCCGGCACAGATCCCCGCCACCCGAACATGTCGGGCGAGCACATGGCGGTACTCGACGAGTACCGCCATGTGCCGAGCAGAGCGATGCTCGAGCCGATCCGAGCATCGGCCGAGCACGCTCGCTCATCACTAATACTAGATATTCTGGATGAACATTATCCCGTATCCCTGTAAATGTAAGGGGACAGGCCTATATGTGTATGCGATATGAATGTCTGTTACATTGTCTGCCTGGTTTTATATCCGCAGGGTGACAGCGGAGGTCCATTGGTCACCAAAACTAACTCCTTGTGGTGGCTTGTCGGAGACACAAGTTGGGGAGAGGGCTGTGCTAGGGTCTATAGACCTGGAATATACGGGAATGTGACAGTGTTTTTGGAATGGATATATCTACAGATGAAGGTAACACATCTAATTAAGGACCAATTAATATAAGAGGAAGCTTTAAAAGTAGGAATGGTGCAGTTGCAGAGCAAACTAAGTGCACCATAGGGGACAAATAAAAATTCCCAAAATATCCATTGAATTCAATCTGGCATTTAACCATTTGAATGCAAGAGAGGTTTTCAACGCATGGCTCCTCCATGCATTGGAGACCTTTCCAACATTCAAGAGGTTTACCCCCAGGATTTAGTTGGTTTACCCCAAAATGTGCTTAGTGCTTATTAAAGGGATAGTACTGGTTCAAAATAAAAGCAGCTCATTTTAATCTTCATAATATTTGAGCCGTGGAGAGTGTCATTTCAATACTGTCAGAGTTGTAGTTCAAGAGTAATTGAATGATAAAGTATCCCCCTCCCACCTATTTTACCTAGTGTTACACTTCACACCTCAGATGTGGAATCTGGTCTCTTGACCGGAGAGGTAACAGCAAGGGACAATCTTCATACTGTGATCATAAGGAAAACCCTTCCCCCATTGACAGGTTTTTCCTTATGATCACTGAAGATTGTCCCTCTCTGTGATCCATGCGGACAGTCTTGCTTCTCTGAGGTGAGCAGTGTTACATCAGTAAAAGGGGTGGGAGGGGGATACTTTATCATTCAATTACTCTTGAACTACAACTCTGACACTACTGAAATAACACTCTCCATGGCCCAAATACTATGATGATTAATTGGAGCTGCTTTTATTTTGAAACATTACTATCCCTTTAAGGCTTTAAGTGTTATCAAGGGTTTCATCCAACAGATTCCCATTGATGTCTATAGAGAAAATAGTAGATAAAACTATTGATAACTTTTCAACAGCAATGGAATCCAGTCTAAATCATCTGCTAAGGGTAATATCTACAGAAGAAAAAAGTGGAAAAACTCTGGGACAAGTTAGTTGCAGCACAGGATACAAATAAAGATTCCTGATGAATTAAAGGGGATTTTAACTCTTCGGATGCCAGAGAGGTGTCCAAACATTGCACAGTTTGTATTCATTTGTATTTTTAAAATGGAAAAGAAATGGCATTCTTCCATTAGAATTTACATCAGTGATAGTCATCCCTGGTCCTCCAGAGCTACCAATGGTGCTTGTTTTCAGGATATCTCTGTGTGAGCACAAGTGGATCAAATAAATTGACTGAGCAACTGATTAATCCACCTGTACACCAGCAGTAAGATCCTGAATACATGCACTGATTACTGAGGATGGCTACACCTGATTTAAACTGCCCAAACGTTTCCAGGCTAGACTAGGGCTGCCAAATCTTACCTTTAACCCCCTGAGTGCTGGAAAAACATCCAATGCATTACACTGCAATGCAATAGATACGTCTCTGGCACTCAAAGGGCTGTGTCAGCGGCTTGAGAAATGTTTTGTACCCTGCTGGTTGGATACATTTTCAGCATTCCATCCTACCCTAATTACTGGATAAGAGTGGGTGAGACTTATGAAAGTCTCCTGTGGCACCAGTGACATGACGTGAAAGATTTTCCCTGGTCCTGCCCACTCCTACCCAGAAGTTCAGGTAGGATAGAAGCAGGGAAACCATGACGCTCCCATGATCCACATTTATTAATCTCACAGCTAATCAATCAATAGCTGGAGGGACATCAGGAAAGGTCCTGATGCCTCCAACAAGATTGTTTTTTTTTTCTTAATGCTGTGCTTCATGCTGGTTATACCACCTTATGCAGTGGCCGTATTATGGCCGTTCAAGATACAGACTTAGCACAGCTGTTGTATGGCCTTGACATGCTACTGGTTAAAAAGGCACACACATGAAATAAAAATGCATGCTGCAGGGATTATTATTGGGCTGCAAAATGCATTTTTCATATGTGGCCTTCTAAAAAAGGGATGATCTGGCAACCATAGTCTATCCTTAAATTCATTAGAGGCCCTTACAGCATGGACAAGTAACCTCTTGAATGCTGCAGATTTCTCCAAGCAATACACTGAAGATGTCTCTAGCATGTAAGGGATTAATGCTTGTGTGAGGATATTGTTTTATTATCTAAATTAAGTTGCATCCATTTTCTCTCTCTCCTCCAACCCCTGATGATCTCCTTATGGTGAAGGCTGTTTAGCCCAGAATTGTACTTCCTTAGTTATATACATAATGGGGGAGATTCACTAAGCGGTGATAAAGAGATGATAAAGTGGAAATGACTTCTTCAGTTGATCACTTCTCCAATTCCTGTTATTCTGTGAAGCCTATGCACTAAGATTTCTTCAACTTTGTAGAAATCTTAGTGAATAGGCTCCATAGAATAACATAGGAACTGGAGAAGTGATATCACTGGAGAAGTCATCTTTATATTATCACCGCTTAGTGAATCTTCCCCCTGGTCTTGTTTGAGACATATCTAGGATCCAGAAGGATATATTCTTTCTTTACTCTAAGGCAGTGTTTCTCAACTCCTGTCCTAAGGACCCACTAACAGACCAGGATTTGATGATTTCCTTGTTAGAGAACAAGTGAGTTAATCAATGTGAATGAGCCTCTGATCACATGATTTCCTTGTTAGAGCACAGGTGAGTTAATCAATGTGAATGAGCCTCTGATCACATGATTTCCTTGTTAGAGCACAGGTGAGTTAATCAATGTGAATGAGCCTCTGATCACATGATTTCCTTGTTAGAACACAGGTGAGTTAATCAATATGAATGAGCCTCTGATCACCACACCTGTGCTCTAGCAGAGAAATACCTAAGTCCAGGCCTGTTAGTGGGTTCTGAGGACAGGAGTTGAGAAACACTGCACTAAGGTGAAGTAAATACTAGTTATTTAGTCCTCTCTCAGACCATCCTTGTTCTACTTTTTTGCAGAAAGTCCTATCACTAGATTCTTCCTTGATATAGAAATTTAATATTAGTGAATTATTCACTTGACTCAAATTGTGCATTACTATGTCAATAGCAAGTTGTAAGTTTGAGCTATTATAAATTAAAGCCATCACAATTCATTTGAGTTCTTTTGCAACCTGCATCAAAATTGAATATGAAAACTGCTCAAATTAAAATAAAGATATAATTGGAATTCAACATACATTTTTACATTCCAAAACAATTCAAACAGATTTATCAAAAGCCTAGATTTAACACGTTCTTTAAAAAATAAATAAAAAAAGCTGCAGATAA
Organism: Rhinophrynus dorsalis; assembly: GCA_037306005.1. Classification (NCBI taxonomy): domain Eukaryota; kingdom Metazoa; phylum Chordata; class Amphibia; order Anura; family Rhinophrynidae; genus Rhinophrynus; species Rhinophrynus dorsalis. Next base: position 36,019,876 of record CM074719.1, read on the forward strand.
AAACAAACATGTTTCAGTTTTTCCATTCTTGTATTTATGGATCTCAGTTATCAAACCAAAAGCAGTTTTGTATTTGAACATTGTGATAAATGCAGGTAACATTAATAGTATTTCACATGAATAGGAGATAGGAGTTGCAAACAAACAAAGTAAACAGGAGGCGCTCCTAGTGTATTAACGTAGCACAAATCGTGATATATCAACCACCGATAATAATACACTCACAAGATTGTTGGCTGAGTCTAACACATATGCATTTCTCAGCAATAATTGCCTTGGAAATATGATTAGTACCACCCCCCTCTAGCAGTATGTTCAGGCTGCTACGCTTCACCAAATCATCCAAAACATGGAAGTGTAAAATATGCAAAGAAAGAGAAGAAACAAGAAGGGGAACCTATAGTGTTATACCAGACTAGCATGCATATGACGGTAAAACATATGATGGATCAACTCACATTTATAAATTGTTGACAATCAAGTATACACCTGTCATCAACTCAAACATGCAGAGTACTATACCCGTCTCTGCTTGGGTGCATGTCTGTAGTGGTTCACCGTCTTTCTCCTCAAGATGTAATCCACATAGGTTAAGTTAACCAATTATGATATGTAAAAGTAACAAAAAATAAAAGTAACAAAAATTTAAATAAAAATAATTAAAATTAAAAGCCTCTCTGTAATATAAAAAAAAAATTGAATTAACAGCCACTGAGAAGTACGCGTTTCGCAGCACATATGCTGCTTTATCAACAGAAGTTGCCAAAACTCAAAATGAAGATGGAAATAGGAGTGTTCTTACCTCTTGATAAGCCTAAAAATTTGTAATATTACAAGATTAGTAATATTTTTTAAGAAACATGTATATCATAGGCTTTTTCCTGTTGAGTAAAAGAAAGGATCCCTGCTACTGAGTGATGCTTACTTCAAAACTTCAAAAATATAAATGCATAACCTTACATTTATCTATGTTAAGCCTCATCTGTCACTCAGTTTATCCAAATCTTTCTGCAGAGAAAAGAATTCCTGGTTAAGAGACTGTCCTCTGCTAAACAAGTGGTAAACATATTTAGAATGAGCCCCTATTTTTCTCATAAAAAAAGAAAAAAGTACAAATACCCTTCCCCATTGTAATTATTCATCCATGCATAATGCACAGGTTCTTAGGCGAAGTTTGCAAGATCTACCGGATTATAAGACTCCATTTTAGTCCTTTAGTAAAAACTTCTAGGAGAGCCAACCCAACAGTCTGCCAACCCCGCTCTACTATGTATGACACAGGAGAAAATTACAAGTGTAAAGTAAAATTACTTGCCCAGACTGTTAATGAACAGGACATGCAGTTTCATACAGAATATAGTATCTTAAATGTTATCAAGTTATGGAAATGTTTACATATATACTGTATTTCTAAATATTTTAACATACACTTTCATATAATAACCTTTATGTTAGTGTTGGAGTTTCTTTTATATTTAAAGGGATAGTAATGTTTCATAATAAAAACAGCTCTAATGAATCATCATAGTATTTGGACTTTGGAGAGTGTTATTTCAATTCTGTCAGAGTTGTAGTTCAGGAGTTATTCAATGACAGTGTCCCCCTCCTGCCCCTTTTACTGATGTAACACTGTTCAGCCAGAGCAGAAGGGAGGTGCCCAGGTAGACTGCAGAGAGGGACAATCTTCAATTAAGATAAGGGAAAAACCTGAAAAGCTTGTCAAGGGGGGCAGGGCTTTCATTGTTTTCATATAAAGTAGATTGTCCCCTGCTGTTATCTGTCTGGTCTTACAACCAGATTCACATCTGAGAAGAGATGGCTTACACTAGGTAAAAGGGGCGGGAGGGGAAACTTTGCTTGTGAATATCTCTTAAACCATAAAGGTTTGAGAGATAAAACGTATATTGTTCTTCATGTTTTTTTAATGCCTACAAAATAAAATAAAGTTAAAATGAAGTATTACTATCCCTTTAACAAAGATTTTAGTGTTTTTACACTACTAACAATGAAAATAGTGATGTTATTTTAAGATAGATTATATAGATATTTTATAATGTTTTTGATCTGTGTAAAGCTAAACATTTTCTGTCTTTGCAGACATACAGCTGATGAAACTATGTGCAAGATTAACGATTCAAATGAGGATATTCAAATGAGGATATTATGGCTCGTTACTTTTGATTTCATGTTATTGATAAAATGTGCCATCAACAAACACTTCTGAAGGGCACCGAGCTCTATTGGGGGTATTTTTTAAAGGACTGCATTTTAGACTTTAACGCAGAAAGCATAAGTAAAACATACCAACTTTCCCATATGAGACAAAAAAATATCAGAATATGTCCACTAAGGGCTGTATGTTCAAAGGGATAATGACAAAAAATGTTGTATGAAATAAGTAATTGTATGCATGAACGACATATTTTCTATAGAGTGTACAACAAAAAACTAGTAATGTCCGTTGTGTACGACACAACCCCAGAATTGCCGGGCAAAGGGGAGTGGCAAGGGGTGTGGCTAAGCTATTCTCCAGTTACATGTAGAAGAAAATAAAATGTGTCGTAACTAACAACAAAAAAAAGTCTTGCAAAAGACAAAATTTGTACGTTAAGAAAAAAGTGGAGGGAATGTCAAGTTCTGAATGTGAGATTTTTTGTCTTTAGTTAAGACATTTTTGTCTTTAGTTAAGACAATTTGTGTCTTTACATACGACAATCTCAGTCAGGACAAACAACATATTTCCAAAGAAAACCGACACTTTGAAAATATTAATGATCCCAACGACACTGTACTTTGAAAAGACGTTACAAACGACAAAAGCTATTTCGCTACTTCTTTGAACATATGGCCCTAGGCAATGCATCGGAAATGGGAAATATCGATTGTTCCCTATGGTAAAGTTGGTTTGATCTAGAATTGAAACACTTCAGGTTCTAGAATGTGATCCTTAGTTTTCATGAACTTTTTATGTTCTCTGTTAAATATAAATTATTGTAAAATGGCATGGCGGGTGTTGCAGTTTCTAAAAGCTGGACATCCAAACTGACACCTCCTGATATAATGTCGACATGTTACCTATAGTTTGTAGCGTCAATAAATTTATCTATTTAAATTTCCTAAACATTGTTTTTTTTTCAATCAGTTTTAGATATTTTTGATTTAGTACATGAAAATTCTAATCTCAGTAAAGCTTGGTTCTCTGACCTGTCTGAATAATTACTCACTTGTCCAGAAAGTCACCTCTTCCACCTTGTTAGCCTGCTAGAGCCTATCAGCTTCCATAAGAGGAGTGAGATAAATTGATTTTGAGCAATAATCATGCAAATCCTTTCAAGATGGATGCTCCACCCGGGGGGGGGGGCACAAATTAAATTGTTTTGTGATGCACTAAAATCAAACCAGCACTGCAGAATGTTATTTTCATATGTGTTCCCTGTTTAAGCATAGTGCCTAACAGTTTTTGTAGCAATAAATATTGGCATTCCTATTGCTAGCTACTGCTAGCTCTAATACTAATTTATAACAGCCTGGCAGTGAAATATTGGGAATCGGCAGCATGAATGCGATTTTGCATAAAAATAATTGCTGGAATCAATTTTCTAGCTCCACACTTGCCTAAAGCCAAGCTGCCAAGATACTCGGCAAAAAACTCATCCATTAATGCCACTTGTGCCAATGGGAGGTCAGTGGTGCAGTATATAGGGTATTTGGGACATTAATTTCCTTTGTTCCTTATTTAATGTCACGTGTTAGACAAAGCTCAGATTAAATAGTGTAATTTAACATAATTTCCTGTGCATATCATGGGACAGGTGAAAGGGTCTTGCTGGCATTAATGTATTATTGAGTTCATCCAGAGAAATGATTCTCCTTCACATGAAGCCCAGTAGACATTTTTTTATTATGTCATATAGTGTGTTTCAAGAAAGAAAGAAACCATAGCAATAATTCTCCTGTAGGAAAAGCCGTTAGGCATTGCTATAATGATGTCATAGCTCTGTGTTTCAGCACGTAGGAAAACCAGAACAATAATTCTCCTTCATATGAAACCCAATTATGATGACTAGGGATGGGTGAAAATGTTCGATTATTTTACGATTCTTTGCCTAGATCATTGCATTGGAATAAATGGGAAGACTGAATTTTTCCCCACCACATGCAGTTTTCTCTACTTTTCCTGCAGGCATATAAAAGGGTGTCAGGCTCTCACAGCAGTCATTCTGTGTTTGTGAGAGGACAGAGCAGCACTTTTTTGAACTAGAGGAGATAGGCAAATAAAGGGGAATTGAAGCTTAGTTTAGGGAGTCTTTTAGGTAGAACATTTGTTCTCTGTATTAGGGGAGTCTTGGGGCACTCTGGGGAGTAGGGAGGAAGGCTTCTGCTATAGTTCAACTCTTTTTCAATCTCTGCTTGTGTCTCACACGAAAGTGCATCCCCCCCTTTTTTCTCCTCCTTTTATGTTATCCCCTCTTGTCCCCCTCTCACTTAGTCCCTCCCTCCTTTCTATACCTTTATTTTGCAATCAACACATACAATTTCTGATTCTGTATTGTACTTATACCTGCTTATATATTATATAGAGATACAATTTCAGCACTATATGTCCAGATGTACCTATAACATACACCTTATACTATCAATCCTATATAATAATTAGCTAAAATGTGCGTAACGCCGCAGTCATGCACAGTAGAGACTGCTGTGCATGCTGTAGTCATGCACAGTAGAGACTGCCAGTGATGAGGCTGATACAGAGCGGGGTGCTCCGAGGGAGCGTTCCGCTCTGTATCAGCCGCAGTGCGGGCAGTCTCTACTGAGCATGACTGCACCGCGACCGGCTGGCAGTAGCACTGTGGCCCGTGTAACGGGCTCTTCAACTAGTAACTATATAAACAAATTATGTACCAGTATATATTTAACCACTAATAGATTCTGCCCAAGTAAATCTAACTCTCATAGATATAACAAAATAACTGCTTAAACTCAAGTGAATCCTTAACCATAACAAAAATTCAAGTAATCAAATGAAAATCAGAAGATATACCAAATATATAGCTTAAGCGCTGACCTTGCGTTTAAGTCTGCCGACCTAATCATAAAAGCGACATATACACAAATCAGGCAGAAATATATTCTAACCCCAATATCTCCCACATACACTAAAAATATAAAAAAAATAAAAACATATTTATTATATGTATAAAAAACACACGCACTTATACAGATCGACTTATCAGACTGACTGAGAATAAGAAGACAACTTGGTAAGGAGCGCTCTACGGACCCGCAACGCTCAGGAACATCCAAACACTCCACACAGCAGTAACGTAGAAAATATCCAATTTTTATTGCAAAAAATACAAAAATAAGAATAAAAACACTGTAGTGAAGAATTCAGGAAATGTAGTAAAGATACAATAACTACACAAATCGCGTAACGCGTTTCATGTAAAGTTTACATTTAATCATAGGCAATGATTAAAGGTAAACTTTACATGAAACGCGTTAGGCGATTTGTATAGTTATTGTATCTTTACTACGTTTCCTGAATTCTTCACTACAGTGTTTTTATTCTTATTTTTGTATTTTTTGCAATAAAAATTTGATATTTTCTACGCTACTGCTGTGTGGAGTGTTTGGATGTTCCTGAGCGTTGCGGGTCCGTAGAGCGCTCCTTACCAAGTTGTCTTCTCGTTTGTTGAAGCCCAAGCCGGGGCTGTAGGGAGCAGCTCCGGACCTGCGAGGCCTTTTTGGCCAGGTGAGTCGATACATATTATATACTTATATTGTATGCCTGACAATTAGTAGCAACCAGGAGTGTTTTTGTTGATGTGACTGAGAATAAGAAACCATATTACCTTATCCCAAGCCAGTTAATCTGATCAGCCACAGTAAACAATACTGTATCTAAACATTAGTGTCAGAAAATATATATACAAAAGAAAATATAATAATAAAATTACAATATAAAACAATAATGTGAACACTTTCACTTACATAGCAGATAATATAAATTTCAAACACCGCACGTAGTCTCCTGGCCAGGAAAAATAGCATCTTCACTAATGCAATGCATTTCACACAACACTGTGCTTTATCAAGTTTCATAATAAAAGCAGCTCTAATTAATCATCATAGTATTTGGACTTTGGAGAGTGTTATTTCAATTCTGTCAGAGTTGTAGTTCAGGAGTAATTCAATGACAAAGTATCCCCCCCTCCCGCCCCTTTTACTGATGTAACACTGTTCAGCCAGATCAGAAGGGAGGTGCCCAGGTAGATTGCAGAGAGGGACAATCTTCAATTAAGATAAGGGAAAAACCTGAAAAGCTTGTCAAGGGGGGCAGGGCTTTCATCGTTCTCATAGGAAGAAGATTGTCCCCTTCTGTTATTTGTCTGGTCTATGGACTGCATTCCACATCTGGTATATCTTGGTGAGGAGGAGGAGAAATAGTGGAAAGAGTTGGATCCGCATTGCTTGTAGCTAATGGACCGAGCCATTCTTCATCTTCCATCCTGTAACATCTCATATGCGTGTAAGTAGAGAGATGAGGAATTAGAGGTTATATTGGTGATAATAATTACTGTAAGGAATAAAAGTATCTACTCACTGATAACACAGCCAGCTCCAGCGTAGATTCCGTCAGCGATTCTCTCACTTCCAGATCACGTCTCTCATTTGTATACATTTTAATATCAATAGTAAGCTTAAGTAACAAAATAATTTATTATCAAAAGTTAAAACAAACTAAAAGAAAAATACAATTCTCAGATAATGCTATGCACCCATTAAGTACACGTGTTAATGGGAACACACACAGACCTCACAAATGACTAGTCCAATTCGCTATGGCCAAAACAGATGACAAGTCGTTTAGGGTACACTACGATCACTGAGATTATTGTACCCTCCTATTGCCCATCGCGTTTTGTGTATGTACATTTCCTCAGGGGATAACTAATGTTCATCAATCATGTCAAGCTTTATGTAGAATACATGGTGTTACATAGATATCCCTGGATGTGCTTTCAATTTCAGTTGATGCAACTTTATTTGTATACAATTAGCATTGTGACAATAGTAAACTTACCCCAATTCCAACACTTGGTGGGATGCTAACATATTACCAACTATAAAATAACAATATTTACAGATTATATCTCTTCAATAACATAAGTATTGTATTCAAATGAATTAAAATATACTAAAATCATCTTTTACGTCATGCCATGAATTTTTAAATATTAGATCTTATAGTCTGCATATTTCAATCAATTCAGTAAAAAACTATTTAAATCTATACCAATGTTTAAGCCCTTTGGATTCAATGTTTTTAGTTCATGGATCCATTCTGTTTCTTTTCTTGACATTTTGTTCACCACATTATCACCTCTCCAATCTGGTACTATGGGTCTATTGCCATAAATCTTAGAGCTTTTTTTTATCTTAATTTAGAATACAATAACAGTCTATACAATCAAGCAGAAGACATTCCATGTAAGTGTATACAAGGAAAGATTGACTTCCATATGTGACACCAATTACAGTACATCAACACAAGATTACTCTATGTCAAATCCATATACTTCCATATCAAAGAAGGAAGATGATTCATGTAACATGTTTTAAAGAAGTAGTGTGGGAAGCCTTACTTCCTTCATTGACATCTATAGTGGCCATGTATGTTTAGAAGAATGGGAGGTAATAAGTAACTGAAAAGTTGGGGATTTGGAATTGAAAGAACCAGTCGGGAGTAATGAGGGCTGAGGAAAGGATAAGGGGAGAAAAAAAATATTTTAATGTTCTTGGAGAGAAGAGAAAGGATCCCTCCCTGAGAGGGTAGACTAAACTAGCATCCACATCAAAGCTCCCATTGGGAGTTCAGTCAGCACCAGGGGTACATCGACCCCTCTAAGACAGAAGAGATAGTTTAAAGGGGCAGTGGGGTTTGGCATAGTGTGAGGTTCAGATGTTTCCAACTGGACCACAGCAGGTTGAAGTTCGACATAGAGAAGGTTGATATTGCATGGCAACTCACAAAGGTGTACACATTGGTTATTCTGGTAAGCCAGAGAGAAATTGGGGGCAGTTCAGGATGTTTCCAAAACAAGGGAATCAGGGATGTAATAGTAATTAAATAGTATTGGGACCAAAGGGAGTACTTGACGTGGGATAGTGTTGGGAATGTGTCATGTATGAAAGAAAAGACAGAGCTGAAAGATAGAGTTTGATGGTATCTGTGGCTAGGTGGAGTGCTGAATGAGAGAAGGACGCAAAAGCTAGGATAACCAGAGGGGAAAATGGGTGGGAGACTTTGGTTTAGGAGATGAAGTGTAGAAAGGAAGAACAGACTTGGCTGTAGGGATGGGCAAAAAATTTTGGCTCAAACCAAAATTGGTGAATAATGGCACTTCCTGCTTGGCGAATAATTTCCCAAAAAAAGTGATTTTTTTCTACTTTTTTCACGTAGCTCATTCCATTGAAATCAATGAGAACAATTTACACACAACACATAGCAAATATTATTTTAGTTCACAAAGGCATAGCATAAAAGGGGCACGAGGGTTGGTGAGTGTGGGGAAAGAATCAGTTGAACAGGGAATGTTTTTTGGGGGGGTTTGATTATTGGGATTGGGGGGCAGCTAATAAAAATACATCCTAAATAGAAAACCCCCATAAGACATGGTATAAAAGGGGTCTGAGGAGGGTGCCTGTGTTGGTGGGTGGAGTCTGGGAAAAGAAACAGGTGAATAGGAAATTTGTTTGGGGGGTTTTTTGACTGATATTGGGGAACAGTTAATAATAAAATAAATAAAATTAGAAATTTTGTATATAACATGATAGAGACAGGGACCCCCTGACATAGGATAATAAAGACAAGAAAATCCACGCACTCCTCTTAAATAGATCTAACAAAGACTGGCAATAAAATCAACTCTTTATTTCGACGGTTAAAAAATACCTTTAAATCTTCTGGCCAAATACAGTTGGAGAGACTTGTGACACTGTATAACCAGCAAGATCCAAAAGACAGCTCAAGAAACAGATCCACGCATTTCGTGTCTAAGACGCTTACTGAAGATTCCTGAATGCAAACAAAATATACCGCTCTTCATTTAAATCCCAGCCGTCCAATCAACGTTTCAGTATCTACATCGTAAGAACAGCGTCATCATATGAGTGGACCTGGTAGAAAACCAAGTCCCAAACCCACATGATCCTATCAAATAACGATATTGACATTCGGCATCCAAGTCAACGCCTGACATAGGATGCCACTGGGGTAGACTACTACTTGATGTGACAGAGTATTTTATAGAGGATGATTTGTAAGATTTGTTGTTAGAGGCCCAAGCCCTGAGAAAACATTGATTTGTAGGTATAACACTTGTTTGACATAAGCCCTAAGGAAACATTTATTTGTAGGACTTAGGCTTCTTTGGCATAAGTCCTAAGGAAACATTGATTTGTAGGACTTAGGCTGCAAACCCCCCAAACATTTTTTAGTAACAAACCACCCAAAAATTTTTTTGTAGGCCTATGGGTTTTTTTTAACCCCTTAAGGACCCTTGATGGTCCTGGCTCCTTATGGGTTGGCGAGCCATCAGGACCCATGTTGTGCCAGGACCGTCATGGATTTAAGAGATCCCCGCATGGGTGCACACCGTTCGGGGAGACCTAAACCAGGATGGCAAAAAAAAAAAAAAAAAGGTCCATGGTACTTATGTGCCGGCCACAAGCCCTGAAGAAAAATGTATGCCCTACTGGCCTAGTGCCAGCAGATCATGTTGTGTTTGCCAGTGGCCATTGTCAAATGCCCTGATGTAGATATGGAATTTGTGACTGCTGTTCTTGCTGCTGTTGCTGAGTTGTTTAAGCAGTAGGATGATTAGGCAGCTCAAAGGGAATGGGATCATCAACAGCAGTAACATGGGTGATGGATGATGAAGGTTCCACTTGTCACGACTAGCTCCAGTGATGAGCCTGAGGCAGTAGCAGCACTATAACTAACCCCCACCACTTCAGGTATATAGGGAGAATAGAAGAAGTTGGCTAATAACACTTCTCCGCCTGCCCCTCCTCCAAACTCATGGGTATGTTGTCACTAGAATAGAAATTATTCCCTTTAGGGCAGGAACTGGGCCTCTCACCAGCAACTGCAATGTGCACTGTGTATGTGGAAAATAACTCCTGGCAAAACTCTGTCCAAACACCATGACACCAGAAACCAAGTACTGCTGCTGTCACTATACCCCTTGTCCACACTCCGCTAAGGACACATGACAACTTGCTGACAGTTTAATAGTAATGATGAACCCTCCCTGCCACCATCTAGAATATTCTGCATGATGGAACCTCCTCAGATGTTGCTTGATGCCCCACTTGTGATTCTCCTCCACCATATCACCATGTGTGGTCAGTGCACCACACATTGTGCAATGGGTGGACACGAACTGCCACTTCCTAGCATCTACAGAATGGCTATCATTTGGCAGGGGAGGTAACAAAGAATGGAATGGATTGGCAGAAGATGTAGTTACCCTACAGCAAGAAGGTGATGACGAGCTAGTTGTTTCGCTCATCATCAAACTTTCAGCCTCTGTCTGGGTTGCCAAAGCGTGTTCCCTCCTTTCCCCTTCTCACTGATTTGTCACAAATTGTGCACAGTGCCATTGTTGATGGCTGCACTGTTCCAAGAAAAAAATAGTAACGGACTTCAGGGGGGGGAGGGGCAGAAGGAGAAGAATGACTTTGTTATTCTTCTCCTCCATATTCCCCTTCACTGACTGGGGCAGAGGATCAGGGCCGGACTGGGAATAAAAACCAGCCCTGGAAAAAATTGCTTACCAGCCCCATAGCAGTGCGTCATTATACCAGCCCCATAGCATTGTGTCATTATACCAGCCCCATAGCACTGCGTCATTATACCAGCCCCATAGCGCTGCGTCATTATACCAGTCCCATAGCATTGCGTCATTATACCAGCCCCATAGCAAAATTTTTTTCTTGTTCATAAAAGGGGAAACTCTGCATTTTAAAACAGATTTGAATGCCACCACCATAGCAATAAAGACTCAATGAAGTGAAGCTTAATGGCACAAAGGCACTTGTGGGGGTAAGCGGAGGGGTGCACTGGGGAACCAGGCACTCGGGGGGGCAGCCCTCCCTGGCTACACCACTGAGACCCTGCCTGCCTCCAATCACTAGAAGCGGCCCGGTGGTTCTTCAAATCTCGCGGCCACGGTCCTTTGTCACCTTGCGGCCGCGAGTAATTGACATGTGTTTAAGCAGCTCTTAGCCCCGGCCAGCCCCAGAGAAGCCCAGTGCAGGAGGCCTACCGGGAAATTTCCCGGTATCCCGGTAGGCCAGTCCGGCCCTGCAGAGGATGATGTTGCTGCTATTGCTGCTACTGCCTTAGAACAAGCACTGCAACTAGGACCAGGAGTATTTCTGCTTCTGGCAAGTGGAACCTGTCTAAGTAGTCCTGCATCACTGGTTGACCTCAATCCCACTGTGTCCACGGGGGTCTGTGGCACACTAGCTTGCTCCTCAGCATCCTGCTGCCCTTGCAACTCAGTATCAAGAGGAATTAGAGCAGTTTCAAATTCATCAAATTCCAAAATTACATCTGCTGGTGGTGGTTGTGGTGATGACCATCCTCATCCCTGTCTCCCATTCCTTCTCAGTTTCTGCTAAAAAGGCTATCAATGGCTCTTCTACCCAGTCTTCTCCACCATCATCATCGCCACCACCACCAGCACTAGCCCCTACGTGTTACTGCTGCTGCTCTATTACAGACATCTCATTGCTGCTTGGAGGAGGTGATGAGCAATGTGACAGAGGGTCCCCTAATGTCACACTTGCCATTTCTTGGTGACATGAAGAAGGCAGACTGGCAGCAGTAGCAGCAGGGACAGGCAGCTCATCTGTGCTCCTGCTGGAGGTGGTATTAATTGCATGCCTGCTCTTCCACAACAACAGTTCTGGCCTCTTAGTCTTCAGGATCATGTTCCACTTGGACACTTTAGTGAAGGGAAGGGGAGGACTCCCAGGGTCAGAGGAATGGTGTGCGAACCCTTGACCACTAGCCTGGATGCTCTCAAATGTTTCCCCTACCAGTCCAGCTGCTTCACCATTACTGCTACTACTACTAACACCAACCACATCAAGTTCAGCCGCAGAGTCTCCCTCCTCAGTCTAACAGTCACTAGTAATATGAGGATATTGTTGTTGATTACCCCCTCCTACACTCCTAAAACTAACAAGCTGCTGGGGCTTAGTAATTGTAGTACCAGCACTGTTGGGATTGCTTGATGATGGCAAGTGTGACTTAGGGTCCCTTGCTGCCACACTTGGTATCATTTTCTCCTTCCCCCTTCCTGAGTACTACAAGAGACACCTAAAAAATCAAGTAATTAGAAACGTATAGCAGGTCTTAAATCATGAGGCATATATTTTATAAAGTAACTATGTGATAAAATAATAAGAAAAGATAGAGAGGTAAACAAATGAGATAAGATATTAAGTAATCATTAAAGGGATAGTAATACCTAAAATGTAAAAAAAATATGTTGTAGGGTTTATCCCCCTCAGTAAAACAAGAGTACTCCCACTGCTGAAAGGTGTTTCATTCAAAAGTTATTAATTTTCAAAGTTGAATTTTTTAGGTGCAATATCACAGTGGCCTGAAATTGTACAGTGGCGCTGTTGCTACACCATCCTATGGAGATTTATGGTCCCGGGACCAGAGCTGTCTACATTCAAAATGTTTTTATTTCAAATTTTTCTTCTTCTGTTTATTGTGACTTTTAACAAATAAAGTTACTGTAATTAAGTATAATATTAAACACTACACTTAGATCTATTTGCGCTGTCTCTCCCCCATTCCTAGACTACAAAATAGACTAAAGAAAAGACAAAGGAAAAGCGCTCTGTAGAACTATATAAAAAATATTTATTATAAGGAGAAACACATCCAAAAAAGATAAATGGCATATATGTACCTCTGTCTGGTGAATAGGGATGGTCGAAAGTTGTCACCGTGTTCCCACGAGAAATTACGCTAAAACCACATTATTGTCTGCTTTTTCATTAAAAAAAAAACAAAAAAACAGTGAGTAAAATTTCCACCTTTTTTGCCCATTGTCCAAAATTCCCTGCCAATTTGTCAGTGGCTAGAAAGTTTCCGTCCATTGATTTACGCTGTTTTTGCTTTCTCGCTATAAAAACTTGACGTATTCCAGGAAGTGAAACACAATAGAATCAGTTACAAAGCGAGGTAGACGTGCTGTGCTGTTCTGCTGTGAATTATTTGTTAAATTGAGGCAGAAGAGGCTCATAGTGACTGCTATCACTAAGAGCAGTAAAAGAAGGAAATGGAAGGACCCTTATTATGTGTCCACTGAGTCTGAGGAGCAGGAAGTGACTAGCAGTACTCAACCAATGCTGTCCAGTCCCCCTAAATCACCCCAAGGGATCTGGGGAATTAAATGGGAAGGAAGGGAGAAAAGGGAATGGGAAGGGAGGGAGAAAAGGGTAGTACTAATGAGAGCAGGACAGGTCAGCTGCCTGTGCCTGTTACAATAGGTGCTGACCCTGCTTCCAGTGCCACCATTGCTGTACCTGCAGTCACCATTGCTGTACCTGCTGCCAGACGTGCTGCCTCTGTTGCAACTAGTGCTGTACCTGCTGCCAGACTTGCTGCCACCAGTTCTGTACCTGCAACCACCATTGCTGTACCTGCTTCCAGATGTGCTGCCACTAGTGCCGTACCTGCTTCCAGACTTGCTGCCCCTGCTGCCACCAGTGCTGTACCTGCTTCCAGATGTTCTGTCTCTGCTTCCACCAGTGCTGTACATGCAGCCACCATTGTTGTACCTACTGCCAGATGTGCTGCCCCTGCTGCCTCCAGTGTTGTACCTGTATCACGGTGCCCGTGATTTGCTGCAGTTACTTGTCTGTCACCAGTAGGGGGCTTCTATTGGCTGTCTGCAGATAGCCCGCCTCTTATTGACTATTTAAACCTGGATTGGGCACCCTTTGAGTGCCCTTTCGTGTTGTTTCTGACCTTCTTGCTATCACTATGCTAGTGATAGCTGGGCCTCTGTTCCAGTGTTCCTGAGTTCCTGATCTCATGTGTTCCTGAGTTCCTGATCTCTACTGTTCCAGTGTTTCCTGCATGCTGAAGTACTTCCAGTCCTGGTTCCGGCCTAGTCTCTGGTGTTGCAGTTCCTGCTGAACTTCTCTGCTGTTTTCTGACCTGACTGATCGTTGCTGGTTCCTGTCATCTCATCACCTGTCTTCAGTATCCTGGCGACCTTCTGCCTGGTCGCGTTGGTGACTTTGCTACAATTCCGTGTTGGTCCCAGCGTGCGGACGCTGGTTTGCTCCCAAGCCTTGCGGCTATACTAACTCGCTTGTTACACCAGTGTGCGGTCACTGGTTTGCTCCAAAGCCTATCAGCTATACAAATCTGTGTTGGTCCCAGCGTGCGGACGCTGGTTTGCTCCTAAGCCTTGCGGCTATACAAACTCACTTGTTACACCAGTGTGCGGTCACTGGTTTGCTCCAAAGCCTTTCAGCTATACAAATCTGTGTTGGTCCCAGCGTGCGGACGCTGGTTTGCTCCTAAGCCTTGAGGCTATACAAACTCGCTTGTTACACCAGTGTGCGGTCACTGGTTTGCTCCAAAGCCTATCAGCTATACAAATCTGTGTTGGTCCCAGCGTGCGGACGCTGGTTTGCTCCTAAGCCTTGCGGCTATACAAACTCGCTTGTTACACCAGTGTGCGGTCACTGGTTTGCTCCAAAGCCTATCAGCTATACAATTCTGTGTTGGTCCCAGCGTGCGGACGCTGGTTTGCTCCTAAGCCTTGCGGCTATACAAACTCACTTGTTACACCAGTGTGCGGTCACTGGTTTGCTCCAAAGCCTTTCAGCTATACAAATCTGTGTTGGTCCCAGCGTGCGGACGCTGGTTTGCTCCTAAGCCTTGCGGCTATACAAACTCGCTTGTTACGCCAGTGTGCGGTCACTGGTTTGCTCCAAAGCCTATCAGCTATACTAATCTGTGTTGGTCCCAGCGTGCGGACGCTGGTTTGCTCCTAAGCCTTGCGGCTATACTACTCGCTTGTTACTCCAGTGTGCGGTCACTGGTTTGCTCGCTAAGCCTAACGGCTATACTATTCAGTGTTGTTTCCAGCGTGCGGACGCTGGTTTGCTCCAAAGCCTTGCTGCTTAACGATTCTGCTAATTTGCCAGTTCCATCTGACTGCTGCTATTATCTCTGGGCTGCCCTGCCCGGTATTGGTAAGGCCGGTAGAACCTTTTACCACATTCCATCTGAGGTTGCCTTACCCGGTATTGGCAGGGCCGGTAGAGCCTACATTGTGTATCTATTGAGGCTGCCTTGCCCGGTAATTTGGTAAGGCCGGTAAAACCGTTATGCTATTCCATCTGCAGGTTGCCTTACCCGGTATTGGCAAGGCCGGTAGAGCCTAAAGACTGTCCTGTCCGGTATATTGACAGGACCGGTAGAGTCTGCCTTCTGTCTGTGCTATATTCTGTATATATATATATGTATGTTATTGCCATCCTAAGTTATCATTTATTATTTCAATAAAATTGATTTTTTTTACCTAAAACTTGTGTCTGAGAGTCATAATAAACCGTGACAGTACGAAAGGGCCATGACCTCAGACAGCAAGGGTCAAGGTAACGCACAGAATATCCATTGGAGGATGGATGTGCTCGAGCAACGTTTGGATCAGTTGGCAGTTGCAATTCAAACGATCCTTGAACGCACGGTACCTGCTGACCAATCTAGCTCTAGCCCGGTGGTCTCGCCAAGTCAGACACCGGAAAGTGATACCAGACCCCTAGGGGGTACTGCTAAAGGGTTAACGGCTTCTGCACCCTTGCCGCTAAGATATGATGGTGACCCTAGTCTCTGCAGAGGGTTCATCAATCAACTCGAAATCTTTATGGAATTGACGGCACACGCATTTCCCAATGATCGTAGTAAAGTGGGGTTCACGATATCACTGCTCACTGGCAGAGCATTGGCCTGGGCTAACCCCTTGTGGGAGAATGCTAAACCTTGTACTAAGAACTTTAGTGAATTTGTGCGTTCCTTTCGAAGAGTGTTTGAGCCTCCTGGTAGAACCACCTCTGCTGCCAAACGCCTTATGGAGATACAACAGGGCAGGCGTACAGTGGGCGACTATGCCATCGAATTCCGCACATTGGCAGCAGAGGTAGGTTGGAATAACGAGGCATTATTGGCAGCCTTCTCTCAAGGCCTGAATGACCACATTAAAGACGAAATCGCTGCTAAAGATCTACCTATTGATCTAGATGATTACATTGAGTATGTTATGATAATTGACTCCAGAATACGTGAGAGATCAATTGCCAGAGATCGTAAGTTACGGTCAAAAAATAATGAGCCTAGTAGCATGTTTTGCCCACCCATCCCTCCCTTGGCATTGAAGTCTAGTGAACCAGTACGGGAAACAAGTGAACCTATGGAAATAGGCTTCACTAGACTATCCAAGGCAGAGAGACTATATCGCAAAAAACAAGGGTTATGTTTATACTGCGGTAAAAAAGGGCACTTGCTAAATTCCTGTCCGGTACGTCCGGGAAACGCACACACCTAGGGTATCTTGGGGGACAGGCCCTAGGTGGTGTACAATCGTCCCCAGTGTCGGGCATAATGAAACCCACCATACAGGTGGTATTGTCTTGGGCACAACGCTCTGTGGAGGTTTTGGCCTTGGTTGACTCCGGTGCAGCAGGGTATTTTATGGATAATACCTTTGCTGAATTGCACGGAGTTCCACGCATTGAAAGAGAAAACCCCTTGACTATTGAAGCGATTGATGGTAGACCCTTAGAACCGCCTCAGGTTATATTTGAAACTATGCCATTGTCTATGACTATTGGGGCACTTCACAGAGAAGAGCAGCAGTTTCAACTGATTAATTCCCCGCACCATGCGGTGATATTGGGATTTCCGTGGTTACAGTTACATAACCCACAATTCGATTGGAAAAAGTGTGAAATTGCTGCTTGGTCCCAGTTTTGTATGGACAAGTGCGTCATCCAGCCTATTAAGGTCATGTGCACCTCCTCTGCTATGCCGGATGTGTACCAACAGTTTGGCGATGTTTTTAGCAAAGGAGAGGCTAGTATGCTACCCCAGCATAGACCTTATGATTGTTGCATTGAATTGCAGCCTGGTGCAGTACCTCCGAAAGGACGCACTTATCCATTATCTTGTGATGAAAATAAGGCTATGGAGGATTACATTTCTGATGCCCTTGCTAGAGGGATCATACGTAAATCTACCTCTCCAGCTGGGGCTGGGTTCTTTTTTGTAAAAAAGAAAAATGGCGAATTAAGACCATGCATTGACTACCGGGGCTTGAATAAACTAATGGCTAAAAACGCATACCCAATACCACTCATCACCGAGCTTTTTGACAGGCTTAAGGGCGCTTCGATATTTACCAAGTTGGACCTACGGGCCGCTTACAATCTGGTTCGCATTCGAGCAGGTGATGAGTGGAAAACTGCCTTTAATACTCGAGCTGGGCACTACGAGTATCTAGTAATGCCTTTTGGGCTGTGTAATGCACCCGCAGTTTTCCAGGAACTGATAAATGATGTTCTGAGAGATATGTTACAGACATGTGTTGTGGTGTACCTCGACGATATACTGATTTACTCCCAAAACATGGCACAGCACATCAAAGATGTATCCGCAGTATTGCTACGACTCTGTGAGAACAAATTATTTTGTAAAATGGAAAAATGTGAGTTTCATAGAACCAGTGTGCCATTCTTGGGGTTCATAATTGGCAATGATGGCATTGCCATGGACAAAGAAAAGTTGTCAGCTGTCCTACAATGGCCAAAACCCAAGGGTCTTAAAGCCATACAGCGTTTCCTGGGTTTCGCTAATTATTATAGGAGGTTTATTAAGAACTTTTCTTCCATTGTCAAACCTCTGTCCGATCTTACGCACAAGGGTGCTAATCCTTCTTGTTGGCCGGTATCTGCTGAGAAAGCCTTTGAGAATTTGAAGCTGGCATTTGCTGCGGCTCCTGTGTTATCCCACCCCAATCCTTTACTTCCATTTACGTTAGAGGTTGATGCCTCAGATATTGGGGTCGGGGCAGTACTTTCGCAGCGACACGAGAAAGGTGGAACTCTCAGACCTTGTGGGTTTTTCTCTAAAAAGTTGACTGTCACTCAAAGCCACTATGAGATAGGTGACAGAGAATTATTGGCCATTATCCTTGCTCTTAAGGAATGGCGTCATTTGCTTGAAGGTACTAAGAATCCTGTCTTAATCCTAACAGATCATAAGAATCTGACCTATCTCTCGGAGGCCAAGAGATTGTCCTCTCGTCAGGCCAGGTGGGCACTGTTCCTGTCTCGATTTAATTTCATTGTATCATATTTGCCAGGGTCAAAAAATATCAGGGCTGATGCACTGTCAAGACAATTTGAGGCCGACAGTGACAGAGTGGAAGCACCAGCTCCTATCATCCAACCTGATAGAATACTGGCTACTATACGCACGAGTATCACTTCTCCTCTAGGGGAGGAGATCCTGGCCTCTCAGGGGTCCGCTCCCCATGAAACCCCAGTGGGCAAATGTTTTGTCGCTGAATCATTTCGTACTAGGCTGCTCGAAACCTACCATTCCTCTAAGGCTGCGGGACATATTGGTAGAGACCAATTGTTATGGTCCCTTTCTCAGTTATTTTGGTGGCCTTCCATGAGAAACGATTGTGCCGAATTTACGAATGCCTGTGCCACCTGCGCCCGCGCTAAGACCCCGAGACATCTCCCTGTGGGCTTGCTTCAACCGGTGCCTAATGGCGAACGCCCCTGGTCTCATGTTTCCATTGATTTTATGGGAGAGTTGCCTATGTCGAAGGGGTACTCCTTTATATTCATGGTGGTGGACAGGTTTTCTAAAATGGCTCATTTCGTGCCCCTCCGTGGTCTTCCTTCAGCGAAGGAATTGGCAATGGTGTTCGCCAGAGAAGTATTCCGGTTGCATGGAGTGCCTAGGGTACTGGTGTCTGACAGGGGGAGCCAGTTTGTGTCTAGATTTTGGAGGGCATTTTGCCAACAGATGGGCATACAGCTGTCCTTCTCCTCTGCCTACCATCCCCAGACCAATGGAGCCGCTGAACGAGCTAATCAGGGCTTGGAACAATTTCTCCGTTGTTTCGTTACTGACCATCATGATAATTGGTCCGACTTGTTGCCTTGGGCAGAGTTCGCCAGGAACTGTGCGGTCAATTCTTCATCTGGGAGCTCTCCGTTTCTGATTAATTATGGGTTCCAGCCCTGTTTGCTTCCAGACTCATTTCAGACGCAACAGATTCCAGCTCTGGATGAGCATATCGAGCAACTCCGTTCCACATGGGCACAAGTTCAGAGGGCACTTGGTCAGTCATTTCAGCGTCATCAGCGCCATGCTAATCGCAGAAGGCTTCCAGCGGTTTCCTTTCAGGTTGGGGATAGAGTATGGCTTTGCTCCAGAAATCTCAAGCTGCAGGTTCCGTCTAATAAGTTGGCTCCTCGGTTTATTGGTCCATACAGTGTTATTCGCAAAATTAACCCTGTCTCCTATGCACTAGACCTACCTGCATCCATGCGTATCCATAATGTGTTCCATGTGTCCCTTCTTAAGCCTCTGGTTTGCAATCGCTATACTACCACACCTGTGGTGCCAGGACCTGTTGAGGTCGAGGGCCAGGAGGAGTACGAGGTTCAGAGCATTATTGATTCCCGTAGGCTTAGAGGAAGGGTACAGTACCTGGTACATTGGAAAGGGTATGGTCCTGAGGATCGGTCATGGGTGGATAGTACGGACCTTCATGCACCTAGGTTAACTAGGGCCTTTCATGCCAATTACCCGCAGAAACCTAAACCCTATTCTAGGAGAGGGGGTCTTTGAAAGGGGGGTACTATCACGGTGCCCGTGATTTGCTGCAGTTACTTGTCTGTCACCAGTAGGGGGCTTCTATTGGCTGTCTGCAGATAGCCCGCCTCTTATTGACTATTTAAACCTGGATTGGGCACCCTTTGAGTGCCCTTTCGTGTTGTTTCTGACCTTCTTGCTATCACTATGCTAGTGATAGCTGGGCCTCTGTTCCAGTGTTCCTGAGTTCCTGATCTCATGTGTTCCTGAGTTCCTGATCTCTACTGTTCCAGTGTTTCCTGCATGCTGAAGTACTTCCAGTCCTGGTTCCGGCCTAGTCTCTGGTGTTGCAGTTCCTGCTGAACTTCTCTGCTGTTTTCTGACCTGACTGATCGTTGCTGGTTCCTGTCATCTCATCACCTGTCTTCAGTATCCTGGCGACCTTCTGCCTGGTCGCGTTGGTGACTTTGCTACAATTCCGTGTTGGTCCCAGCGTGCGGACGCTGGTTTGCTCCCAAGCCTTGCGGCTATACTAACTCGCTTGTTACACCAGTGTGCGGTCACTGGTTTGCTCCAAAGCCTATCAGCTATACAAATCTGTGTTGGTCCCAGCGTGCGGACGCTGGTTTGCTCCTAAGCCTTGCGGCTATACAAACTCACTTGTTACACCAGTGTGCGGTCACTGGTTTGCTCCAAAGCCTTTCAGCTATACAAATCTGTGTTGGTCCCAGCGTGCGGACGCTGGTTTGCTCCTAAGCCTTGCGGCTATACAAACTCGCTTGTTACACCAGTGTGCGGTCACTGGTTTGCTCCAAAGCCTATCAGCTATACAAATCTGTGTTGGTCCCAGCGTGCGGACGCTGGTTTGCTCCTAAGCCTTGCGGCTATACAAACTCGCTTGTTACACCAGTGTGCGGTCACTGGTTTGCTCCAAAGCCTTTCAGCTATACAAATCTGTGTTGGTCCCAGCGTGCGGACGCTGGTTTGCTCCTAAGCCTTGCGGCTATACAAACTCGCTTGTTACGCCAGTGTGCGGTCACTGGTTTGCTCCAAAGCCTATCAGCTATACTAATCTGTGTTGGTCCCAGCGTGCGGACGCTGGTTTGCTCCTAAGCCTTGCGGCTATACTACTCGCTTGTTACTCCAGTGTGCGGTCACTGGTTTGCTCGCTAAGCCTAACGGCTATACTATTCAGTGTTGTTTCCAGCGTGCGGACGCTGGTTTGCTCCAAAGCCTTGCTGCTTAACGATTCTGCTAATTTGCCAGTTCCATCTGACTGCTGCTATTATCTCTGGGCTGCCCTGCCAGGTATTGGTAAGGCCGGTAGAACCTTTTACCACATTCCATCTGAG
The DNA here is from genome assembly GCA_037306005.1 of Rhinophrynus dorsalis. Lineage (NCBI taxonomy): Eukaryota > Metazoa > Chordata > Amphibia > Anura > Rhinophrynidae > Rhinophrynus > Rhinophrynus dorsalis. Next base: position 36,041,176 of record CM074719.1, read on the forward strand.
GTTGCCTTACCCGGTATTGGCAGGGCCGGTAGAGCCTACATTGTGTATCTATTGAGGCTGCCTTGCCCGGTAATTTGGTAAGGCCGGTAAAACCGTTATGCTATTCCATCTGCAGGTTGCCTTACCCGGTATTGGCAAGGCCGGTAGAGCCTAAAGACTGTCCTGACCGGTATATTGACAGGACCGGTAGAGTCTGCCTTCTGTCTGTGCTATATTCTGTATATATATATATGTATGTTATTGCCATCCTAAGTTATCATTTATTATTTCAATAAAATTGATTTTTTTTACCTAAAACTTGTGTCTGAGAGTCATAATAAACCGTGACAACCTGCTGTCAGTGCTGAACCTGCTGTCAGTGCTGAACCTGCTGCTAGTGCTGTACCTGCTGCCACCAATACTTTGCCTGCTGCTAGTGTTTCTTGTATTACTATATTAGAAAAAAAAGGAAGACAGACAGAATTGGGTGATAACTCTAAGAGAAAAAGACCAGTTTGATACTGTATTGAATAATGCCACTAATATCAATAAACCAATTAATCACGTTCTTAAACATACACTTTATTTAATAAACTTAAAAAGACTGTTAGTGCATTAAAAGGTAATCGATCTTGACAATATTATTTTGTCAGTGCGTAAAAGCGTCACTAAACCTTGTGACTGCGAAACTGTCCGTTAAAGATTTAACCCCCATCCACTTAAGTATTTATAGTGAATCCAAAATGAATGCGTTTTTCTGGAAGATGTCTATAAAGAAATATATTCATATTTAATCCATGAACGTGTGGATGTATGGTATGAGCCTAAACAAGCTTATATATAATGTTACTTGTTGAAGAGCCCGTTACACGGGCCACAGTGCGGGGCAGTCATGCACAATTGAGACTTCCTGCGCCGCAGCTGATACAGAGAGGGACACTACTGCGCATGACTGCGTCGTTACACACGTTTTCGCGAATTATTATATAGGATTCTTGTTCCTTGTGTGATCTGTAACCAGGCTGTTTTAACCACTGAATTGAGAAAGTATTTTATTTGTAGTTCAAACACTGCTGTCTAAACATAGGGCAAAGTCCCATAAAGTGAGCTCTAATTCGCGCTTTACCTTGAACCTTATTTGAAGAGTCAAAGGTTCCTTATCATTCACTCCCAGAATCTCAATCACATCAAGGAAACTGATCACAAACCTCTCATTAAAGCTATAATAGCTCTGATCAGTTGGGTTAGGTGTCACAAACTCACAACGGAGCCTTAAAGGGATAGTAATACTTTATTATTACTATCCCCCCATATTGTACATATTTGTTAAATAAGTTACAATAGGTGCTGTGTATATATACACAACATGTGAAATGTAATTGACAATCATACAGTGAATTCTGCTATTGTTATACTACAATATATGTACAAGTATGCAGCCAGTAAGTCCGTGTCTGTCTGGTGCAGCGCGCCCAGTTTATATGTATAACACGTCTTCATTTTAAGTGACACCAGTGGGACTCATATAGACCAACAGAGGAGACACCATATGATTTAAACAATATGCGTACATATCTCCTGCCCCGATCTACCCTACATGGCAGGTGGAAATTGCCGGTATTCAGACATAATGTGAATACTCGCGGGTAACCCACAACTCAGTAGTTTAGTACTACAAGTCTAATAATGTTCATTCCCAGTTTCCACCGCCACTAATCATTCCATTTCCATCCACATACGCTTATTTGCAAACAGCCCCAGGTAATAGATGCAGCAATGAGGATCGAAATGTTTTACCCTGTGTCAGTGGAACACCCGCACATCACAATGCATACTGTATTGCTGGTAATGGATGTAAACACCCATCTGGGTCATTCAATTATACCACCAGCTGTTTATTGTGGTTCATATCTGCTTGCCATGTACAACTAAACTTAGGTTTCGTTTCTCCCACAGAAAATTATTGTACTGGTTGATGCAAAATAAATAATAAAAAATGAAAAATTAAATTCACCAAAATGAATGCTCATAGATACAACATAGGCCTCTTAGCACAGTCCTAATTAATCTGATCTAGGTATAAGGTCTCACTGACCCCAGAGGTTATCCAAGCATCAGTGGACCCCATTACAGTACATCATCGTATTACCCCGCTGACTCAGAGGTTGTCCTAGTCAGCTACAGAGTATCAAATGGATAGTTCCTTATTAATATCAAAAACCTCCATCAGGAGCCCCAACCGGAGGGTAATGTATAAAGGGAGAAGGTTAAACCAAGTCACATTGTTTCAGCTAGAGCCATACTTTGTTGCAACATAAGACAAGCAATCAACCACTAGGGGAAGTAATTAATATACCAGGAATAGCAGTACAGGCAATAAAGGTAATGCTTCTGAGTCACCACTAGATGTCTCAACCACACCAGCACACAGCAAGTCTATGTAAGGTACGGCAGTGTCCCTTACTAGACACTGGGAAAGATCTTCATCTGTCATTAATAAAAACACGAATATGATATAATCTCATTGAGGCCAGTTGGGGATATGTATTAAGTGTGTAGGTTCAATATGCTTCTCTTTGTAGCAATAGGCGGTCTCTATTACCTCCCCTTTTCAATGGTGGTATATAATCAATAAGCATAGTCTTAAGATTCACAGTGTAGAGTCCATTCTCCAACCAATGTCTGGCCACAGGCTTGTCCGAGTTCTTTTTATCAAGCGCCTGTCTAATATTACTCCTGAGTCACAAACTTTATTTTTTTAGGTGCAGTATCACTTTGTCTGGAAGTGGAAACTGCACATTGGCACTGTTGTTACACCATCCTATGGGCCTCTCAGGTCAGTTCATCATACCTTGTCATAGGACAGTGTAGGAACAACACCACTGTACAAATTCAGGTCACTGCAACTGCACCTAAAAAATCATGTTTGAGCTGTAAGAACTTTTGCATAAAATACCTTTCAGCAGTTGGAGTGCCCTCGTTTTTTTCAGGTGGATAAACCTTCAACATATTTATTTATATATTTTAATTATTACTACCCTTTAATATCACTAAACAGATCCAGGTAGCACCCTCTCAAGGATATAAAAGTGTTAAAAATATGAATATTTACTGAGCGAGAATGTGATGGCACCCTGTCCTGGATTTCCTTTTTTCTTTGAACTGTTAATTACAGTGCTAAAGGTTCATATAATTCCCAGTCAACATACACATAAAGAGAAACCCTCCCTCTCATTCCTGGGGATGGTATACAAAGGGTTAATAGAATAATCAGTCCATCTCAGTTGTGTAGTTTGGCACGCCCAAGGTGTTAAAGGTGGAGAATACTCAACACCCACAGTCTGGAAAACTGAAGAAAATGTCCAGCAAAGAGAAACCTGCCTCCCACCTGCTGTACGGCAATGGTAGACCCCACGGGCATATGAACAGAGCGAGTAGACTGCCAGAGCTTGAGCGATTAGCCCCCACGGGCGTAACGGAGATGACTGAGTTACCGGAGCTGAAACCACTAACCCCCACGGGCGTCGTGGATGGAACTGGATTGCAAGAGCTTGGCTAATAGCCCCACGGCCTATGGAGATGACTTAGTACCAGAGCTTGAGCTTATAACCCGAACGTGCGTGATGGATTGCAAGAGCTTCAGCCAATAGCCCCACGGGCGTAATAGAGAGACTGGATTGCAAGAGCTTGGATCAATAGCCCCCACGGGCGTAACCACAGAGACGTGCACAGAAGCAGCCAGAGCCGTGCGCCACCGGGCGTGGTAATAAGCTACAACGGACTGCAAGGAGAGAAATGGCTCAGCACAAGGCAACTCTCTGTATGGGCTGTGCGCCCCACTGGAACACAGCTCTGCACGGGTTAATGGCACTATAGTTGTAACACAGCTCTGTACGGGAGAGAGCCCGATAGTAGGAACACAGCACTGCACGGGTTAAAAGCTCAGAAGTTGGAACGCAACTCTGCACGGACTGACAGCTCAGTAGTTGGGACACAGCTCTGCATGGGTTAATTGCTCGGTAGAGAAACACAGCTCAGCAGTGATCAGCTCAGTGGCAGGAATCAGCACAGCAGGAGCCGTAATGAACAGCAAGAGCACGGTCACTATGTCGCCGTGGCGACAAGGCAGACAGGAACGGAGACCGGCCGCAGAGACCGGAACAGGTCACGGAGCAGGAACGTCAGCAAGCCGGGTTGAATCACGGGGTAGGTTCTCAGGCAAGCCGGATCAGGAAATGAGCAGGAATGTCAGCCAGGCCGGGTCGAATCACGGAGCAGTTTCTCAGACAAACCGGATCAGGAAAACGAGCAGGAACATCAGCCAGGCCGGGTCAAATCACGGAGCAGTTTCTCAGACAAGCCGGATCAGGAAAACGAGCAGGAACGTCAGCCAGGCCGGATCAAATCACGGAGCAGGTACACAGGATCGTAGTCAGGGATAGCCAAGTCGGCACACCGGAGATCAGGAACACAGGAACACAGCACAGCAAAACTGGCTCAGGAACACCACCAAAGGGCAAATGATAGGTGCCACTAGCCCAGAATAAAAAGGTCACCAGGGGCGGGCCAAACAGGCTCAACAAATCAGAGCGCAGCACAAGTGAGAGTGACAGAATGAGAAGCTGCACCGTGATACCTTCATATAATTTCTTCATAAGGGTTTTGAAGTGAGTCTGCAGCCTTCCACTATCAAGATTCAAACTACAGCATTGGAACCTTTATGGAATTCAATAATAGCTGATCATCCGCTATTGAGACAATTCATCAAAGCCTTGTCAAAGCTAATCCCTAATGTTCTTCCCCATGTAGTTTTTGGGATCTTCCTTTGGTGCTTACAGATAATAAGCCTATCCATTTGAATCCATTTTTTACCCTAAAGATGGCCTTTATTAATGCCATAACCTCGCTCATTGGATTGGTGAAGTCCACGCTATGTTACTACGATAATCTTACCTGACTTTACTTCCAGACAGGGTTGTCATTTAGTTACCTCCAGATTTCTGTAACAAGGTAGACTCTATCTTTCATTGGTCTCAGGAGGTAGTCCTGCCTACCCTTTACACAAACCCACACTCCTTTGCACGCTAAATGTGATGAGATGCCTACAGATCTATTTAGACTGGTCTCATTCCTGGTGAAAGTCTTCTAATTTGCTTCTTTCTTTCTTGGGTTACTTCAAGGATAAGAGAATATAAAATTAATCAATTTCTTGCTGGATTAAGCAGACATCCTCCTTACTTATGAAGCAGCAGGAGTGGATACCCCTTGCTCATTTAAAGCTCATTCCAGATGGGCCATGGCACATCATGGGCAGAAAGTGCAGAGGCTTCCATGGACCAAATTTGCAGAGCAGCAACTTAGAAGAGGGTCCATATTTTCTGTAAGCACTACCATATGGACTTCCTTATTAGGGGTGGGCGAAATCTCTCACCGTGTTCCCGTGGGAAATTCCATGTAAACCATGGTATTATCTGCTTTTTGCGAGAAAATTTGCTTTAAAACTAGGGATTAAAATGTTTGCATTTTTTGCCCATTGGCCAAAATTTTTCATAATTTGTTCGATGGCTTGTAAGTTTCCACCCATTAATTTATGTGTTTTTTTTGTCTTTTCGCTATAAAAACATGACATATTTGCAGAAGACAAACACAAAACATAAGCAGCTACAGAGCAAGGTATACATGTTCTGCTGTTCTGCTGTAACTGCTATCACTGTGAGCAGGTTTCAAAATAATAAAAGGAGGAACTGGGAGGACCATTATGTATCCACTGAGTCTGAGAAGGAAGTAGGCACTACAGAGCCAAAGCTGTCCAGTCCCCTAAATCACCCCTAGGGTTTTTGGGGAAATTACTGTCAAGGGAGTAGCAAAAGTGTAGTTGTAATAGTGAGAGCATGACAGGTCAGCTGACTGTGCCTACTGCCAGACGTGCTGCACCTGCTGTAAGATGTGCTATGCCTGCTGTCAGCTATGCTGCCAGTGCCACCACCAATGCTGTACCTGCTGCCCGTACTGCCCTTGCCACCAACAGTGCTGTGCCTGCTGCCAGTGCTAAACCTATTGTCACCAGTGCTGAAGCTGCTGCTAGGGTGTCTTGTAATAGTCAGGGGGGGAGGAGAAAATGATGCCAAGTGTGACAGAAGGGGACCCTCAATTTAATTTAATTTGTATTTAATTTTATGCACTTAGTATGGGTACGTATTATATTTACGCTTCACATCAAATTATATAGTTTTTAGAATTTTTCAAATTTTAACCACTGCATTTATTGAGGCTTGATTCATAGATGCAAAAGGATTGGTGAATGGGCTAATTTGGAGGATATTTATAGTTTTGAGCTCTATGTGGGATATTGTATTTAGTACAGTATAATTGCCCATTGTTCGGTAGACACTAAGAATAGATGGCTAAGGGGGGCATGGCCTGGCCAGTAATGGAGTATGACGTGTTTCTGCTGAGTTCTGTTCGGACAGAGCAGAGTAAGATCTTCTTTAGCTGTTTTCTCAACTTCAACTGCCCTCTAAAAAAGTGAGGAATCCAGCTACACTACCCTTGATCGATGAGAGGGAAAAAAAACAAGTCAAATAAACACCCAAACTCCATCTCGCATTTCTTCATCAACAGGCCTACCACCCTTACTCAAACTATGTCTCCACAAGATGAGGACGTCATTAACCAGCAAGCTCGGGAAAACCTTCCGCTCCTTGCAGCTGACCTATAGCTCACTAATGGTGAGGACCTGCCAGGATGGACAGCACTGCACCAGCTCCTATGGAACCTCCTCTCACTAAAAGTGACCTCCGAGAGTTGTTAGCTTAGTATCCAAAGAATAGATGGCTAAAACACAAAATAAGATCTGGCGCTTATCTCTCTATACCTAATAGTAGTAAAACGACAGTCAGTACAATCTGGCCTATAATACCTGTTTCTATTCCTGCAGGTGTGGGAAGAACCTACAAATATATACAACAAAAACTAATAAAGGAAGAGTGCTCCAAAATTAAAATACATAAAAATTATGTATAATTATAACAATATATATGAAAAATAACTCTATACTGAAATGCTGTAACAATCTGTGTGCGCACCCCCTCATTGACACACACACACTCGCACAAAATAAAATATGTCCCCTTGGTACACGACTTTTGGAAAATGGTTATTCAAATTGTGGAGAGGGTACTGGAAAGACCGATTCCTTTAACACCTAAAGTCTGTGTTTTGTCAGTCTTCCCAGACGAGATACAGGGGGATGAGGTGAAGACACTTCTCAGAGAGCTTTTTGTCATGGCCAGGAAAACTGTGGTTATGAAATGGATGGTGGACAGGGCTCCTGCTCGTAAGATTTGGCTTGACCTGGTAACACAAAATTTACCACACTACAAAATGGTCCACTTGCATAAGATATGGGGCTGTTGGCATTTAAGGGCTCCACATAGATGAGATTGAAGAAGTAAGAGGGTTTGCTTGGGTAGGCATACATTCATATAAATTTTTATACACTGTACCCTTGCTGCTGCTCTAGCATGGCGGGGGAGGTTGGGCACTATGGCCTTCTTGGGGAATGTGGGTATGCCTGGTGGGGCCGGGGGAGAGCAAGCTAGGGGAGTGGGGGATGGGTGATTGGGGGGGATAGGAGGGGAGGGTTGCTGGGTAGGGGGAGAGTTTTAAATGAGGGGAAAAAATGTATGGGCTGTGTCTGACTGATCGCGTTATTGTGTACTCTGTACTTTACCATCATGTATGTACTGAGATCCTGGTCACATGTACCCCATATGTATCTGTTTCATTTTCTATGCAGTTGGCCTGGTAGGGCTTGTTAATAAAAACAATTGGAAAAAAAAACAGCTATTAAATACCTACACAAGGTGAGCACCTTGGCGCCACGTGAAGTCATGGGGTCAATGGTGAAAGGAACAGGTGAAGGGTGAGAGGTGAAAACAGGAGAAGTAAATCCCAAATAATATAATAAAATAATAAAAATAAGATATAAATGAGATATAAAATATACTTATATGAGTGATTAGTGAGAAAAGAAATTATACATACATACACCTAAACACAATGTATCAGACAGCTGAAACCGATATGCTGCCAATCATATGTATCTCCATCGCATCGCACAGTGTACGCGATGTAGAACCCAAGTGCGAAATTTTTTTGTGTATGTATGTATAATTTCTTTTCACACTAATCACTCATATATGTATATAATACATCTCATTTATATCTTATCTTTATATTTTATTATATTATTTGGGGTTTACTTCCCTGTTTTTACCTGTTCACCTCTCACCCTTCACCTCTTCCTTTCACCTTTGATCCCACGACTTCACGTTGCGCCAAGGTGTTCACCTTGTGTAGGTATTTAAGAGCTGTTTAATTGCTTTCTGTATATTTTGAGAAAGGACCCTGTTTGGTCCGAAACATCGATACAATAAATTTACACATTGTGTTCACTATACAAGACCTGTGAGTGCGTTTTTTTCCAAGGACTATCTACGCTTTTATGAGACTGGCACACAGGCAAGTTTTTCTTGATATTATTAGTGAGTGCTGTACCTTGAATTTATAGTATATATATATTATTTATATATATATATATATATATATATATATATATATATATATATATATAAGTCAGAAAAAATGAGTAAGCACTCTCAGGAACTTTTATAAACTTTTACTTGAAAGAGTCAACATTTCAGTGTGTAAACCACATTTTCATCAGGACCAAGTGGAAACCCCCCCCCCCTGCATCTTATATACATATTTTAAAAAAAAATCTAGTCTTAAACATCACTGATGACATCATCACATGTCTCCTAAGTTGGCTAGCCTCCAGTGTCCTTTAACCCCTTAGTGACAGCCGCGTGCGTATGCGGCTGTCACCTTAACGCCCGGTTAACATTTTTTTATTTTTACTAAATGATTCCGGAGTCCCCAAACGGGGTGCAGCCGCACGGAGTCCTGGGACTTACCAAGTACGTCCTCTATCACTGACAGTTTTTGCGGGACGCACCTGGTAAGTCCATTGTCGGGAAGGAGTTAATCACAAAGAAAAATCTCTATTTTCAGTATATAGTTCATTACAATGCTATTTACTATAGGAGAGACCTCTAGTGTTCATAGTGAAGTATAACACCCAAGTGTTACAGCGTGAAACTTTTGTGAATGAAGGAAATTAAATCGGATAGAATTAGCAACATAAGCAATCAAAGGGAATCAAAGGGATCCCCGGGTCATCGCAGTACAGCATTCTGGCAGATAATCATTGTATCAGTCCAGTTTAGAGGCAACAATGCCTCATCTTCCTATGTTTTAACTGTCAGGTTACTGACCTTAGGCTGACCATACGTACCGTTTTAAACAGGACAGTACCATTTTTTTCAGACTATCTGTTTGTTTTAATATAAATGTCAATTTTGTCCCGTTTTTATGGTTTTTAATATAACATATATATGTCCGAGGTGGGAGTGAGGTGACTGAGCGGGGAGTGAGTGAATACAAATCAAGTAATTTAATTAAGACCATTAATAAGAAATGAACAGCTTAACACTAAGAGAAAATGGCCCCGTAACCTCCACCTGGAGACAGGACGTAGGTTCAGTTTCCATCTAGTGATTGCAACTCTGCGCAGGACATAGAGAGGTTCTCTGACAACATCTACACGAGTGAGTTCCTGTCTGCGGGAAGGTCATTGTGTGTATTCCTCTTCCAAGATGGTGGTGGCCTTGTGTCAGTGTTACCGGGTGAATAGAGTGGGTATTTTCGCTTCCAAGGGAGAACTTGGTTTTGGGAGTAAAAAAGTTTTGTACCACAGGTGCACTTTATGTCACCCAAGATGGCTTCTTGTAGAACCTGCTTATATTCCAGTACCTGGGGGTCAATCTGGTGATTATCTGCCAATATCGCTCAGATAGGCTTCTCTTCTGTAGTAATTTTCTTGTTTACCTTCACCTACATGTGGCTTCTACCTCAAAACCTTTCCCCCCACAGATCACTTTTAGAGGCATCTACATTCTATCACGCAATCCATCAGTACTCTGCACTCATCCCCACCTTCATATTCACATACCTGAGCTTTAAAGGGATAGTAATACTTTGTTTTATCTTTATTTTATTTTGTAGGCATTAAAAAACATGAAAAATTATATGTCTTATCTCTCAAACCTTTATGGTTTAACAGATATTCACAAGCAAAGTTTCCCCTCCCGCCTCTTTTACCTAGTGTAAGCCATCTCTTCTCAGATGTGAATCTGGTTGTAAGACCAGACAGATAACAGAAGGGGACAATCTTCTTTATATGAAAACAATGAAAGCCCTGCCCCCCTTGACAATTTTTTCAGGTTTTTCCCTTATCTTAATTGAAGATTGTCCCTCTCTGCAGTCTACCTGGGCACCTCCCTTCTGATCTGGCTGAACAGGGGGGGGGGATACTTTGCTTGTGAATATCTCTTAAACCATAAGATAAGACTTATATCGTTCTTCATTTTTTTCAATGCCTACAAAATAAAATAAAGATAAAATGAACTATTACTATCCATTTAAGAGTTCCTGGACCTTGGGACCCTTGTAATTCCAAACCAGTTGAGATGTACCACAAATGTTTTATGTCTTCAAAGCTAGCGGATTTAAAATAAAATGTAAAACTTTAGAACAGGTATATAATAAAATAGGACACGGAAGGCAGACTGTTCTAATTAAAGCAACATAGAAATGAAGTGGAAACACTTAAATTGCAGTTCCCCATGTTGGCATACATGTGATCTTTAAAAAATAACAGATCCCAGGATTTGGGAATATTAATCCTTTAAGTTCCTACTAAACTACACTGATTCTATGTTATACATAATGTCACTAGATCACCATTTTATTGCTGGATCCATGGCAACTCTTGATTTTGCAGGACTTCCCCTGAACTGTCTGTAAGCCCTACATTTTTCCCCATGCCACCTGGCAGCCATATCACTACACATATGCTGTTTGTTTTCCTGCCTTATCTCCCAAATATTTTTGCATGGTAGGCTTTTCAAATGCAGTGTGTAGGTGTATGTCAAAATCTCTGAAGGTTCCCACATCCCGTCCCGTTTTTGTCTCAAGGAAATATGGTCAGCCTCCTGACCTGCAGTGGTCACATAGTGACAAGTAGCCTATGTTGCTACTTGTATCGGATTTCATTTCCTTCATTCACAAAAGTTTCACCTGTAACACTGGGGTGTTATACTTCACTATGAACACTAGAGGTCTCTTCTATACTAAATAGCATTGTAATGAACTATATACTGAAAATATTAAATTTTTATTTGTGATTAAAGGACACTGGAGGCTAGGCAACGTGGGAGACATGTGATGACATCATCAGTGATGTTTAGGACAAGATTTTGGCTTTTTTTCTGTTTTAAATATGTACATAAGATATGTATATAAGATATTGTTTTGTTTTTTCACTTGGTCCTGATGAAAATTTGGTTTACACAATGAAAAGTTGACATCTTTCAAGTAAAAGTATATAAAAATTCCTGAGAGTGCTTACTAATTTTTTGCATTGCACAGTGTGCAATGGGTAGAGACAAACTGCCACACCCTAACATCAACAGAGTGGCTATAATTTGGCGGGGGAGGTAATGAACGAGGTGGATTGGCAGAAGATGTAGTTACCCTAAAAGGTGATAGCGAGCTAGTTGTTTCACTCATCCTGGAACTTCCAGTCTCTGCCTGGGTTGTTCTATTCCTCCTCCTCTTTGATCTCCGCCTCACCTTTGTTGCCTTTCTGGTGAGTCAGGGACAGCAAAAGCGGTGCTTGAGTTCTGTGGTGGATGTTTGGCTTTAACATGTTTGGAGTAAATATCATGGTGTCTGTGTTTCATGTGTGATATGAGGGCGCTTGTGCCAAGGTGTGTTCCCTCCTTTCCTCTTTTCACTGACTTGTCACAAATTGTGCACAGTGCCATTGCTGATAACTGTATTGTGCCTGCCCCAACAGAAAAATAGTCCCACACCCATCTCACCTTTCTCTAGTTCAGAGTCAACTTCCTCCATTTTATAAGAAAGAAACTGTGCACACTGAAAACTCAAGATAGCCTATAGTATCGCAAAAACAGAGGGAGGCTAATGGGGAAATTGTAATGCAAGAAAGAAAGAAAGAGAAAAAGATAACCTTGCAAAACTAGCACACCACGGTCTCTGTTGGGAATCCCAGGGTCGGATGACAGTGACTGTGGTGTGATGATTTTGCAGGGTGATCTATCTTTCTTTCTCTTCTTCCTCCATTCCTTTCATTTGCTGAAAACCAGCTGTGGGAGAAACAGATGTTTTTGTTCCACTCCCTTAGATATCTATAATACTGGTATCATGCTCCCTTTGAACACTTTTAGAAGAACTTCTACTGTGGCTTGTTATGGCACCTCAGAAGTACTGCTGGCCTGTCTCCCAGTCAGACTAGTGGTTGTGTTTAGTTGGCATCTCAGTTAGATTGTGCCCAGATGAGCCGAAACGTTGATTAAATAAACCCCCAATCATTTTTTTGTATAAAGTCCTTTGAGTGCTCTGTTGTCCACACGGTCCTATGGACCATGACTTTTTATATATTACTTTTCTGGACTTAGCACCTAGGCAATAGGAAGTATTAGTTATGTTTTTTAGGAGTGCCCATCTACAACACTTTACATATACACATATATATATATATATATATATATATATATAGCTAGATGAGGTTAAATAACCAACAAGGATGAATCAGCACTCACAGGACTTAATATCAAGCAAATTGTGGGTTTATTTGTTCAATGTTTCGGCTCCATTACGAGCCTTTCTCAAGACAAGCTCCTATATTGAAGTGTGACTTTGAATACAGTAACCAGACACTTAATTACCATCCCCCCACCTAATCAACACAAACCTCATCATTGCGTCAGAACCCCAGGTGTGTTGATTGAAATCATTAACATATGCAAATATAACATATGTAGAACAATGATGAAATGTAAAGAAATATTCTAATATCTATGTAAAAACGAAGTGTCAAATAATAAATGCGATAATCATAATATGAAGCTGTGAAAACTATACCAAGATCCATGTGTATCGGCTCGGAATGTCTCCCCCCAGAATTTGAGGTGACCCAAACCCCTCCGGCACCCAAAGGATCACAACATATTTCTATATCAAGCGACACTAACCCATTTTAACCATCTGACAATCAACTGTCTCAAATCATAATAGCATATACCTCTGAAAGGGTAGTTTTATTATTAAAAAGCCAGTTCCTCCAGCAAGAGAGTGGGAATCCATGGGTTAATCGCAGTGTCCCTGGCTCTGCATGCGCTTCTGCTCTGGCAGACGACATGGAGACCTATTTGGGACTGAAAGGGTTAGAAACAAGATACATTGTATCCTCGCTACAGACAATCACTGTTACCATTGATTTGATGTTGCAGTATACCATCCGAAGCACCCCTGGCTGTACGTGTGCTGTGGTTGCACATACCCCACGGAGACCTATTACAGGGTTATCTTATGAGCTTGCAATAAATGTCCCATGTTAACCAATCCTTTACTCCTCCATGCACTGATGTGGTGATTTTATTGCAATAAAACCATAATATTCCATTTCGTTGGAACCCTAGACAATATTTCCATAGCATAGTAGATCTCTATGTACTGGGGTTTCAAAAGTAGTCTATTCCCAGATCTGTTACCCATCAAAAAAACAAGTACTTTTAAAGAAAGAATGAGAGATCACAGATCAGCCATTAGAGCAGCAATAGAGGCCAAAAATAATCCCACAAAAAGACTTTGTCTAAAATTAAGGACCAACCAGTGGCACAACATTTTGCCACTTCAAGTCATTCTTTATCAACTTTGTGCTATATGAACATTGACTGAATACCCCTCTTTCTAGAGGAGACGATAGGGCCAAAAAACTGCTGCAAAAGGAATCCAAATGGATTAGTTATTCAGATACTGTAGCACCAAAAGGGTTAAATGAATCTCTTTCTTTGCATTGTTTTGTGTGAGGTTATTGGAGGGACATAAGTACCTTAAATTTTGCAGAACTCTCTGCGGGCTCTTAGTTTTGCAGTTTCTCAAATACAATGTCACATTCTTTGCCAGCTGTCAATATTGTTTTTTGACCCCTTAAGTGCTGGGGGGCATTGGATGCACAGTTCAATGGCACCTATGGTGTCTATCCATCCCAGGGGGATCAAACAATAAATGTTTGTGATGTTATGTATACTTTCCAGCCACTAGGCACAGTTACACAGTTTTTGTAGTTTCATTTAGTTGTTTGGTACCATCCTCTTTCATGGCCAGTGCGCCCATTCCTGTGATGGTATGTGGGACAACACACCTATCAAGGGTGTCTGGCCTCTTGCATCTAACCACCAAAGTGATGGGACACATTGTGTATATACACAGGTTGTGACTAGGGATGGGCGAAACTTTCCGCCTCAAACTGAAATCGGCGAAAAATGGTGCTTTACACTTGGCTGAAATTTCTCACGAAATGTGCCGATCTTCTGCTTTTTTCGCCCATTGAAATCAATGGGAACATAGAAGTTACACACAACACATTACAAATAATATTTTATTTCCCAAAGGCATTGTGTAAAAGGGGCATGAGGGTGTCTGTGTTGTTGGGGTGTGGGGAAAGAATCAGTTGAACAGGGAATGATTTGGGGGGGGTTGTTTACTGGGATTGGGGGGCACTTAATAAAAAAGAAATCCTAAATAAAATAAGATAAAGTAAAAACCTAAGACATGTTATAAAGGGGGCATGAGGAGGGTGCCTGTGTTGATGGGGTGTGGGGAAAGAATAATTTGGACAGGGATTTTGTTTTGGGGGGCTTTCTTGACTGCTATTGGGGGGACAGTTAATAAAAAAATAAATCAATAAACTAAAACATTTGTATTTAAAGTGACAGATAGGAACCCCCTGACATAAGCTTCCACTGGGCTGGACTGATACTTGACTTGATAGAGTATTTTGTAGAGGATGATTTGTTTGATTTGTTGTTAGAGGCTTTTGAGGACTTAGACTTATTAGAGGCCCAAGCCCTGAAGAAACATTGATTTGTAGGACTTCAGCTTGTTTGGCACAAGCCGTAAGGAAACAGTGATTTGTAGGACTTAGGCTTATTAGAAACAAACCCCCAAAATTGTTTATTTTTTTGTAGGACTAGTATTTATTTAATTATTTATTTATTTATTAACTCAAGCCCTGAGAAAAAAATAAAAGTGCCATACTGGCCTAATGGCAGCAGGTCATGTTGACCAGTGGCCACTGTCAAATGTCCTCCTGAGTTGCAACTGATGTTCGTACTGCTGCTGCTGAGTTGTTTAAGCAGCAGGATGATTAGGCAGCTGAAAGGGAATGGGATCAACAATAGCAGTAACATGGAAGATGGGCGATGAAGGTTTAATTTGCCACGAATGGCTCCAGTGATGCACCTGAGGCAGTAGCAGAAGAATAGGTAGCCCCCAGTATTTGTGGAGAAAAGAAAAAGTTGGCCATTAAATCTTCTCCCACCTGCCCCTCCTCCAAAATCATTATGGGTGTGTTATTAGAATATATTTTTTCCCTTGAGAGCAGCATCAGTGGGTCTCCTCAGCAACTACAATGTGCACAGTGTGTGTGTGGTAAATAACATCTGGGGGCACAACTGTATCCAAACACCATGACACCCGAAACCAAGTACTGCCGCTGTCACTTTACCCCTTTTCCAGTCCCGCTAAGGACACATGATAACTTGCTGACATTTTAATAGTAGTGATGAACCCTCCCTGCCACCATCTTAGCATATTCTGCAGGATGGAATCTCTTCAGATGCCGCTTGATGCACTGATTGTGGTTCTCCTCCACCACACTGGCATGTGTGGTCAGTGGACCACACAGTGTGCAATGTGTAAAGACAAACTGCCACATCCTAATATCAACAGAGAGGCTATCATTTGGCGTGTGAGGTAATGAACGAGGTGGATTGGCAGAACATGTAGTTACCCTAGAAGGTGATGGCGAGCTAGTTGTTTCACTCGTCCTGGAACTTCCAGTCTCTGTCTGGGTTGTTCTATTCCCCCTCCTCTTTGATATCCGCCTCCCCTCTTGTTGACTTTCTGGTGAGTCAGGGACAGCAAATGCGGTGCTTGATTTCTGTAGTGGGTGTTTGGCTGTCACGATGGCCGACGGTCTCCTACCCGGTCCAGACACCCACGGCGTCTGCAGAGTCGGCTGGCTTCCACGCTGGGATCAAGGCGCCCGCGGCACTTCCGGGTTCTAAGCACCGCTGTCCTTGCCTCTCGGCGCATGCGCGGTCGGCCGGCTATGCGACCTCTATCCTGGGTCCCTTCACCGCCCTCTGATGCCTCCAGTGGTTCCCCACATGCGGGAGACATGTCAGCTGTGTCCACTGAGGCTAATGAATGAGCTGGCGGGCAGGCTTATGGTAGAGTAGGAGTGTCTTTTCCACTAGTGGTGCTCCCCAGGTCATGTGACTGTCTGTTCCCTTTTTAAGTCTGCTCTCTCCCTCCAGTCTTTGCTCAGTTGTTCTGTAGCCTTGCTGTGCTTACCTGTGTCTTACAGTCCTGTCTGATAGCCTGGTTACTGATCCTGCTTCGTTTCCTGACTTCGCTTGTGTTGCCGCCTGCCCTGACCTTTGGCTCGTCTCTGACTCCGCTTGTGTTGCCGCCTGCCCTGACCTTTGGCTCGTCTCTGACTCCGCTTGTGTTGCCGCCTGCCCTGACCTTTGGCTTGTCTCTGACTCTGCTTGTGCTGCCGCCTGCCCTGACCTCTGACCCATCTACAGTCCTGCCTCTGTCTTATCCTGCTGGTTTACTCCGGTGCCTCTACCCGCTGTCCGCTGCACCTGGGCTCCTGTTTTGCAAATACCCAAGGACCCTGCCGGACCGTCACATTGGCTTTAACATGTTTGGAGTAAATGTCATGGTGTCTGTGTTTCATGTGTGATATGAGGGCGCTTGTGCCAAGTGTGTTCCCTCCTTTCCTCTTTTCACTGACTTGTCACAAATTGTGCACAGTGCTGTTGCTGATAACTGTATTGTGCCTGCCCCAACAGAAAAATAGTCCCACACCCATCTCACCTTTCTCTAGCTCAGAGTCAATTTCCTCCATTTTATAAGAAAGAAATTGTGCACACTGAAAACTCAAGATAGCCTATAGTATCACAAAAACAGAGGGAGGCTAATGGGGAAATTGTAATGCAAGAAAGAAAGAGAAAAGGATAACCTTGCAAAACTAGCACACCACGGTCTCTGTTGGGAATCCCAGGATTGGATGACAGTGACTGTGGTGTGCTGGTTTTGCAGGGTGATCTATCTTTTTTTCTCTTCTTACTCCATTCCTTGCATTTGCAGAAAAACAGCTGTGGGAGAAACAGATGTTTTTGTTCCACTCCCTTAGATATCTATAATAGTGGTATCATGCTCCCTTTGAACACTTTTAGAAGAACTTCTACTGTGGCTTGTTATGGCACCTCAGAAGTGCTCCTGGCCTGTCTCCCAGTCAGACTAGTGGTTGTGTTTAGTTGGTATCTCAGTTAGATTGTGCCTAGATGGCATCCTGCTTTCCCCATGCTCACGTTTTTTTTCCATAAACAACATCCAAAAAAATGTTAAACTTTTTGATTGTGAATTAAAGGAGCAGTAAACTTTTTTTATGAAAACACATATTTTATAGAGCTTTTCCTGCTGAATAAAACAAGGTCACTCCCACTGCTGTCAGATGTTCTATTCAAAATGTATAACAGTTCAAATAACCAGGAAGTGAATTTACTGTGTTTACTTCCTGATAGTTCTAACTGACAGGAAGTGACAGGCAGTTTATATCACATTCTGTGGAGAACTGTGTGTCTCTGACTTTTCTGACTTTCCTCTCCATTAGAATCTAACAGGAAATCTAATTAGAATTTGACCACTAGAGGGCACTGCTAATGTACAAAAAACATGGGTTTAAACTGTAACAACTCTGGAAATATAAATCTCTCAGCAGTGGGAGTACTCTTATTTTACTCAGTAGGAAAATCCCTACAATATATATTTTTTCATTAAAAAAAGTTTACTGCTCCTTTAAGTATCTTCATACCACTGATTTTATAGACTAAGGGGTTCCTGAGCAGGGATGGGCAAAAATTTTAACTTCAAAGCAAAATCGGAGAATAAAGGCACTTCCCACTTAGTGAATAATTTCCCACAAAAAGCGCCTTTTTTCAGCTTTTTTCGTCTTGCTCATTGCATTGAAATCAATGGGAATATTGAATTTACACACAGCACATAATAACCTATCAAGATTGTCATGGTAACTGGGGTTATGGAAAAGACAGGAATGTCTTCTCCCTCAGAGAGAGATGGTATACAGGTTCTTGTACAAGGTATTAGTGTTTCTTTAAAAGGACAGTAATGTCCCCTAAAAAATATTTAGAGTTAGGTAGAGGATCAAAAAAGAAACTAATTGCTCCAAACCCTATCTCTCAAACTGCTATGGTTTGAGAGATATAGGCACTGAAAGTTCCCCTCTCCCTCCCCTTCTTTACAGCTGACATCAGGAGATTCGAGTCGTGTGACTCGAGGAGGTTCTCCAGAAGAGCCGAAATTGCGTTATTTCAAAAGAATTACTTAATTGCAAACCAAGCACACTTTGTAAACCTTTCCAGTGAAGCAATTCTTTTAAAATAACGTGATTTCGGGTCTGATGAAGAGCCTCCTCGAGTCACATGACTCGAATCTCCTGCTGTCAGCTTTACAGCTGACATCAGGAGAAGGGAAGGGACCGGGATCTCCTGCTGCCAGCACAGCGCTGAGGTCAGGAGAAGGGGAGGGACCAGGATCTCCTGCTGCCAGCACAGCGCTGATGTCAGGAGAAGGAGAGGGACCAGGATCTCCTGCTGTCAGTACAGCGCTGATGTCAGGAGAAGGGGAGGGACAAGGATCTCCTGCTGTCAGCACAGCGCTGACGTCAGGAGAAGGGGAGGGACCAGGATCTCCTGCTGTCAGCACAGCGCTGATGTCAGGAGAAGGGGAGGGACCGGGATCTCCTGCTGTCAGTAGAGTGCTGATGTCAGGAGAATGGGAGGGACCAGGATCTCCTGCTGTCAGTAAAGCGCTGATGTCAGGAGAAGGGGAGGGACCGGGATCTCCTGCTGTCAGTAGAGCGCTGATGTCAGGAGAAGGGGAGGGACCAGGATCTCCTGCTGTCAGCACAGCGCTGATGTCAGGAGAAGGGGAGGGACCAGGATCTCCTGCTGTCAGCAGAGTGCTGATGTCAGGAGAAGGGGAGGGACCAGGATCTCCTGCTGTCAGCACAGCGCTGAGGTCAGGAGAAGGGGAGGGACCAGGATCTCCTGCTGCCAGCACAGCGCTGATGTCAGGAGAAGGAGAGGGACCAGGATCTCCTGCTGTCAGTACAGCGCTGATGTCAGGAGAAGGGGAGGGACAAGGATCTCCTGCTGTCAGCACAGCGCTGACGTCAGGAGAAGGGGAGGGACCAGGATCTCCTGCTGTCAGTAAAGCGCTGATGTCAGGAGAAGGGGAGGGACAAGGATCTCCTGCTGTCAGTAAAGCGCTGATGTCAGGAGAAGGGGAGGGACCGGGATCTCCTGCTGTCAGTAGAGTGCTGATGTCAGGAGAATGGGAGGGACCAGGATCTCCTGCTGTCAGTAAAGCGCTGATGTCAGGAGAAGGGGAGGGACCGGGATCTCCTGCTGTCAGTAGAGCGCTGATGTCAGGAGAAGGGGAGGGACCAGGATCTCCTGCTGTCAGCACAGCGCTGATGTCAGGAGAAGGGGAGGGACCAGGATCTCCTGCTGTCAGCAGAGTGCTGATGTCAGGAGAAGGGGAGGGACCAGGATCTCCTGCTGTCAGCACAGCGCTGATGTCAGGAGAAGGGGAGGGACCGGGATCTCCTGCTGTCAGTACAGCGCTGATGTCAGGAGAAGGGGAGGGACCGGGATCTCCTGCTGCCAGCACAGCGCTGATGTCAGGAGAAGGGGAGGGACCGGGATCTCCTGCTGTCAGCACAGCGCTGATGTCAGGAGAAGGGGAGGGACCAGGATCTCCTGCTGTCAGTACAGCGCTGATGTCAGGAGAAGGGGAGGGACCGGGATCTCCTGCTGCCAGCACAGCGCTGATGTCAGGAGAAGGGGAGGGACCGGGATCTCCTGCTGTCAGTACAGCGCTGATGTCAGGAGAAAGGGAGGGACCAGGATCTCCTGCTGTCAGCACAGCGCTGATGTCAGGAGAAGGGGAGGGACCAGGATCTCCTGCTGTCAGCACAGTGCTGATGTCAGGAGAAGGGGAGGGACCGGGATCTCCTGCTGTCAGCACAGTGCTGATGTCAGGAGAAGGGGAGGGACCGGGATCTCCTGCTGCCAGCACAGCGCTGATGTCAGGAGAAGGGGAGGGACCAGGATCTCCTGCTGTCAGTACAGCGCTGATGTCAGGAGAAAGGGAGGGACCGGGATCTCCTGCTGTCAGTACAGCGCTGATGTCAGGAGAAAGGGAGGGACCGGGATCTCCTGCTGCCAGCACAGCGCTGAGGTCAGGAGAAGGGGAGGGAAGGGGTAACTTCCATTGCCTATATCTCTCAAACCATACCGGTTTGAGAGATAGGATTTGTGGCTATTAGTTTCTTTTTTGAACCTCTGCCTAGCTCAAAATATTTTTAGGGGACATTACTGACCCTTTAACTCCATCGGTGCTACAAAAGGCTTGGCAACCAAGAAGTTAATGGGTTGATCACATTCACACAGCCTCCATTTCAAAACAGAAAACGTTTGAGGACCATTGCATTAGCGCACACAGACACATAGGCAGAGATGCACTAAAGTCCGACGAGGGCTCAAGATGGCAATGTTGTGTCGTATCTGTGTCGAAGCCACATCACCAGTATGTACTAATGCGTCTTTGTGACAAAAACATTCCTAAATTCCCATGCATGTGAATAAAGCGTTTTCACCCCTTGGATGCCAGAGAGGAATGCTTTGGAGAGCTCTTTAGCATTCAAGGAATTAAAATTCCAATTTAACCCGTTGAGTGCCAGAGGGGAATGCAAAGCATTGCTTTGCAATGCATTGCATACCCCTCCGGCACTCAAAGGGTTAATTTAACAGGGATTTTTGTTTAACTGTCCCCTATGGTGCATTTAGTTTATTTAGAACTATCGTAAAATCTCAGGTATAATACATACTTGTGTATAATACACAGGTGCATATTATGCCTAAGATTTAGGGGAAAACAAGAGTGCCTATGTGTGATACGCACCCTTGTATTCCACGTTACTGAAAT